>MU174454.1:3514890-3738723 GCA_016696395.1 Antechinus stuartii | reverse complement strand
GGGGGGGGGGGGTGTGGAGGGAGGGAGGAGAAAAAACGAAACATAAGCGAGTGCAAGGGATAATGTTGTAAAAAATTACCCTGGCATGGATTCTGTCAATACAAAGTTATTATTAAATAAAATAAAATAAAATAAAATTTAAAAATAAACAAACAAATAAATAAATAAATAACTTGTCCAGGATCATAAGTTAACAGGTGTTTGAGGTTGAATTTGAACGGAGGTCTTCCTATCTCTAGACTTAGCACTCTAAAAACTGCAGACTCTTGGAACTGGTTCTGAAAAAAGCCTAAAGGTTGGGATAGTGTTTTCCTACATTCACATAAGCAGAGCCAAATTTTAACATAAAATTCAAAGCCAAGAAATAGGCTGGAAAAATGAGCAAATAACAAAAAAAGAACTTAACCATAGAAAGCTACTAGGTGACAGGGATCACCAAAACAAACTCAGAAGAAAAAGCCTTAAAGAAAAATGTTAATTTGACACAAGCCCAACAAGAATCTCTGCAAGAATTTTAAAAAAAGAGAGAGAGGAAAGAATGATAGAGGAAAATTGAAAAATAAATGAGATGCAAGAAAATTATGAGAAAAGATTTAACAGCTTAGTAAAAGGGGCACAGAAAATATTGAAGAAAATGACACTTTAAAAATAGAATTGGACAAATGGTAAAAAGAGACACAAAAATTCCCATTAGATAAAGAACTCCTTAAAAAGGAGAATGGGTCAAATAGAAAAAGAAGTACAAAAGTACAGTAAAGAAAATAATTCCTTACAAATTAGAAATGGGCAAGTGGAAGTTAATGGCTCTGTGAGATATCAAGAAAAAAATGAAACAAAGTCAAAAAATGAAAAAAAATCAAGAAAATATTAAATATTTCATTGGAAAAAAGATGATTGGACACAAAATAGTTCTAATTAATATAATAAATGTTATTGTTGCAGAGTTGCATTGTTATAGAGTTGTTCCAGCTAATAGCTTCCTTATTAAT
Organism: Antechinus stuartii; assembly: GCA_016696395.1. Classification (NCBI taxonomy): domain Eukaryota; kingdom Metazoa; phylum Chordata; class Mammalia; order Dasyuromorphia; family Dasyuridae; genus Antechinus; species Antechinus stuartii. Next base: position 3,737,734 of record MU174454.1, on the reverse strand, counting down.
GTTGCCAAAAAGAGCCACTGTTCTTTTGAATAAGCAACCAATCTTCATTTTCATGAAAGGGGGGGAGGGGGGAGAGAAGGAATTCCCAAATGAAAATTCCTAGGAACATTATAACTAAACTCCAGAGCTCCCAAGGCAAGAAGAAAATAAAGCAAGCAGCCAGAAAGAAATAATTCAAATATCATGGAGCCACAGTCAGGATTAAACAAGATTTAGCAGCTTCCATATATTCCATAAATCAAAAGCACCAGAATTACAACCAAGAAAAACTTACCCAGCAAAACTAAGTATAATCCTTCATGGGAAAAAAAAATGGGTAGTTGATAAAATAGATTACTTTCAAGCATTCCTGATGAACAGATCAATGTTGAATAAAAAAATATTACTTTCAAAAATGAGACACAAGAGAAACATAAAAAGAGAAACAAGAAAAGGAAATCATAAGGACTCAATAAGGTTAAATGATGACAATCTTTTCCAAGAATAAGAATAAGACCAAGCAATTAAAAGGACTCTTTGTAGACAGGAAGCATGGGAATGAGTTGATTATGTTGGATAATTTTTTAAAAATAAAATGAAGGGGAAAGGAAAGGAAGAATGAGGAAAATTATCTAAACATAAAAAAGATACACAAGGAAAAACTTTTACAATGGAGGGAGACATAAAAGTGAATGGGTCATTTGAACCTTGATATCATCTGAATTGGTTTAGAGGGAGAAAAGAAATACATACACACACACACACACACACACAGTCAGTTGGATACAGAAATCTCTTACTAATCAGGAATATACAAAGGCAAGGTGATAAGAGAAGGAGAGGAGAAGTAATAAAAAGAAGAGTTATTAAGGGAGCCAATGGTCAGAAGCAAAAACAGACTTTTAAGAGGTGACAAAAAGAATGATAAAAAAAATAGAATAGAGGGAAATTCACAGTTGTAATCATAAATGTGAATACAAATGAAGTGACCTCACCTACAAAATGGAAAAACATAGAAGAATAAATTAGAGAAACTGAATCCAACAACATATTTACAAGATACACACTTGTATCTGTAAAGGAAATAGACATACACACAGAGTAAGAAGCTGGAACGAAATTTAGTATACTTCAGTTGAAGTAAAAAAAGGCCGTAGAAACCATGATCTCAAGGCAATCAAAAGCAAAACCAGACTTAATTAAAAGAGTAAAACAATGAAACTACACTATGATAAAAGATACACTAGACAACAAATATCTTAAAATTTTTCAGCAAGTTTCTCTGATAAAGCCCTCATTTTACAAACATATATGGACTGAGTCAAATTTACAAAATAAGAGCCATTACCCAATTGATAAATGGCCAAAGGGTATACACAGGCAGTTTTTAGAAGAAATCTAAACTATCTATAGTCATATAAAAAAATGCTCTAAATCACTATTAGTTAGAGAAATGCAAATTAAAACTTTGAGGTAATCATTTCTCATCTATCGGAAATGGCAAATGGATGTGGGCAAATAAGTACATTAATGAACAAATAGTAAAGTTGTGAACTGGTCTAACCATGTTGAAAAGTAATTTGAAACTATGCCCAAGGTACCACAAAATTGTATATGCTCTCTGACCCCAAAATATTATTACTAGATTTATATGAGATCAAAGGAAAAGAACCTATATGAACGAAAATATTTATAGTAGATCTTTTTTGTAGTGGCAAAGAATTAAAAATTGAGGGTATGCCCATTAATTGAGGAATAGCTAAAAAAGTTGTGATGTATTGTTGTTCATTTTTAAAGAGGACTAAAGACAAACTGATGATATCCTGACTTGCACATGAACAGGATTTAAATGAAGCTAAACTGCAAAAGTCATCAGTCTCACTCTCTTCCTAATTTGTTGAAGTCCAGAGGCAGGATTAAAGTTATAACAACTGGCAATAACCCAGGATACAGTAGAAGGCCATGGCATCTTTGAGCATTTCACAGCATCTGCTTCTGATATGATTGTGATGGAATACTACTCTGCTGTAAGAAATGAAGAGAGAATGGTTTCAAAAAATCTGGGAAGATCTTTATAACCTGATTTAAAGTGAATTGAATCAGGAGCTCACCATTTACAATAACAATAATAGTATAATGAGCGACTTTGAAAGGCTTAGCTACTTAGCTTTTTATGTTTGCCAAGTTGATGGGTATAAATTGAAATCTCAAGAGTTATTTTAATTTGCTTTTCTCACATTAATGATAATTTGCAACATTCTTTCATATAGTTGATAGTATCAAAGAAAGAAATACAAACTTTCTGTTCATATTCTTTGACTATTATCAGTTGATGAATGGTTCTTGATCTTGTGCATTTGTAATCAATTGTCTACATATCTTGAATATCATATCCTAATCAGATATATAGGATGAAAAAATCTCCCCCAATTAATTCTTTTCTTATTCTAGTCTAATTGCAAAAACTTTTCATGCAAAACTTTTTCTTGCAAAAACTTTTTGAAATTTTATGTAAGTGAAATTATATTATAATTTATAATCATTTCTATCTCTTCTTTAAGTATTTTCCTAATATTATTGTTCTATAAGAAATCTATAAGAAATGATCATCAGGATGATTTCAGAAAGGCCTGATGAGACTTAGATGAACAGATGCTAAGTGAAGTGAATATAACCAAAAGAACACTGCACAGCAACAATAAGATTATGTAATGATGAACTGTGATTGGCTCCTTTCAACCATGAGGTGATTCAGGCCATTCTGATAGACTCGTGAGGGAGAGAGCCATTTGCATCCAGAAAGAGGACTATGGGAACTGAATGTAGATCACAACATAGTAATTTCACCTTTTTTGTTGTTATTTGCTTGCTTTTTTTTCCTTTCTCAACTTTTTTTTCCTTTTTGATTTGATTATTGTGCAGCATAATAAATGTGGAAATATGTTTAGAAGAATTGCACATTTAACCTGTATTGGATTACGAGGAAAGGGAAGGGGGGAGAAGGGAGGGAAAAAAACTTGGAACACAAAAGTTTTGCAAGGGTGAATGATGAAAATTATCTTTGCAGGTATTTTGAAAATAAAAAGCTATTATTAAAAATAAAATGAGTTGGAGAAGGAAATGGTAAACTATTCCAGAATCTTTGCCAAGGAACCCCAAATAAAGTCATGAGGAATCATTACTAAAAATTATTTTTTTCCAATTGTCATTAAAAACTGAACTGCATATACGAACTTGTTAAATTTGTATTAATAAACATATTATAGGGCAGCTAGGTGACACAGTGGATAGAGCACCAGCCCTGAAATCAGGAGGACCCGAGTTCAAATCTGGTCTCAGATACTTAACACTTCCTAGCTATGTGACCCTGGGTAAGCCACTTAACCTCAATTGCCTTAGCAAAAAGGAAAAAAATAAATAAACTTATATTACATAGAAGAAAAAAAATTTTCCTGACGTGTGGATTTTCTGTTTTCTTCTTTTCATGATGGGCTTTTCTATTTTAAAACTGATCACTCATTTGGTATTTATTTCAGTATATAGTATAAGATTTTTTTTTTAAAGCTTAATTTTTGCCAAACTGCTTTCTAGTTTTCATATCAGTTTTTGTGAAATAAGGAGTCTTTGTAATAGCAGAATGTATTTTTGACACAACAAAATTTGGTTGTTTACCTAGTTTATTCCCTACATCAATATCTTCCTGCATCTCTGTATATATGTATCTGTCATCTGTACCCACTGATTAGAAACATGCTTGATGTATTGTAGAAACTCAGGAAATACTTGCTGATTAATCAAGTTTTCTGTTATTTCTTTTTAAACTACACTCAAATAGTTTTGATGATTACTGTTTTATAACATAGTCTGAATCTAGTAATATTAGGTCCCCTTCATTTATTATTTTCCTTGAGATTGAGCTTTTTGTTCACCCAGATAAATTTAATTACTTCAATAAAGTAAGGTTTTTGGCAGTTTGTTATGACATTAAATTAATATATTAAGTAGTATCATCATTACATTTGCATGGTCCAACTACAAATGATGATATATCTCCAATTACTTGTCTTTATTTCTGTAAAGTGTTTTTTATAGTGATGTTCCTGTAAGTCTTGAATGTGTCTTGGATAAGTTAACTCCACTGATAGCTTATATGTTTTGTATTTATTGTAAATGGAATTTCTTTCTAGCTATTCCTGCTGCATTTTATTAGTGATATGTAGAAGATCTAATAATTTTTGTAAGTTAATTTTCCATACTGTTACTTTACTGAAGTTACTGTTTCACTTAATTTTTTTTTACTTAATCTGTAAGATCCTAATTCTCTATAGCTCTATAACTTCAAAAAATAAAACTAAAAGCTAAACAATACATGGAAATACACAGAAGCATTTTCTTGTAAGGAAATAAATTCCATTCATATCAAGTAAAAGGTAGGTAATAAACTATAAAAATATTTTAGAAAACATTATGCTGAAAAAAGTTGGAATGGACAATTTGTAAGATCACAACTCTAGGGTTCAATGATTCTATAGTTTTGTTTTATAAAATTAAATTTGTTTTATTGATAAGGAATAAGAACAATGCTGTTTTATATGTTACTCATTCTCATTAACATTGGACATAACTTTTTGGGGAAAGAGGAGGGAGTCAGACCTGTTATTCTGTAGGCATAGGCAATTTGCAGTGAGGAAATTCCTTCTACGCACTCTGACTCTTGCCCTTTTAGTCTTTTATCATTTATGTATTTTGTTTAAAAATTGTCACCACCATTAGACTGTAAACTCTTTGGGAGCAAGGACTGCCTTTTGCTATTCTTTGTATTCCAGAGCTTAACACAGGTGCTTAAAAAATGTTAGCTGATTGAGTCTTGGTAGAGAAGTAATGTATTACAGGTACACAGTATCATATAGTTAACTGTGGAACTATATCAGATAATTGTGTTGGTTACTTTTGTGGTATAAAGTAGTTATATATTTTGAATCCTCCCTAATGTTCTGCTGGGCACATGACAATGCTATTTTGTTCTATCTTACTTTTTGATTTTTCTTTTTTCTATTCTGTTTATTTTAAATAAACAGATTAATAATAAAGGAGTTTATTGGGAAGTCAATGGGGTGTAAACATCAAAGTGAATTAAAACATTTTCTAAAAATTAGGAGTATTGTTGCTATAATATAAATCAGTATATGTACTGTAATGCTGGAGAAACCGAGGCAAGATAGAGATTAGAGAGTTTTTAATAATTTATTTGGATTTCTGAGAGGGAGAGATTGTGCTGGGGGCAGGGCTGATGTCCAAAGCATCCAGCCTGCATCCAGCACCAATGCGAGTTCTCCATAACATATTTATACACAGTAGCTAAACAAAGGCAGGGGGGTGGAGTCCAAACTCTAGTGATTGGGAATCTCCAGGCAGAAACCATAAATCCGGTTATGATAGGTTGGGGGATAGGACCATAAATTCTAACAATCTAGGAGTTAAGAAAGTGTTGGACTCCAGACACAAAGTCTGGAGTCCCCCTTTCTGAGTTTACACATTGACAATTTATAACCTTAGAGCAAATAGCCTTGAGTTATATCAGTCTTCATGAAGTTGGGGTGAGGGGGTTGGCAATTAGGGGGATTAAGGCAGAAGAGAAACTGAGGCAGGATCAATTAGGGAAACTGAGGCAGAACCAATTTAGGGAAACTGAGGTAGGCCCAATTAAGGGAAACTGAGTCAGGACAATAAAAGAGAACTGTGATACAACAGTATTAGCCTAACACTAGCTCACATATACTGTATGGTTACAGAACATATAAATTATTTTGTTTAAAGGAAAGAGACAGAGTCAATATGCTGTCATCATTCACCGCAATTCTCATAGCTAGAACATGGCAGAATCTGGACTTATACCAAAGCCATCATGCCAACTGCAGTCGTGTTTTCCATTATTCCAGGCTATATTTCTAAAGGAAATGTTGTCTAAACAACTGTAAGTCAGAATGTTTTGGTTTGCTTTTCTTTTGAGAGTTTAAATACATTTTTCCCCTTTTAAAAAGGAAAGCAAGGACACAGCCATTTCTGCTCAAATAGGATTTGATCATTCTGGTCTAGATCTAAGAGAGAGTTTATTTCTTAACTGTCAAGGAAAGAAAACCAAATTGTCAAAAAAGAATCACGATATATAGAGTATTAGTTTCAGACTTCAGGTCAAGACATCAGTTAGGAATACTAAGAATCCACAAAAGGGTCTTTTGCGGGCTTCAGTTGAGAAAATGTGGAATTTATACTGGATTATCTTAGTCATTTTCTTCAGAATTGTAGAATTTGGACTTAGTCAACCCTTTCATTTTACACATGAAGAAACTGAGTCTCAAATAGGCAAAGTCATATGTACAAGGCTGCAGAAGTAAATGGTCAAACCATGGTTTGAACCAGGTCTTACAACTCCAAATTGTTACTGTTCATTAATACTGTACTTCTTACTGTTCATTAATAATTCTACCCCTTCCTCTATGTACAGTAATCTCTCCTTAATGAGAAGGCTTTACTTGTTTCAAACCTCCTGAAGAGTTGACAGAAAGAAGATTCTGCTCATTTAAGAAGTAAAGCCATTCTCCAATGGATATCATCAGTGGATAGTTCTCAAAAGAATTGCAACCTATTAACAATTATATGAAAGTATATAAAATTCTGTTCCAAGTCACTAACAACAAAAGTGAAAAACTAGCCCCTTGTGAGATTTTCACCTCATAATCAGCAAGCTGGCAAACATGACAATGTGTACAATCAAGTGTTGGGAGAAACACAGTATTGGTTGAGTCATGAACTGATCTAGCCATTCTGAAAAACAAATTGTAATTAAGCAAAGAAAACAACTAAATGGCTCACTGGGGAAAAAAAAAAGGCAGGAAAGACATTTAGAAGGTGAAGTAAAAAGATTATCAATACCATTTTAAAAATGTTTACATACACAGTAAAAGCAATATGGCAAAGAACACTCAGGAAAACTAACTTGTCCCTTGCAGAAAATATTCCTCAATGTTTTGTTCTGAAATGTTTTGTTATTGTTTTTCACAGGCTCTCTGTCAAAGTCTTCATTCTTTTTTACTTCTTTTACTCTTCCTGACTTAATCCTAAACTTTCCCAAAGCTAACTTGCCCCTTGCAGAAAATATTTCTCAACCCCCTAAGAAGTTTAATTGAGATTATAGCAATCTAGAAAATCTAGAAATCATGAACAATGATTTCAAAGTCAGACTCTGAAACGTTTTGTTGTTGTTTTTCACATGTCTTTGCCACAACGTCTTCATTCTTTTTTATTCCTTTTACTCTTCTTGACTTAATCCCACCTCTTTCCCCACATTCCTGCTATTGTTCCAACAACTCTGACATCTCAAGTGCCCTTGATGACCATCTTAAATGATTTCCCTATCTGACTTTGCTGGAATTCTAAAGTCAATACAAGTGCCTTCTTTTCCAGTAGGCTTTAGCGAAATCCATTAATTTTAAAGCTATTTTTGTCTTCAATATTTTATCCTGTTCTATTTGGACATCTCTTATCCAAATGGCATAGTTCAATTTACCTTATATTTTTTTTAGCCTGCACCTGGAGGACAGAATTGTGTTACTTTTCATTTCTGTTTTATAACAGAAATTTTTTTTCTTTACAGTTTTTTACAGTTTTTTCTTACTTGTAATTTTCCTATTGTATTTTATTTATTTTATTTTTTAAAAATTCCTTTTTGTATGGCTTGATCTTTTTTATTTTTAAATTTTATTTTGATCATCAGTGCTAAATCCTTTCCTTCTGATTTCCATATTAGATACAACTCTTTTCTTTCCATTTTAACATTTTATACTTTTATTTCTTCATTCCTAGTCAAGTATGTGGTTTTTACCAGTTAGTTCACACTGGTGTCCTAAGCAGATTATTTCAACCTTTAATTATGTTATAAGGTTGGGGAATAAAAACACTTCACCAAATGATTGGGTGAATGGGAGAAACTGAGGCAAGATAGAGATTAGAATTTTTAATATTTTCTTTGAAAGGGAGAGATTGTGCTGGGGGCATGTTGCCCCCAGGGCTGTTGTCCAAAGCATCCAGCAGCTAAAGTATGCTTCCCATATAAAGTACATATACACATAGGTGGCTCCAAGCTACCAGAGGGTAGAGCAGGCAGGGGCGGATTCAGAGTACTGAGAGGAAGGGACTATCAATCTGGTTCTGACAGGATCCGGGGAAGTACCTGACAATCTGATAAGTAGGGAAGGGTTGGAGTCAGTATGTCCAAGATAGAAGGTCTTTCTCCTTATCTGGATCAAGATGATTAGGAGGGAGAGTTGGTGTTGCAGGACTGAGAAGAACAATTAGGAACTGAGGCAGAACAATTCTGAGAAACCGAGGCAGGACAACTTAGGTAAACTGAGTCAGGACAATAAAAGGGAACTGTGGCACAACAACATCAATATCAATAATCTTAATCTTGCCTTCTAATCTAGTCTAAAAAGAATATGTACAACTAGGAAGGAAGAATACTTTGACATTTTTATTATGAGAAAGGTAAGGAAATAGGCATTTTTAAAGTGATGTTTTGTGCCCAGCACTGTGCTAGGTCTTTACAAATATTTTCTCATTGGATCCTAATTGATTGGAATATAAATGTAAAAAAAAAAGTTTCTTTGAAACAATAAAAATTGTTTTAATTAATTACATTAACACTTATTTGCAAGGATTCAAGCCTTTAACTTGGAAAGGTTTCTGAGCCTCTCCTTAAAAAAACCCAATGGCTTATCCAATAGAATAGAAAATCAGTGTATGTATGTATTTATATTTATATATATGTATAAAGATTCTGGATCTGAAAAATTAAGACAATCACTTTCCCACACTCCACTTCATATACATACATCTCACTACTATGATTAAAAAAATAAGAAAAAAGAATCAATTAAAAGAATATACTCCAAAGTATAAAAACTTTTTTTGTACTAAAATGTCAAATGATGGTTTTAAATGTGATATGACATTTAGACAATCTTATCATTCCAGTTTAAGCTGGAAGAGAGAAAGTATGCTGTCAAAATAACCCAATAATAACAAACAAAACACAAAAAAGCCAGAGGCTAAGTCGGTAATTTTTTTTTTTTTTAAATAAGCCTTTTCATCAATTGGACCAACATCATTTCTGCAGAGTAATGAGATCCACCAAACTCTATACACTGTCATCATGGATGGCAAACATCCCCAAATGCCATTGGATGAACCAATGTTGATCCTCAGGAACTTTGTTACTATATTATGACCATAATATTAGGAAACCCCCTTCCAATAAATCATCCATAATCTAGATGATCTAACAGAGATTATCATTTCACCTAATGTTAGAACCAATCATTTTATCTTCATGTACTCAATTAACAAAATCAGGTACAATACATTTAAATTTTCTCATTGTTCTTGATATATTTATTTACTTAATATTTAACCTCAAAGTAAGACAAACCAAAATATTGGCAAATAGAGAAGGGAAAGTGAAGGAACAAAGCACTCTTTATCAAAACTAACTGTAAAGCCGATTCACACATAGCATTCTTAAATTTAGGCCAGAAATCATGAGTGGGTGATAATTCCTAACCTTTTTGACTCAGGCTATTCACATAAAATATTTTTTACATTTTAATTGAATGGTTGGCCTGTAATCATGGCATTCTTAGTAAAATACTTATGAATACTATCTTTTTTCAAATGCATTCTCATTTGCATATTAACTTTCATTTTATGACTATGAAATAAGTTTTTTTCCAAATTAATATTTTATGTTCATTATCGATTTAAAAAATGAACTTCAACTGAAAATCTCTATTTAATAAAGTAAACAGAAGCTACTAATTTCAACTATTGTGTTCCCAGGTAATGAATGATCACAAGCCTGTAAGTTATATGAAACATAAATATAATAGCATATATTGATAGACTTACATAATAAATTACTATAACTTAAAAAATTATGCTACCATACGCAGATAAAATTATATTTTTATAATCAAATAGTCTGAAGAAATACTACAAAAATTCAGTTATATTATAAAGGTAAAGATGGCATAAGATTATTTACCTCTAGGCTTCAATCTAGATAACTACGAATTTTACATAAGTGGTATTTAGTAAATACGAGGCTTTTTAATGTAATGATTTTTTTTTTTTTTAAACTCATCCTATTTGGTCCACAGTCTGCATATTATCATTTTTATTTCCTGGGTTCCAATAGCTCTGGAGTAGTTTATAGTACAAGTGTTGAGGTCTAGATTTGGGGTACCTAAATGAAATTAGTAAGTTTAGTTGAGGTCTAGTGGCAGGTTTGGGGTACAGGGAGTTGGGAATCAAAGATAGGAATCTTTCCCACATCACAAGCAGGGTAAATCAGGCAGAGAATGACAATGGCAACTGCTAGAACGTTCCTGACAAATGAAATTACTTATCAGTACTCTGCAAAAATAAAAAATATCTCACAATGCTGTAAATAATATAACAGAACAAAGACTCTTGGGTTCCTTCCTTGAAAAATCTCTCATTTTTCTGAGGCTAAAATATCTCCGTAAAATTAATACTATATAGTCACAAGTATTTAAGTAGGTTCTGAAACCATTAAAACAGGAATACCGCCTAAGTTGCAGTAATCAAGTCTACAGCTGTGTTCACATGCATGAACTGAATAATTTTTCTCTTAGCAAAAATCCCCGTTTTCCAAAATGCTGATCTCAGGCACAATGCTTTTTAGAACAGAAGGCAAGTCTATTAAGAAAAAAAGCAGAGTCATTTATATTTTACATGGTTATTGCCCTAAGTATTTTTAACATAACTTTAAAAAAAAAAAAAAAGCTCTGTCAGCGATTTTTTTGAAATAGAAACAAAGTCCATAATGGAAATGAAATGAAACTTACATGATTCTGCCACAGTGAACCTTAATGTGGGCCCTTGAGGCAGTGGGCCATTCTATACCTATTTATTTGGCAAGGCTTAAGGGCAGTGAGTAAATGATAAGCCAACATAGTCAAGAGGTCCAGGCGCTCTCCTACCTGAAGCTTCATTTTCCAGCACAAATGGCTCTGTGTATCTTTAACGTTGCATGTCTCCTACGATCCAGACTAAAGGGGTGATAGCTGAGCTTACACAGCTGCTGAATGCCCTACATTTGCCTGCAAATGAAGAGAGAGTGGGTACTATACTTGCTGGGGCTTGTTCAAGCCCTTAAGTACAACATCAGTGTGATCAAACTGGACTAACTACTTCCTCCAGCTGATCTCAAAGAAAGAGAGAGCGAATGAATAATTCATGCAAATCCATTCCCGGCAGCGAATTTTTTTCTTCCACAAATCCCCCCCAAAGCAATCCGTAAAATAAAGATCCTAAACCCAGCTTACTAAAGAGAAAGGGAATTGGCAGGACGCTCTAGCAGGGAATGTAGACTCCGTAAGAGCTCTTTTTTCTCCGGAAGTAGTTGGTTTATCTACGGATTTATACGTAATAGTTTAGGAGCTTTAAACACACACACACACACACACACACACACACGTGTAAATGTTTAACTACAGACATATTGCCAGGAACAGAGTATTTATCAAGCCACTTAGCAGGTTATTAATGAAGCAAAAACTACACGTAATGACAGCAGACTAGTACATATTATGCAAATCACTGAAAATTATCTAGGAGAGTGGGGAAACTCTCCTCCTCTCCTCCTCCTCCTCCCCCCCCCTCCCCCTACGATCACCTTGGCTTAGTAACTGATTATCTGCCGGTCACTACAGGTCACTACATCTCTCCCAGCCCCACTTTCCTCACAAAAAAGAGGGCTGATTAACTCTATAACTTCTAAAGTCCCAACTTGCCCTAAATCCATGATAAATCAAGGGCAGGAGAGTGGACGTTTCAAGAGATTGCCTATTTTCCCAGTTACAAAAAAGTATTTGGCTCGACTTCGGGTTTTCTGGATCTTATTTTGGGCAAGATTTTCACTATGTGTGTAAGTCATCTGTTCCTTTATGAGAAGTTAATTATAAATCATTCTCATCTATTAAGTAAAGATCACCCCTCCTTGACAGATTAATTTCACGGGTTAAAATGTAGTTGATCAGTTGATCAATAAACATTTATTAGATCCCTATGCTATGCCTGGCACCGTGCTAGGATCAGGGGGTTCAAAGGAGTTTACATGCTCTGGGAAAGAAAACAATACAAAATGTACACAAACAGGGAAAGGGAGAACCAAGTACAAGTACTAATACACCACCCATGGGAGGAAACTGAGGCAGCCAGGGCCTAAATGACTTGCGCAGAATCATAAGTCTCCTGAGTGAATGGGACAGACTGGATGAAGTACTTCTCAGAATTGAGTCACATGTTCCCTGTTTCCAGAACTGAGACCTTGGGAAGGTCATTTACTCTGTGGAGGAATGAACTTTGAACCTGAGAGGCAGGAAGTTGCAGGAAGTGACATGACCTGTGGGAGGCAGCCAGCATTACTGATCATTGGTCAAGGATGGTTACATTCTGTTAATCTATCCAATGGGAAGGCTCGAGGCTTTTGCTTTTAAACCCTGGACAAGCAGGAAGCAGGTCAGGTTCCAGGAGCACATGGTGGGAGTTGGGATGGCTCTCAGATGTGTGTCTGGGCCTCTCCCTGCAGTGATTAAATAAATATTTTCTAATTGTACCTGATGAAGTCTCTAATTACTTAATTGGATTGGGAAGGAGGTCTTGCACCCGATCTGTCCCATACATAATTGTCTGAGGTCATATTTGAACTTGAATCCTAGGCCTAGGCCCAGAATTCTGTCCATTGTGTCTCTAGTGGTCTCTAAGAATAATGACAAATTAGCTTTGAGGGAGGTTCAAGAAGTCCTCATGAAAAAGGTGACCTTGGAACTGAGCTTCAAGCAAAGTGCAGGTTCTGAGACAGAGGAGCTGGGAGTGCCCTCAGGCACTGGGGGTCAATTTAGGCACAGGGATGGAGGTAGGAGATTGTTGTGCAAGAATTGGCAGGACTGGCAATCAAGCCAATTTTGCTGGATTGTAAAGAATTCGATTGTATTTAATTTATACTTTAATATATTTAACATGTATTGGTCAACCTGCTATCTGGAGGAGGAGGTGAGGGGAAGAAGGGGAAAAATTGGAACAAAAGGTTTGGCAATTGTCAATGCTATAAAATTACCCATGCATATATCGTAAATAAAAAGCTATAAAAAAAAAAAAAAGAATTCAAAAGGATTTCTAAGTGACTGACATCATAAGCCTGAACAGCAGATGGGAGTCTGACTAAAAGGGATTCAAGGTCAAATAGAGTAGTAACCCTAACAGGGGTCCTCAAACTACAGCCCGCGGGCCAGATGCAGCAGTTGAGGAAGATTATCCCCCTCACCCAGAGCTATGAAGTTTCTTTATTTAAAGGCTCACAAAACAAAGTTTTTGTTTTTACTACAGTCTGGCCCTCCAACAGCTTGAAGGACAGTAAATTGGCCCCCTATTTAAAAAGTTTGAGGACCCCTGTGGCCTAGAAATTACTGAGAGCCACAGGTAGTTTGTTGTTGTTGTTACTCAGTCCTTTCAGATCTAGCATGATCCCATGTGGGGTTTTCTTGGCAAAGATGATGGAATGGTTTTGCTATTTCCTTTTCCAGCTCATTTTACCTATGAGGAAACTGAGGAAAACATTTCGGTGAAGTGACTTGTCCAGGGTTACACAGTAAATTCTGAGGCCAAATTTGAACCCAGATCTTCCTGACTTCAGGCTCACAGATGCATCCACTGTGCCACCTAGATGCATTACTCTCCAGGCAGCTAGTGGCTTTGGCCTGATGTCAGAAAGATCTGAATTCAAATCTGACCTCAGAAACATGTTATGCTACAGTTCTCTTTTATCCTGACTCAGTTTCCCTAAATTGTCCTGCCTCAGTTTCCCTAATTGTTCTGCCTCAGTTTATAATTGCTCTGCTCAACTACTTCTCCCTCCTAATCATGATGATCCAGATAAGGAGAAAGACCTTCTATCTTAGGCATCATCAGAATGTTGGGTGCCTCTCTCCAGTCTGTAATCCCAATTATCAAATACCTCCCTTCCCCCCCCATGTTTCCTCTCACTCTGTCACAGAATCAGACTGTTAGTCCCATGTTCCTGCTCTCAGCACCCTGACTCCAACCCTGCCTCGGTCTATCCCGAGTCTGAGCCATGTGTTTATATGTCATTGAGAACTCACATTGTTTGCTGGATTCTTGGAGACTATAGTCTCTTTAGCCCTGGGCCCAAACCATGAATCCATTTGGTCTCAGTAAATCTCTCCCTTTCAAATAAAATATTAAATACTCTCTAATCTCTATCTTGCCTCAGTTTCTCCGGCATTACAATAATAGCTCTGTGACACTAAGAAAAAAACAAATTTTTGCCTGTCTCATTTTCCTCACTTGTAAAATGGAGATAACTAACACCTACTTCTCAGAACTGTTATGAGGATGAAAAGAGATGATTTTTGTAAAATGCTTATCACAGCCGCTGGTATGTAAAAGGAGCTTAATAAATGTTTATTTCCTTCTTCCCTTCCATGCAGGGGAGACACATAGTGAAATATGTGCTTTTAAAAAAAAATTGACAGCTGTATGGTAGATGAAATGGAATGGGGAGAGATTTGAGACAGGGTCCTGAATTCAGAAACTACTCAATGTTCTAAAAAAGCCTGAGTTAAGACATGATGGCTGCGTAAGTGGAGAGGAAATGGATGTGAGGAGAGAAGAAAAAGATTAGATGAGGAGCTTTTAGAAGTATGACAACTGGGAGTGACTACAAGACCTTGGACCTAAGTGACTAAAAGGATGTTGCTGCTCCATCCAACACTAAACTCGTGTTGTTAACAAAACTGCTTAAGGTTTTTTTTTAAAGTACATATTAAAAATTATGTTAACAAAAACCACATGATCACCTCAATAGATGCAGAAAAAGCATTTGATAAAATCCAATATCCATTCCTATTAAAAACACTTGAGAGTATAGCAATAAATGGACTTTTCCTTAAAATAATCAGTAGCATCTATTTAAAACCATCAGTAAGCATCATATATAATGAGGATAAACTGCAATCATTCCCAGTAAGATCAGGAGTGAAACAAGGTTGCCCACTATCACCAATACTATTTAATATTGCATTAGAAATGCTAACTTTAGCAAGAAGAGCTGAGAAAGGTTTTTTTTAAAGTGTTTTTTTGGAGTTAACAAGACACATCAGCAATTATTAAAAATCTGATCAAAGTTTGTCCTTTCTAATAACTATAATTTCTACTAGAAAATTTTCAGCTATCTGGGAAGAAAGGGCTTCTGGAAAATTATGTCAAAATTCAGTTACCTCAGAGAAATTCATTAGTATAGTATGTCAATTTTATGATGACATGCTTGCCTGGGTTCTGGACAATGGGCAATGCTCTTGAGCTTTCCCAATCCCTAATGGAGTCAAACAAGACTGTGTGCTTCCTCTCCCATGCTTTTTTAGCATGATGCTTTTAACCATGTAGTCAAATGCCTTCAATGAGAACACGGAATCAGTCAGCTACAGAACCAAAAATAAATTCTTCAACTTGAAAAGGCTAAGAGTCAAAACTAAAGTGGAGGGAGTGTTGGTGCATGATTTTTTTGTTCGCAGATAAACTGTGCACTCAATGCAGCACAACAAAGAAGAAATTGCTTATGGATAGACAAGCATCATCATTGCTACCACTATCCCAGAACCAAAGAAAGTTAAGAGCTGAAAGGCTCTAGAGATCTTATCATATTGATTCCTCAGTTTATTGATAAGGGAATTGAAGCTTGAAAGAGAAATTGATTTGTCCAAGGTCAAAAAAAGAAGTTAATGGCAAAGCCAATGCTTGAGTTTAGGTGTCAGGATTTCTAAGTTACCTCCTTTTAGCTTGAGCCATTCACTACAATTCACATCATTTAAAAAATAAAAGAAATTAACATGAAACCACTTGAAGGAAAACCCCACAAAAACATGGTTGCCCCTCCTGTAACTTTATTTCCTTTCTTTTAGCAAACCAGATAATTACGAATCAAACTACACCCTCTACAAACATTTTACATTCTAAATAAAATGCATTTAATCAAAGGTCTTTCTGTTCAGAAGAGCAATGCAATGAGAATATAATAATGCTACATGGCTTTTCTCTAGAATGATATCAGGAAAAGATGAATTTTTAGAATTTATGGTTAATATAAGAAACAAAACCATCTTATAAGGAAAAATTCTAAAATGTATAACTAAAATCACATTCTTTTCTACAATTTTAAGAAATTATTTTAGTTCCATCATTATCTTTATATTGTACTCCTGTCTAACCTAGAAAAACATTCCTCTCCAACATACATAATTAAAATTAAAACTGATACAATGAGCAAAGGTTTTAAACTTTCTATCAAATAATATTCACATCAATATAAAGTGTCAATTAGGAAATAGTGGCAATTCCAAATGACACATTATTCAATTTCATGTATAATTGCTGACAGAAATCTGCATAAGTTATTCATAGACCTACTTTATTTAAACTTATTACATAACATTACTTTTGCAATTTAAAAAAAAATTCCTAATTTAAAAAAATTAAATAATTTTTTTTTCTCCTTTTGCTATTTACTTTTGTTTCTAACCCTAATATTCATATTTCTTAAATTCTTTCCTTGGGACTTGGTATTTCTGCTTTCTCAATACCATTTTCATTCTTATTGTAAAATTGCTTATTTTGGAATCATAAAATAGGGAATCATCTAGTCTCAATGACTCAATACAGAAGAGGAAATTTGGTGGAGAAAGGTGAAGGCAAGTTGCTCTAGCTGGCAAAGGAAAGTAAAGGCCCATATCCCCATGATGAGGCTCATTTCTGTGTACATACCTCCCATGTTTCTCTCAAGATGCTAAGCCCTGTTCCTATTTTAAAATCAAATGACTTAGATAATGGGCCAGTATTTTGGTGGCCAACACAAGTAACAAGCAAACATAGTAATGAAATAAAGAAATACAGAAATTTAATTATTAACCATTTCAGTAAGTGTGATGATACTTTCAACAACTGCCCTATCCCCAAAAAATACCTCTGATACTCATCAAGATAAGATTACTGTATACATCTGGTTTCTTATAACCCACAAGATACAACAAGAAATGTAAAAGAAAACAGATCTCAAAAACCTCTTCCCTAAGAAAAAGGCTCATTTTTCTATTTCTCTTTGATAGTGCTGATAAAAAAAAAAAAAAAAACTTGGACCTCCTAAATCCTAGACCCTTGATCTCTGGCACTTTTGTTCAACTGCTTTGTTCCAAATACATTTATTCATCCTACTCCTCAAATCCACCCTGAACTTAGCATACTATATTGTCTCTATATTGTCCATTCTGACTTTCAATTGCTTTCCCATCTGATCCCTGTCTGGTCTAATTCCAGATACTTTCCCGAGATATCCAATCTTATATCAACCACGCTCAGGTATCAAAGTATTTTCTTCAGCCAGACTTTATCACCATGTTCTCATTATAAGGTAGGAGCAGAATCTATAATTAATATGGCAACAGCAGCACATCAAGAAACTTGGAACACATGACCTAAGAAAGCTGGAAGGTCCTGATGTACAGGCTACAATGTCAAGGAAATAATCCTCCAAACTTAATAGGTTCAAGAGACTAATGCTTGAACCACTGAGTAACTTCCTAGTTGCTTAAGATAATTTCTAGACAATTTGCCATATGTGGCAATGGAGGGATTTACGACAAAAACAAATTAACTTTCAATCACACTCCTATTTTACTATTTTAAAATAAAATTGTATTGATATCTTTTGTTTTTACATTTTTTATTCCTTTTGTATCCCTCCTCCAACTCCTTCAGGTCCAGACTGACATTCTAGGCCACTTCTGTCAAAGAGGTATCTTTTCATAACTCTCCTTAACATCAAGTGTTTGGTTGTGTTGGGTTCCCATTGTTTTATTATCTTATATTTACACAGATGCGCTCATCATGTACATTGGTTTTCAGGGTCTACTTGCTTCATTTTACAAAAGTTCACTTAAGTCACAAATTCGTAACCATTGTGTATCAAGGGTATCATTGTCTGTATCTGGTGAAGCCTATGGACCTCTTCTCAGAATCATACTTTTAAATGCATAAAATAAAATCCAAAAGAAATCAAATACATTGAAATACAGCTAACATAACATATTTTTAAAATAAGTTCATGGACCCGCTAAGAACTCCTGTTATAAAACTTTCTACCCTCATTATTCACTGTGTATTACACAGTAAAGGGGCAGTGAGGTGACTTCATAGTAGATAGAGCACAGGTCCTCCAGTTAGGAAGTGTCATCTCACTGAGTTCAAATATGACCTCAGACCCTTACTAGTTGTGTGATTCTGAACAATTCACTTAATTCTCTTTGCCTCAGTTTTCTCATATGCAAAATAAGCTAGAGAAGGAAATGGCAAACCATCCCAGTGTTTTTACCAAGAAAACCTCAAATGGGGTCAGAGTTGGATATGACTGAGTAACAACATAGCACAGTAATAATGCATTATATCAGCATATTGTGATTTCTTTTGTCATTCCCTAATTGATGAACAGCTACTTTATTTCTGCTTCTTTGCTACCAAAAATGTCATCATCGAGACAGAATTCTACTTCCAGACCCCTCCTCTCTATTTCAATTGAGTTGGGCAGCACCTTCTGCCAAGCTTATCTTATGATATACCAAATAAAGCATGATATTCCTTGATGATTTCAATCATAAAGTCTAAAAATCATTACCATTATAGCAGAGACAAAATAGTCTAGAACTGAAAAGAGAAGAAAAAAAAGAGTTCTAATGCCAAATCAAAGATCTTTACCTTGTGATGTCTATATAGTCAAGATAAAAAGTAGGTATAATTTGAAGATTATTTTCTCTCAGCTCCACAGAGAAGCTAAAGCATTATTTATAGTACTTTAAAAAAATATACAAAGAAGGAAAACTTTATTTTTACACACTTGCATCTAACATTCTACCACCCACACTAACAATCAATAGTCCTGGAAAATGGTCATCTATTTTCTAAACATTTTCTTTTTTAAAATTTTCAATAGTATTTTATTTTCCAAATACATGTAAAGACAGTTTTCAACATTTGTTTTTATAAGACTGTGTGTTCCAAGTTTTTTTTTCTCCCTCTCTTACCTCTCCTCTTCTCCAAGATAGCAAGTAAACAGTTATAGGTTAAATATATGCAATTCTTTTAAACATATTTCCATATTTGTCATGTTGTGCAAGAAAAATCAGACCAATAGGGGAAAAACTATGAGAAAGAAAAAACAAACAAAAAGTGAAAATACTATGCTTTGATGTATATTCAGTCTCCATAGCTCTCTCTCTAGATGAGGATAGCATTTTCCATCCCAAGTCTATTGGAATTGTCTTGAATCACCAAATTGTTAAGAGCCAAGTCCATCATAGCTGATCATCACATAATCTTGTTGTTACTATGTTCAACTGAATATTTTCAGAAAGAGTAAATAAAAGTGGCACCCCATTCTAATATTGGCCAACTAATTTTTTCAAGTTATTCATTATAAGGATTCAAAATCCTATTTGTAATTCCCAATCATCAGTGCTAGTTCTGTCTTCCAGAACTGCACATAAGAATATGTGCTCTCAACACTTCCAAGCTGTGTGATCTTGGGCAAGTCACTTAATCCCAATTGCCCCTCAGCAAAAAAAAAAAAAAAAAAAAAAAAAAGCACTCTCTCTTATGAGATGATCTGAGAATAGCAATTTTACTTTCAAGATGAAATTTATTATTTAACATGATAAATTTTCAAAGACTGAAAAATGACTTTCATGACTTGACTTAGTCTTCTTTGCTTCAAGCTAAACAGCCTCATGTCTTTGCAAGTATTCTTTAAGAGACATGATTTCTAGACCCACTTCCAGTTACCTTCTCTTTGTTTAATAAAATGAAAATAATACTCTTCATTGGAATAATAACTACTTCTGCAGATTCCAGGAGAAGAATGAAGACAGAGCAACAGCAGCCTGCTATATTTATTTTACTTTAAAACTACAAGTGATTTACACACACACACACACACACACACACACACACACACACACACAATCTTGATTTTTATCAATATAACAAGAACAATGACATTGCAATTTTTTCCCATTTTTAATCCATGTAAAATGCAAACACAAGTAGGTACCTACATCTTTAATTTCAAGGCAATACCCATCAAAATAATGAAATGCACTTTTTTTGAAGGGTCCTGGTTTCATGGGGTATCAGTAGCCAGGCTAATACGCATAATGGAAAGAAGCCTAAAATTGGAGCCAATGTACAAATAGGTGCTGTAATCTGGTTGCTTCTTACTCTTTGTGGTCAAGTCGCTTACACTTTCTAAATCTCAGCTGTCAGAGCTATAAACTGAAGAAGTTGGATTCAACAAGCTCTCTTTCAAGTTTTAAGTCAGCAATCTTATTATACAATGACTTTTTTAAAAAATAACTTTTTATTGATAGAACCCATGCCAGGGTAATTTTTTACAGAATTATTCCTTGCATTCACTTGTGTTCCGATTTTTCCCCTCCTTCTCTCCACCCCCTCCCCCAGATAGCAAGCAGTCCTTTACATGTTGAATAGGTTACAGTATATCCTAGATACAATACATGTGTGTAGAACCAAACAGTTTTCTTGTTGCACAGGGAGAATGGGATTCAGAAGGTATAAATAACCCAGGAAGAAAAACAAAAATGCAGTTTATATTCATTTCCCAGTGTTCTTTCTTTGGGTGTAGCTGCTTCTGTCCATCCTTGATCAATTGAAACTGAATTAGCTCTCTTTAACAAAGAGATCCACTTCCATCAGAATACATCCTCAAACAGTATCGTTGTTAAGGTATATAATGATCTCCTGATTCTGCTCATTTCACTTAGCATCAGTTCATGTAAGTCTCGCCAGTCCTCTCTGTATTCATCCAGAACAATAATATTCCACAACATTCATATACCACGATTTACTCAACCATTCTCCAATTGATGGGCATCCATTCATTTTCCAGCTTCTAGTCACTACAAACAGGGCTGCCACAAACATTTTGGCACATACAGGTCCCTTTCCCTTCTTTAGTATCTCTCTGGAGTATAAACCCAGTAGAAACACTGCTGGATCAAAGGGTATGCAATTTGATAACTTTTTGAGCATAGTTCCAAATTGCTCTCCAGAATGGCTGGATGTGTTCACAATTCCATGCCATGACTTTTAAAAACAATTTTTAAAAAGCCTATGTTACTGAGAATAGAATACCGAACATACTATACCACACATGGTTGATGAGTTTTACTGAACTGCTTTTCTTTCTTTTTTAAAATCTTTTTGAAAGTGAATATGATATGAAATTAAAAGACATCAACAAAATAAAGTCTACGTGGCAAAGAAGGCCCAAATTCATGTTCAGATCTAAATGTGCCACAATCTCATCTTTCTACCAGCTACATAATTAATACCCTACACATGGACTTAAACATAAATACACTGGTCATTTTAAGCATTAAGAATTCTCTCTGAAGCAATAAGCAATGACCTATAAACTTGAATTCCCCTGGCAAAAGGTTCAATAAAAGTAAATATGTGTGTCTATATATGTATATACACATACACATATGTATATCCATACACATGCACACACACAAATACTGATGGCAGGAAGAATATGTAAGTATAGGCTATAATGATAGCACTATTATATCAATGAGGAGAAATTATTTACTAAAATAATGCTATTGTTGTTGTCTAAATAAAATAACTATGATACAAAGATTGGAAGGGGAGCAACCAGGACTTTAAGTATGAACAAAAATGTCTTCTAAAATGTCATTACACATCACTAAGTGTTTTAGAAACAAATTATTACACTGTCCACATGAAAACTAGACTACTTGTGTGCTTCAAAAGAAAAATAGGACAAGGAAGTAATTTCTAGACCCTTTCTGGTTCCTCATAGGTAACTTCAATCTTGAATTAAACAAACAAAAAAACCTAAATTACCAGACAAAGTTAATTGCTCCAGTGATTCAGAAACATCAATCAACATTAACTCTTTTGGCTAAAGCCAGGTTAAACCCAGACTTCTTATGCTTTCATTGTTATACCAGAGAAACACTGAAAACGAGGTCAAAAAAAGAGAAATTTTTGAAAAGAACAACAAAACCCAACAAGTACTCTAAATTCCAGATATCACATTCACTCCCTAATCCTCTAATAACTTTCTGATCTCATCGAAGTTAGCTTTCTCTCCAACAATACAGATCAAAGTTCCATGCAAATCTTTTCCACATGCTCCCTTAAGTTTGCCACAAAGAATCTATCTGCAATTTCTCCTGATGTTCTGAGGATACTCTCAGAGCACAGGAGCTACCCTTATGTAATTCCTCACTCATTATATAAATGGCTCATGTTCTTTACAACCTATCTTTATGACTTTTGATGAGAGTGTGGCATAGTAAACAAAGAGCTGGGCTCAAAACCAAGAAAATGTAAGACTGGGTGCTGCTTCTGACAAGTACTGATTATGTGATCCTGGCCAGGTGACCTAAACACTCAATGTTCTAGTTTAGGCAACTCTCAGAGTAAGCTGTAGAGAAAGTGCTAACCTACATTGACAGAATGAAGAAATTCTCTATACCAGGGAAATGACAGATCCAGTTCTCATATCTACTGGTATTTTTTATAGCAGGGCTTCTTTAACTTTTTATACTCATGACTTTTTCACCCAAGAATTTTCATACTAGACCATCTTGAATTTAAGCTGAGATTAAGCCAAGATGTTTCTGGTAGTGTTTGTGCAGGTGCAACGTAAAGTGTACATGTTCTGCTTATTCAGAACCAAGTTGCACAATGTAACACAGGCAAGCACTGCCAGAAACACCACAGATTCATTACATGCTTGATTCTGAATTAATTTTTGGTTGTTGAATTCAGAAACCATTTGACTCCCACATTCAGTTACACAATCCCATTTTAAGCTTTGCTTTATACCATATTGCTCTATAATTCCTTTTGTGCTATTGTTCCCTGATGTGCCTTTCCATGACTCTCTGGATGACACTCAACTTCAATTATACATAGACAGTGTCTTCTCTACCTTGCAACCACACAAAGTCAACAGAGGAATATTGGTGTTCAACAGGTTTCAATAAAAAACAAGCATTTAATACATCCTTAGCAAAAACAAACAAACAGAGCTAAAGCGATTATTTGCTCATCAAACAACTCAGTATTTCAACAGAAACACAAGAAAAATGGCTGAATAAGTTGTGGTATATGATTGTAATGGAATACTATTGCACTATAAGAAATAACAATTTCTTATTTCAGTCTAATTTCAGGAAAACTTGGAAAGACTTACATGAACTGATACAAAGTAGAATGAGTAGAACTAGAGAAACACTGTATACAAGTTATAGCAATATTATACAGTAATCACTGTGGACTACTTAACTATTTTCAGCAATACAGTAATCCAAGATAATTCCAAAGAATTTATGAAAAAAGCTATCCACATCCAGCAAAAGAAATGATGAAATCTGCATGCAGATTGAAGCATACAATTCTCTCTCTCTCTCTCTCTCTTTCTCTATGTGTGTGTGTGTGTCCATCCTTTTGATTTATTTCTTCTTTCATAATATGACTAACATAAAAATATTTTTATACAATTGCACCTATATGATCTATCTCAAATTGTTTACCATCTTAGGGAGAAAGAAGGTAAGAAAAGGAGGGAGAAACTTCTAACTCAACATTTTTTTAAAAAGTGAATGTTTTATGCTTTAACATATTTAATATGTATGGACTACCTGCCATCTACAGGAGGGGGTGGAGGGAAGGAGGGGAAAAGTTGAAACAGAAATTTTTGCAAGGGTCAACGTTGAAAAATTACCCATGCATATGTTTTGTATAAAAAAAAGCTATAATTTTTTTAAAAAGTGAATGTTTTAAATTGTCTTTACATGTAATTGGGGCAAAAAAAAAAATACTATCCAAACATAGGGAGAAAAAGGTAAAAATAGAAATTGAAAGAATTCACTGATCACCATTTCAAAGGGATCCCAGGATGAAAAATTCCCAGAAATGTTATAGCCAAATTCCAGAGCTCTTTTTCCTAAGAAAACATACTTCAAGCAATCAGAAAGAAATCATTAAAATATCATGGAGTCAGACTCGGGATCACCCAAGATTTAACAGTTTCCACGTTAAAGCAAAAGAGGATTTGGAATATGAGATTCCAGAAGAAGACAGGATTACAACCAAGAATAAAATCAGCAAAACAAAGTACAATCTTTCAGGGGAAAAAAAAACACACACTTAATGAATTAGAGGACTTTCAAACATTCCTGATGAAAAAACACAAGCTGACAAAGGGATAAATAGAGCTCTCCTTAAAACAGTAAATAGTATCAATCTAAAACTATCAGGAAGCATTATCTGTAATAAGCTAGAAGCCTTCCCAATAAGAGCAAAGGTAAAGCAAGAATACCCATTATCACCGCCATTATTCAATATTATACTAGAATGCCAGATATTGCCATTAATAGAGAGAAGAAAAAAGAAATGAAAGGAATTAGAATAAGCAACGGGGAAACAAAAGTATCCCTCTTTGAAGATATGTTATACTTAAGAGAATCCTAGAAAATCAACTAAACAACTAGTTGAAATAATTAAGAACTTCACCAAATATAAAAATATAAACCATATATATCCTCATCCTCCTTTCTATATATTGCCAACACAATTTAAAAGGAAGAGATAGAGAAATTTCATTTAAAATAACCATAGACAATAACAAATACTTGAGAATCTAGCTGCCAAGACAAACTAGGAAAAATCTGAACACAATTACAAAACAAATTAAGTCAGTTCTAAATAACTGGAGAAATATTAATTGCTCATAGGCAGGCTAAGCAATATAATATAAATGGCAATTCTGTGTAAACTATTTACTTTTTTAGTGCCATTTCAATTAAACTATCAAAAATTATTTTATAGAACTAGAAAAAATAACATTCATTGTGGAAAAACAAAAGAACAAGAATATTAAGAGAATCGATGCGAGGGGAGAGGGAGGGAGAAAAAAAGAGGAAGTGGAGGAGGAGGATAAGGGAGAGGAAAAGAAAAAAAAATCATAGGAAATAATAGATAATTTCAACTACACGAATTAAAAAGTCTATACACACACAAAAAAGTTTTTACACAATGTACATAAAATGAAAAAGAAAGCAGGAAATATTTCTCAAATATGTCAAGAATTTAATCATGTTTTTAAAAATAAGAACCATTCATCCCTCTTTGTAGTGGGCAGAAACTGGAAACTGAATAGATGCCCATCAATTGGAGAATGGCTGAATAAATTGTGGTATATGAATATTATGGAATATTATTGTTCGGTAAGAAATGAGCAACAGGATGATTTCAGAAAGGCCTGGAGAGACTTACATGAACTGATGCTTAGTGAAATGAGCAGGATCAGGAGATCATTATATACTTCAACAACAATACTATATGATGATCAATTCTGATGGGCCTGGCCATCTTCAGCAATGAGATGAACCCAATCAATTCCAATGGAGCAGTAATGAAGTGAACCAGCTACACCAGAGAAAGAATTCTGGGAGATGACTAAGAACCATTACATAGAATTCCCAATCTCTCTATTTTTGTCCGCCTACATTTTTGATTTCCTTCATAGGCTAATTATACACTATTTCAGAATCCGATTCTTTTTGTACAGCAAAATAACTGTTTGGACATGTATACTTATTTTGTATTTAATTTATACTTTAACATATTTAACATGTATTGGTCATCCTGCCATTTAGGGGAGGGGGTGGGGGGAAGGAGGGGAAAAATTGGACAAAAGGTTTGGCAATTGTCAATGCTGTAAAATTACCCATGCATATAACTTGTAAATAAAAAGCTATTAATAATATAAAAAAAAATAAGAACCATTAACCAACTATAAATGGTCAAAGGACATGAACAGCCAGTTTTCAGACAAACAAATTAAAGCTATCTATAGATATATAGAAAAATAAATCACTATTGATTAGAGAAATTCAAATTTAAACAACTTTAATGCTTTATGCCTATCAGATTGTCTAACGTGTCATGAAAGGAAAAAAACAAATGCTGGACGGGATATGCAAAAAAAGGAGGGATACTAATGTACTGCTGATAGAATCGTGAACTGGTCCAATCATTCTAAAAAACAATTTGGAAACATATCCAAAGTGCTTTAAAACTGTGCATACCTTTTGACCCAGAAGCAACACTCCTAGGTCTGTATCCCAAAGAGATCAAAGAAAAAAAAACACTTATATGTATAAAATATTAGCAGCTTGTGTGTGTGTGTGTGTGTGTGTGTGTGTGTGTGTGTGTGGTGACAAAGTATTGGAAATTGAAAGGATATTGCATTAACTGGGAAATGGCCGAACAAACTGTTGTAATTGGTTGTGATGGGATATTATTGTACTATAAGAAATGACAAGCAGGATATTCTCAGAAAACTTATATGAACTGACACAAAGTGAAATTAGCAAAACCAGAAGAACATCATACACAGTAAAAGCAATACTGTATGATGACCAACTGTGAATGCTATACTCAGCTATGCAATGATCCAAAATAATTCTGAAAAACTAATCATGAAAATGCTATCCATACCCAGAGAAAGAATTGATGGAGTCAGAATGTAAGTCAAAGTATATTTTTTCTTGTGTATCTTCTTTCAAAACTTAAAATTCTTTTTAAAAAAATGAAATAAATTTAAAATTCAACCTACACCTCCAACAATAATGAATTGACAAGATCTTGTGCTTCATCAAGTACTGGTTTATTTTCCTTGATCTCACAATATTTATTTATATATCTGAACTCTTAAGTTTGCTGAAGGCTATATTCTCTTCTGCTATTAATATCCCTGTTCATTTATAATAATGAAATATAGAAAAAACTTGACAAGATATATTATTCATTACTGTTTTTAAAAAACACACTTGAAACAGTAATAAGTGCATTTTTCTTTAATATGAAAAGTAGTATCTATTTAAAATCAAAAGTCATCAATATAGGTTTTGGAGATAAATTAGTGGCCTTTTCAGTAAGAATAAGGATAAATAAGTTATGTTCGTTATCACTACTACTATCTAGTATAATGCTAGGAAAGCTAGCTATAACAGGACCTGAAAAACATATCTAGGAAATAAACATAATCAAAGAGGAAATGAAATTCTGCAAATGATACAAAGAGGAAATGAAATTCTGTAAATGATTTAATGCTATACTTAGAAAATCCTGGAGAATTAAATTTAAAAAACTTTAACTCAAATGAATAATAATGTCAGAAAAATTAAATAGATATTAAATCATCAGTATTTCTGTATATTACCAAGAAAATCCTGCAGAAAGGAAACTATTTAAAATAACTATTGAATGTACAAATTACTTAGAAGTTTACCAATGAAGATTTACACAGGAACTATATGAATACAAAAAAATCTGCAAATAGAGAAACTTAAATAACTAGAGAAATGTTCATTCCTCCTGGGTAGCTGAGTTAATAAAATAAAAATGACAATACCCCCTAAATTATGCCAAATTGAAAAAAAAAACGTAAAAATAATAATAAAATTCACAACAAACAAAAAGTCAAGAATTTCAGAGGAAATAAGGTGGGGGATAAAGTGGAAAAGTGGGAGTAGGAGAGGATTGTAAAAAAAAAAAGTGCACCAGATCTCAAAGTACAGTACAAAGTAGTGATCATTGTACTACTTTGTAAGTGATCATTACAAAGACTTAGTCCTCATTAAGAAATAGAGAGGTTGTTTAGTGAGAAAGGAAGCACACAACACATAGAAACAGTTGAACACAACAGCATAGTGTTAAATAAACTCAAAGACCTTAGTGACTGGGGTAAGAATGGCCTATTCAATAAAAACTGCTGAAAAACTCAGATAGCAATTTGACAAATACCAACTAGATCAACATCTCATACCATATACCAATATAAGCTCTAAATGTACATGTAATGCAAAAAAAGTAGTATCCTAAACAAATTGGAAGATAAAGAAAGAACTTTCAGAAAAAACATTCATGATCAAACATAGGATACAGAAGATCAAGAAGATAGAACAATCATTTAAATGATTTAATCAATTATTAATTAAATTACATAAAATGAAAAAGATTTTGCAGAAAACAAACCAAACCAAACAAACAAAAAACAATGGAGGGAGAATTGAAACAGGTAACAGAAAAACATTTTTTTTCCCCTCTGATAAGGATCTCATTTCCAAGATATATAAAGAACTGATTCAAACATATTAGAAAAAGTCATTCCTCAATTAATAAAAGATCAAAAGACTTAGCAAGAACTTTTCAAAGGAAGAAATCCAAGATATCTATCACCAATCATTTGAAAAAGTACTTTGGATCATAATAAGTAGAGAAATAAAAATTAAAAACCAATATGAGGCTCTATCTCACATTTATCAGATTGGCAAAATTAATAAAAAATGAAAATTATTAATGTTGGAGGAGCTGCAAATCAGTGAACTATAGAAAGCAATGTAGACTTATGCCCCTAAGTCACTCAAGTTCTTAAGAGAGACTTTGAAAGGTGTCCTTTTATTGCTTTTTCTGACCACACTGTGAGCACTTGCCCTGTATGGGAGCTTGTTTTTTAGAAATAAGTGTGTGTACATGTATATCTAATATATAAATATACATGTACACACACTTAAGAATAGATTGTATGATATGGGAAACTCTGACATGGACTGCCTAACCATGGCATGCCCTCATCAAATAAGGTGCTGTGTTCTATGAGCAAAGCAGAACTGAAGTAGCCTGGAATGGATGAGAGATGTGCAAAGTTCACAGGGACTATTTGTTTGATATCAGACAGAGCATCCAGAACTTTTGTTGGTCTGATTAGCCACAGTCAGACACACTGACTCAACTCTAATACAGTGATGTTATTTTGGTCACCTTCAAGAATGAAGTGTTAACAACCAACCACGTCCAAAATATACATTCACACACATAACTTATTTATTATAACTTTAATCATACATTATTATAAAGTCAGTATAAATAATATATATGTATATGTGTGTGTTTCAAACATGACCAATGAAGATGATTTTGCTAAATCATATATATTTATCACATCAAGTTAACTATGAAAGGAAGAACATGAAAACAATTTGAATAGTGACAATAATAATGTAAACTAGAAAGAACTACCACAACAAAAATTGGATGCTGTTGTAATTACAATAACCAAGGTTAGCTTCAAAGAAGAGATATGAGAATGTACATCTCTTTCCTTTTTACAAAGGTGGGGGGAGCACTATGGATGTGGAACATTACATATGATGAAGAACTTGATTTATATATTGGTGAATTTCTTTTTCCTTTTTTTATTCTTTATCATGAGGAATAGCTCTCTGATAAGAGAGAAAATATTATATTGGGAAAGAAGAGGATATAAAAATAAATGATAAGAATGAAAAAATATTTTAAATGTTAGAAGGAAAATAAATGTGATAAGAATTGAATAATCCCCCCCAAATTAAATTAACTCAAAAATTAATCAACTCAATCAGCACACAGAACACAAAGGATTAATGATATGCAAGTCATTTGGGAATGTCTGTATGCAGTTAAATCAAATAGTAAAAGCAAAAAAAAAAAAGAGTAAATTAGAAAAAGTGATGATGAGACAACACTATCAGATTACAACCTATGATCTAATACATTTCAGCAAGCTCTAGACTCTGAATAATAGAAAATGAATAAGAACTGTGAGAAATTATTATTAGTTTCTTATATTTAATAACATTATTGGATCAGGACCAAGTTTTTTTCCTCTTTTCTATTTCCTCTTCCAGAAAATCAACCAGTGTGGGAAATCTTGGACAAAAACTTATCCAGGCTAAGATATAATCAAAGACAGAAAAGGCAAATGAATAGATTCCTGCTCACTGTTTTATTCAGATGAGTCTGGGAAAATGTGGATTCTCCCTTTTGTCAGGAGGATAATATGGACAGTGATAAATCTCTTTGACCAAAATGTGGGTGCTCAGTGTTATGTATTCTAAAAACCTTCTTTAGGGCAGGTCCACCTCTCATTATAATATTCATTTTCTCTTATTAAGAAAGACTAATCAGAGTTGATCATCACCCTTAGGAAAAACCACCCTTCTAAAGATATATAAATGTTGAGAGGATTCCATTAGGGGTTTGTGACATTTGAGAGTATCACTGATCTATTTTATTGGTAATATGCTAGCACTATTAATAAAATGATTAATTACTCAAAAGTTATGGATCTTGAACTTTTTAAACATCACAAAATAAAAGAAGAAATTCTGATAACCATGATTTCTTTTTAATTTTTTTTTTTTTTTTTGCTGAGGCAATTGGGGTCAAGTGATTTGCCCCGGGTCACATAGCTATGATGTGTTAAGTGTCTGAGGACATATTTGAACTCAGGTCCTCCTGACTTCAGGACTGGTACTCTATCCACTGTACCATTTAGCTGCCCTCCAAAGGGTCAACTGCCATGAAACAAAGCCAAATGAACACTAAACTTTTTCTGTTATTCATAACAAGTATAAGTGGAAAAGATAATACCAATGTAGTGTATAAGATTTTAAACAACACTAATTTTAACAAAAGACAGGAGAGACGAAAATGATCTTGCAGCAATCTTGGTCAGCATGAAATCCAACAAGGCCAGATTGTCTCAAAAGAATTTTTTGGATGAAAATAGAAGGTCAACAAATACATATGAAATGGAAAAGATCTGGCAGTGATTTTGTAGCATTATAGTCACATCAATGAGGACAATAGAACTATTAGCTTAGCGTGAAATATAACCTAAGTAACATTCTACAGGCATTATCTGATTTGATTCTTACAACAATCCAAGCAGTTAGATAATGCAAATATGATTACCTTACTTTAGTAGAAGAAGCTGAAGTTTAAATAAGTGCAAGTGGACATGGTGTAGTATCTTAAGTGCTTGATGCACAGTGGGAGGACTGAGGTCTGTCACTGGAAGCTCTGGGCCAATCTCTTCACTTGTCTGGGCTTGTTTTCTCATCTCCAAGATAAAGGGCTTTGACTGATGACCTCAGAGATCCCTTCTAACTTTAAATTTAGATTTTATGACTTGACTAAGGTAATGAGTATTTAATGTCAGAATTTAATCTAAATCTGGTGGTCTTTTCCTGCTTCTTTCTCAACTAAGGAAAACAGCTTGAAGAATAAAATTTTTTGCACTAACATAAGTATGATAACTATATAGCATTTATATTTAAAAATGAAAACCTATTAAAGTATAATTTTCCCTAAAGCTATTATCTCACAATCTTAAAATTTGTATGACTTTGCATAGTTGATCTGAGAAAATGTTAATTATAAAAGATACATATTATGCCTAATGAAATTTAGAAATGATTTAACATACCTGCTCTTCCCTATCTTTTTCTTTGGTCTTACTCCTGGAGACCCTGATAGAGGTAGCATCTCGAGCTGGAATGACAGAGATCTGATTCAGTGGCATGTTCATCACAACCTCTGGTTTGGTTTTCTTGTTTAAGAATGAGAATCTTCACTGTGAGGGTCATTTTGTGTCATGGACCTGAAGCTTTAAAAGAAAGAAAGAAATAACAATTTTAAATTCCATATGACACTTCCATCACCCCAGAGAAGCCCCCCATCACCTCACAAATGAACTGTTGTAATAACTTGCAGGTTGGTCTTCTGGACCCCAAATATATGCCCACTGCAATCCATCTTCTACTCAGTTGTCAAATTGATATTCTTAAAGGATAGGTTTGACCATGTGACCCCGCCCTCATTCAATAAACTTGGGTAGATTTCTATTATCAACAGGATCAAATGTAAAATCATGTTTGGCTTTGAAAGCCCTTCAGAACCTGTCTCCCTCCAACTTCTTCAGTCTTTTCACACCTTTCACCCCACTACATCCTCTGTAAGTCAGTGACACTGGTCACCTTGCTTTTCTCAAAAAAGACACTCCATCTCCTGACATTTTCATGGGTTCTCCTTCATGCCTGAATCTCTGTACCTCCTCATTTGTGAAATTCCGACTTCCTTTAGGTTTCAGCTAAAATATCAACTTGTAGAGTAAACCTTTCCAAGACTTCTTTAATATCTTCCCTCTGGTACTACTCTTTATGTATCTTGTTTGCACATAGTTGTTTCTTGAGGGCAGACTGTTTTTTGTTTTTATATATACTGCCAGAGCTAAGTACAGTGCCTGGGAAATAATCAGAGGTGCTGAATAAATGCTAGTAGATTGGATGACTAGTTAGATTTTATTTATAAACTGACTAATGTTTGAGAGATGATTGAAAAAAAAAATCAGTCTTCAAAAACTTGTAGAATAAAGATGAACAGACCAACAAAAATCTGTACTATTTCCCTCACATAAGAGTCTTCCTCTAGAATCTTATCTGGTGCCTTTGGCACAAAAATAAACACAACCTTTTTGATCTTCCCAATCTCTTCCTATTTTACTTTCCTCCACACATTCTGATCCAGTTGCACTGGCCACCTGGCTTGTAGCACACTGTCTCACGACTCCATGACTTTTCACTTTTTGTCCCATGTGCCTAAAATGTTCTTCCTCTTTACTTCTACCTTTTACTTCTTATGGTTTCCTTATTATTTAAATTCAAATTCCACCTTCTGCCAAAGGCCTTTCCTGTCCCCTCAATTGCCCATACCTCTCAGGTGAATTTCAATCTACTCTTTTTCTTCCATTAAAATGTGAGCTTCCTAAAGTGGGGACTATGATTTTTGCCTTTCTTTTGCCCAGTGTTTAGCATAGTGCCTGCTATACTGTAAGCACTTAATAAATATCTGTTGAAGGACTAATGAGTTCTGACCAGTGCTAAAGCATTTGGCAACTTATCCAAAAATTACTAAATGTCTATCTATAGGAGTAACCTTGATAAATCAGGAGAGGCATCATAATAACTCCAGTCACGAAGTGACAAATGGTTTGAACTACAAAAACTCATACCTATCTTCTATTAAAGTATAGAGGAGGTTATGAGTTGTATTAGTAGAGAAAGTATTCCACTGATAAAACTGCAGATCCTTTCAGGTTTAAAGTTATAAGAAGAGCCATCAAAAGTATATTGCACAGGGTAAGAAGCCACCAACTCAAATTCAGTGTGATATTCTTTTACTGCAGTACTATATTCAAATTTTCTTAAACATATGCTTTGTTATAGTGAAACTCAAGTGATTATCTTTAAGCCCAGTTCTGATCATTTGCTTCTTGCTAATAAGCTTGTAGCTTCTCTATTCTTTTGATATGATAACACACAGAGAAGAAATTAATTGATTTTTATTATTTCTGTATACTTAGTAAAGACAATCTTCTTGTCTAACACTGTCTCTATCCTTGGCCCACCATCAGTTGGGTTGAGCATTACAATGTTCCCTTCTGACCACTCTCACTTGGTTCTAATGTTCTAGGCTACCCTCTCAGCTGGCAAAATTTTCTCTCAGCATTGATTCTTACTCTAAAAGTGTTGTGTACTTTTAATGGGACAGAAATCTTAAAACAAAGAATCTATGAACTTCTTTTTGTTTTTATTAATATATATGGATAACTATTCCAATATATTAGTTTTTGTATATATTTTATTTTATGTTTTTGAAATGCAAACAAGGGGTGTATACATTTCAACAGATTGCCAAAGAGGCTTATGCCACAAAAAAAGTTAAGAACCCTTGCCTTCAATCAAAAGAAGGACTCTCTCATACTGAAATTTCAGGCATCATTCATCTTAAAGAAATGAAGAACCCTTCAAATAGCTGAAGGAATATTCACTGCTCCTGACTGTGCCATGCCAATATTATAAACCTGATAAAACTATCAAATATAATTCACAATGTTAATGATATATCAATCAAAATCATCAATACATTAATATTAATACATATTTGATATTGAACTTATTTTTTCCTTTTTCATAAGAGATGTCTCTCTAGAAGGAGGTGGAGAAACAGATATAATATGATAAACAGCAGATATAAAAACAAAAGACATCAATACAAATTCATTTTTTAGAAGACTAAATTTCTTAAAATGATCTCATTAGCATGCCTCTATAAATGTAGAGAGAAGAGACAGAAAACCAGCAGTTTACAAAACTACAAACAAAAAACCACCTAAGCTAAAAAAGACAGTCACACTCCAATGGCTTCTCATTTATTTTGATTCCAGAACCAAATATGAACTTTTCCACTTGGCTTTTAAATACATCAACAATCTGACTCCAACCTACCTTTCCTGATTCATTCATTTCCCACTCCCCAAGGTCCAGTCAAAGTGGCTATTCCTCACATTCTCCTTTTTCCCATCCTTCTGTTAATGTGTTTGCCATCTCTCATGTCAAGATTGCTCATTCTCTCATGAAAACTTCCCTACATATTACAGATTCCTCCTTCTACATGATACCTTTTCTGATGCCCCCAAGGGTAAGTGTGTTGTGATACACAGGAGCCACCTGCCAGTGGCTACTGGAGGTCTAACTCAGACCTATAGAATGGATCTCTTCATGTGAATGGATAAAAATGATGATACAAGGAGAATGAGAGGCAGTTGCATTGTCTGACCTCTCTCCTCTTCCCTCTGCCTCCAATTTATTTCATTTCCAGTCCACAAGTAACACCAGTATCAATAAAGGCTGCTTTGCAACTCCTTCAGATATTATGATCCACAGCTGTAGAGGCTCTTTGCATGGCCCTTAACACAAGTGTCCCTTCTATTTATTATGTAAATATTAAATATACACATGTTGTCTACCCTCTATCCTGCTAGATATTTAAGCTCTTTGAGCAAGGAGTATTCATTCCTGTCTTTGTAATCCTATGTCTAGCAGTGCCTCTTGATACACAGGAGGCAATTAATAAAACTTGCTGACTGATGATGAAAAATTTTGTCAGTACTAATATCTTCATTTGTCCAAACCAAAAAATGTTCACCAAATTGGATTATAGGATAAAATAAGTAACCAGCAAATAAGAATCTAAATGTTTGTTTCTAATTTGTATACCACCTACTCTATTCCAGCTTTGTGGTGAGTTGGTCAACGCTGCATATAGTCTTTATGGTGACTACTTCAAAGTACTTCTATTGTCTCATAGTTTTAGAACAGGAAGATTAGGGTGCAGCCACATCATTTTATTGATGAAGAAACCGAGAATCAAACAGGTAAAATACCTTGTCTAGAGTAACTCTGGCACTGAATAGCACCCAACAGCTTTAAATCCATTCTTCTTTCTGCTATGTACATACTGTTCATTACACTGTGGAAGTTAAAAGATCATTACTTACGGTGCTATCCCACTACACCCTGGAAGGTCAGAGGAGCTGGTGGTGAGTGGTTTCTTCAACACTAACATGACATGGCTGGCAATTTCTTGGCATGTTTAAACAGTCAAACTAGCCATACCTATATGCCAAGGACAGTTGGCATCCCAATAGCTACATTTACTGCTTCAACTACAATAATCATTGTTACATCACTGACACATTCTTGAAAATTCTAGCAAAGAGATACATATTTGTCAGAAAGTAGAACGGTACATTATAGCACCTAAAATGTCCACCTCTTGTATACCAACTGACAACTATGAGTGCAGTACCACTCATAGTCAACCACTGCTAGTCCCTCAACATTCCCATCATTCTAGAATCCTGACCACTCTTTTGCTCGTTTTCATTAGATA
Organism: Antechinus stuartii; assembly: GCA_016696395.1. Lineage (NCBI taxonomy): Eukaryota > Metazoa > Chordata > Mammalia > Dasyuromorphia > Dasyuridae > Antechinus > Antechinus stuartii. The sequence continues at coordinate 3,701,872 of MU174454.1, read as the reverse complement.
GTAGGCAGGGTGACCATGAACATGGAACAGTCAATCACCTCTGGGTGTCTCTATCTAGTCCAGTCTAAGGAGCTGGATGGGGGTCCAGAAAACTCAAATCTAAATCTTGAGACATTGGTATTTTTTTATCTTTCTCCATCTATTCTCTACCACAATATAAATATAATAATTGTTGTTGCCTATTTATTGTCCAGAAGGTAAGGATGAAATTATATTATTAAAGTATATTTAGGTGACAGTTTAAAAAAAACAGATTATATAGTTGCAAAAGCAATACTTTCTCCTTTAAAAACTGAAATCTAAATCCAATGTAATCATGAAAGCCCTCTTCAACTGCACTCTATTCAATCTCTCTTAACTCAGGTTACATAAAAACAAGTGGGCAGACCACATTTGACCCTCAGGCTGTAGTCTGTCTATTGTTAGTCTAGGAACAAGGCTAATAATGTATACATATGAAAGAGGAAAGTGAAAGGTACAGTAAAATCAAGACAATAGCTTCATTAACTGTTCCTTTAGGAACCTTTCCCCCCTTTAACTATGATAATTACGTTAGCTTTCAGACAGTTAAAATAAGGAAATAAAAAGCAGTACCAAAGAAAGTGGAGAAATAAACCTTAACTCATACAGGTTTTCATGAATTGGGATTTGGTCTCAGGAAAATAAACAAGGAACAATGGATACAAGTTACAAAGTGGAATACAAATGTGAAATGGGCAGCCTCGGGAAACAGCTAGTTCTCCCTCACTAAAGGTCTTCAAGCAAAAACAGGATGATCACTTCTTGGTACAATTACAGATAAGATTCTCTGCCAACGATGGTTTGCATTATCTGCCACTCTTGCACTATCTCTTATCTCTGAGTCTTAGACTCTCCAGCTCAGTTAATTTCTTATCATACAGTATTTTCCATGTTGTCTGATCTCCATATTCATGCGGATAATCTGCTGTACCCAATAGTGCAGTGAAGACACCTGAACCTGGAGTCAGAAAGATCTGAATTCAAATCCATCCTCAGACACTGATTGGCTATGTAGTCCTTGATAAATCATTCTGTCTACCTCAAACTCCTCAACATCCTCAAAAACAGATGATGATAATAACAGCATCTCGCTCACAGGATTGTTGCGAGGATCAAATGAGATATTTACAAAATTCACTTAGCACAGTGGTTGGCATTATACAAATACTTATTCCTTCTCTTTCCCTGAAGTGATACTCAGATCTTGGCTCTCAAATGGCACAGTTCCTACAACATACTTCAAGATTTCTCTTTTCTATATTAGGATATAGTTAAAAGTTATACTGGACAGTGGGCAAGTAAGGCAAGCTTCTCATTGCTGCCCCCTGCTGGTCATTCTCCTCTCTCTACCTTTATTATTTCAATCTCATCTTCTAAATTTCTGACTTTCTGTAAAACGTGTGCTATAGTGGAGACAAATAAAACCAATGAGAACACTTCTTTACTTCTACTGAAGTGATTCCATTCTATATTTTCAATTTTAAAATGTAAAAGAATTTATTTTGACTGCAGCCATGATAGAACACAGAATTATTTAAGCTAAATTCTACAGAGACTTATGCCTCACCAAGTCTGAATAAGTCTGAATGCTTACAAATGGCTCACTTATTTCAATGCTGACTATCTGCTAGGAAACCAAGATGAATGTGGGAAAGTTCTGAGGGAAGCCAAAATATCTCATTCATGCGATAAAACAGGGATTCATCTTTTAAATTTTTTCCCCCAAATTAACAAATAATGTTTCCTCTCTTCTTTTCATCTTCATTTAAAAGAAAACAAAAACAAAACTCTGTAACAAGTAAAAAAAAAAAAATACCACATTAGTCATGTCCAAAAAATATCTCGTTTTACAATACTGCATCTATATTATGTTATAGTAGTTGCTTGCTGGTTGGTCTGTCATATACCTCTGCCCACTCCAATACATTTTCCATTGAAATCTGCCAAAGTGATGTATATCACTCCACCTCCACTCAATAAACTTTAGTCAAATTAGTCAATACACATTTATTAAGTGGTATATAGTGGGCACATGTTAAGTACAGGAAATATAAAAAACAAAAGACAATCCTTGCCCTCAAGAAGGTCATTATCTATTCCCAAAGACAACAATCAAAAAAAAAAATAAAATAAGTACATACAATCTATTTACAAGAGAAACAAACAATAATTGAGGGATGGGAAAAAAGGTTCAGATAAAAGATATAATTTTAGCTAGAACTAAAAAGAAGCCAGGGAAGGTAGAAGGTGAAGATATGGAAGAAAAACATTACAAGCCGTGATTATAGCCAGAAAAAAACAACCAGAGCCAAGAGATGGAATGTTTTGTTTGTGGAACAGCCAAGAGGCTGGATCAAAGAATAAATGTTGGTGAATAAGAGAGTAAGAAGGCTGGAAGGATATGGGGCTAGTAAAGTACTTTGAAGATTTTATATTTGATCCTAGAAGTTAGAGGGAGACACCGGAATTTATTGGTTTAGGGCAAGATATCATTAACCTTACTGTAATTAAATCCATGAAAGCTGATGAGATTGTCAAGTAGTATAGAGGGAGAAAAGAAGAGAGTCCAGGACAGAATTCCAGGGGGACTATGACTAGAAAGTTACAAAATATCAAGAATATCAAAGGAAAAATGGGGGGGGGGGGGAGAAGGATGTAAAAGGAAGTTTAGCAGTACCAGAACTTAAACTATATTATAAGGTAGTAATTATGCAAACTACATGATACTGGCTAAGAAAAAGAAAGGTAGATCAATGGAATAGAGTGGACATACAATTCACAGCAGGAAGAAACCATAATAATCTTGTACTTGCCAAGTATAAAGACTTCAGATTTTGGGGAAAGAACTCATTATTTGGTAAAAATTATTGGGAAAACTGGAAAGCAGTGTGACAGAAAGTAGGCATAGACCACTAACCCTAACTAATGCTAACCTTAAATCTTACTCTTATTTATTAAGGTAAGATCAAAAGGATATATGACATAGATATAAAAAGATTTTACAAAAAATTTTTTTAAAAATGAAGCATACTCATCAGGCTTATGGATAAGCAAACAATTTATGAATAAACAAAAGAGAGCAAAGTTAGGCATAAAATCGATAATTTCAATTGCATTAATTTAAAAGGCTTTGTACAGATAAAATAAATATAGCCAATGCCAGAAGTAGAAAATTGAGGGGAAAATTTTATAGTTTATCAGATAAAGGTCTCATATCTCAAATATATAAAGAACTTTATCAAATCTACAAAAATACAAGTCATTCTGTAATTGATAGTGTAAGGACATGAACAAGCAGTTTCCCTTTTTTATTAAGCTTTTTAATTTTTAAAATATATGCATGGATAATTTTTCAACATTAATCCTTGCAAAACCTTGTGTTCCAATTTTTCTCCACCTTCCCCGCATCCCCTCTTCTAGATGGCAAATAATCCAATATATATTAAACATGGTAAAAATATATGTTAAATCCAATATATGTGTACATATTTATACAATTATCTTGCTGCACAAGAAAAATCAAAGCAAAAAGGGAAAAAATGAGGAAGAAAAAAATGCAAACAAATAACAAAAAGAATGAAAATGTTATGTTGTGATCCACACTCAGTTCCTACAGTTCTCTCTAGGTATAAATGGTTCTCTTCCTCGCAAGATCATTGGAACTGGCCTAAATCATCCCATTGTTGAAAAGAGCCATATCCATCAGAATTGATCATGATATAATCTTGTTGCTGTGTACAGTGATCTATCCAGGCCTCTCTGAAATCATTCTGTGGATCATTTCTTATAGAGCAATAATATTCCACAGCATTCATATACCATAACTTAAGCAGCCATTCTACAAATGATAGGCATCAGTTTCCCATTTCCTCCACCACAATAAGGGCTGCCACAAACATTTTAGCATATGTGGGTCCCTTTCCCTCCTTTAAGATCTCTTGGGGATATAAGCCTAGTAGAAATATTGCTGGATTAAGGGGATACATGTTTTGATAGCCCTTTGGACATAGTTCCAAATTGCTCTACAATATGATTGGATCACTTCATAACTCCACCAACAATGTATCAGTGTCCCAGTTTTCCCACATCTCCTCCAACATTCATCATTATCTTTTCCTGCCATCTTAGCCAATCTGAGAGGTGTATAGTGTATAGTACCTTAGAATTGTCTTAATTTGCATTTCTCTGATAAATAGGGATTTAGAGCACCTTTTTATATGACTAGAAATGGTTTTAATTTCTTCATTTGAAAATTGTTGAATAGGCAGTTTTCCAATGAAGAAATCAAAACAATTTAATCATATGAAAAAATGCTCTAAATAATTGCTGAATAGAGAAATACAAATTAAAACAATCTTTAGATATCATTTTATACCAATCAAATTGGCTAAAATGATAGAAGGTAGAAATGACAAATGTAGAAAAACTGGGACACTAATTCATTGTTGGTGGAATTGTGGACTGATCTAACCATTTTGGAGCACAATTTGGAATTAAGCCCAAAGAATTACTGATCCAGTAATAGTATTACTTGATCTATTTCCAAAGATGATTAGGAAAAAAGAAAAAAGAACCTATATATTCTGAAATATTTATAGCAGCTCCCTTTGTAGTGGCAAAAAACTAGAAATTGCAGGGTTGTCCATCAATTGGAGAATGGCTGAACAAGTTGTGGTATATGGTTCTGATAGACTATTACAGTGCTATAAGAAATGATGAGCTCAGTGGAAAGAAAAACAAATTGAGCAGAACCAAGCGAACATCGTATACAGTAACAGCAAGACTTAAGAATAACTTTGAGTGAATAAGTTTTCTATTATATTCTATCATAAATATCCAAATTAATTATAAAGGATATGTGAATTCTGTCTGTATCCAGAGAGGGAACTGATAAACACAAGTGTATATATAGAACAATTTTAGATATCTATATCTATATAAAATACATAGACACACACACACACACACACACACACACACACACACACACACACCCCTATTTGTATCTAATGGTAGCCATCTCTTGGACCCAGAGCAAGGAAGGAAGAATGAAGATGGAAGAAAAAGAAATGTACATGATAATTTTATTGTATATTTATTTGAAAGGAACAGTGAGGTCGAATAGCAGATTTGCAGCTTTATGCAGAGCAAACAGGTCAAAGAAAAATAGTGCAAGCTGTCAGAAAGGAAGAATTCTTTTCAATTACCAAGAAGTCATAGTAAGGAGCAAACAAAATTTAGCAGCCACCATTCAAAAGAATTGTAGAGTCTGGACTATGATATTCCAGAAAGCAACCATTTAGACTTATAACCAAGAAAAACTTACCCAGCAAAACTTAGTATGACCCTACAAGGGAAAAATAGATCTTTAACGAAATAATGAACTTTCAAGCATCAGGTATCAAGAGAAATAAATTTTAAAAAACAAAACAAAACATGAATAAGTAAACATAAAAGACGTAACTAGAACAAGCTATTTACATTATTATATGGGGAAACAATGTAAGTGTCTCCTCAGAACTCTAACTTTATCAGAAATCATTGAGGGAGTCCAAAAAAGACAGAAAGCCTAGGAATATTTTGTTATGTTTTATGAGAATAGTAACAGACTGGGTAGAAAGAATGAAGAAGAAAATAGGGGAAATTGTCAAATATAATTTCAGTGTACAAGTAGAAGACCATATAAACAAGGAGGAGGGGTTGGAGGATACAAAAAAAAGTTAACGTCATTTTGATCTGAATTGGCAAAAAGAATAAATATATATCCACATATTTAGATGCAGAAATGTTTCATTCAACAGGAAAAGGGAGAATAAATTAAGGGAGTGATTATTCCTAATCAAAACCAACTCTAATCACAGTGAATATATCATGAAAAAGAATTCAAAAGTAAAGAAAAAGGATAAAAACTATGAGAGAACTTCTAGAAGGCAAGGGAAGAGAAGGGAAGGGAAGCAAAACCATATTGCCATCTAAATAGAGCACTCACATGTACTGGACACAGTTCTTCTTTCTCACCATGCTCTGCTTTATGAACTGATTAATGCAATGATTATTCATGATTTCAGAGACTTATAATTACTTATTATCATTATTACTTATGAAACATTACTACCCACAAGATTGACAGAGAAGTGTCACTTATAAGATGCACAGGAGCAGTAAAATCATACTGAAACAAGCATGTCTTGAGAAATGCCCAATGTGGAAATGTTTTTTTTTGACTGTGGCCATTAGTTACAAGAGTTTTACTTTTCCTACTTTTTCCACTGAGGGCTAGGAAGGAGAAAAAAAGTGGCTTTTCACTGATTTTAAAAAAATTAATATATTTGGGTATTTTTAAGACAGTGTAGGTTGAATGCAACAAAGATTAGAAGGGAAACATTACTAGGAAGACAATTTTTGCAGCAAGTTTCTTTAACAAAGAAAGATTTCAAGAACTGATTCAAATGTACAAGTATAAAAGCCATTTCCAAACTAATAAATGGTCAATATATAATGAAATAGTTCTCAACTAAAGAAATTTAAGTTTTCAATAGTTGTATAAAATCACCGATTAGAGAAATATGAATTAAAGTAGTTTGGAGGTTCCAATTTAGATCTATTTTATAAAGTTGACCAAAAAAGAAAAAGAAAGAAAAGAAAATCACAAATGCTAGAGAGGCTATGAAAAAATAAGCATATTAATGCATAAACAGGAAGTTGTAAAGATTGCTTCTGAGAAGCAATCAGGAACTATGTGTCAAAAGTTACTAATCTATACATATCCCTTTACTAAGCTCATATGCCAAAGAGAAAGAGGATCCATATGTACAAAAATATTTATAGTGGCTCAGTTTGTGGTGGCAAAGAATTAGAAACTGAGGGGATGTCTATCCAGTGAAGAATGGCTCAACAAGTTATAGTCTATGAATGTGATGGAATACTGTTATATTGTAAGAAATGATGAAGGGGATGTTTACAGGAGGAAAAATAAACCTGCAAAGGCTTGTATGAAGTGATGCAAAGTTTAGTAGAAAGAACCAGGAAAACAATCTACACAGTTAACAACATTACTATAAAGATACTCAACTTTGACTCATCACAATTTCAAAGCACTTAAAATATAGAAAGAGTTAATGAATCGACTGCAACTAGAAAATTAGAAAAACCAGCAAGTAAGCCCCAAAAATAAGAAATGTGAAAAATGTGTAGAAAAAAGACAAACTGGGCACCAACTGATAAATAAAACTAATGATGATTCTTTGAAAAAATACAAAATAATGTACTCTTAACTTTCTTGATTAGAAAGAAAGAAAATTATTTTTTAAATTGCACAATGTAAAATCATAAGATAAAATTATTATTGGACTTGTATATAATTATATATCAACAAAATGTAAAATACCCAAATTTAAAATATGAAATAGAGATGTTAAACAATTTGATATTAGAAAAAAAGATCAGCTAAGTGGCACAATAGATATAGCACTAGACTTGATTCAAACTCTAGCTATGTGATCCTGGACAAGTCATTTAACTCTGTTTGCCTCAGTTCCTCATTTATAAAAATAAGCTGGAGAAGGAAATGGCAAGCCATTACAGTATCTTTGCCAAGAAAACCCCAAATGATATTACAAAGAATTGGACATAACTGAAACAAATGAACAACAATCAGAAAATGAAATGTGATTAGCCCCAACGATTAAAGGAAAAAATCCTGGTTCAGATGGCTTAACAGGTAACTGCTATCAAACATTTAGAGAAAAATTAATATCTATATTATAAAAATTTTTCTCAAAAAATTAAGACAGCCTACTAAACTTCTTACAGGGAACAAACAGAATCCTGATAACTATAATATGGAAGGAGAAAGCAAAGAAAGAGAACTACAAATCAATGTTATTAACAAATATTGACTCAAAATTTTAAGACAAAATCCCAGCAGACTACAATAATATATTTAAAAAGTTATTCACTATGGTCAAGTTGGCATTCTAGCATATATGCTAGTATGTTTACTGATTTAACATCAGAAAATCAATTAAACTGGATGTGAATATATCAACAGATATAGAAAAACCATTTGACAGCATACAACACTCATTTATAATAAAAATTATGCATATAAAATCAAAAGCTAATAGTAACAATAGAAGCTTTCCCAGTCAATTCAGGAATGGGGAAAAAAAATACTTTTGCCTTCACTGTTATTTGACATGATTCTAGAAATGCAAGTGACAGTAATACAATAAAGGAAATAAACTGTTAGCTAAAGCTAAATGAAGAACTACATTCAAAATTACTTCCAGTTATTTATTATAAGAAGGAAAAGCATTTTCTGCCAACACTATTAAGTATTTCTCATTTTGTCTCTTTTTTTAATCTTCAACATATACTGATCAATTCTCTGGGGCTACTTAAATAATGTAGGACCTTATGTATACCACTTGTCCACTCATAAATGAAAATTTCACCTCATACTTCACTTAAAAAACAAAACAAAACAAAATAGACTTCTCTTTGTCAAAAGCTTAATCTTCTCTCCTTCTTTTGTACATTACTTATAAAGCCCTTCATTCTTCATTTCCTTCATATCACTATCTTACATGATAAGTACATGAAAGGTTCTGTCTTCTGACCAAAGCAGAATCTAATATATTGTGCTCTTTTCCCCATCTTCTCCAGTAGATTGTCCCTACTGTCATCCTCATCTTCTCTCTAATCTTTAATCTTTCCTTAGGCACTGGCTCCTTCTCTGTTGATGATAAATACATTCAAATGTCCCCCCCTCCCATCCTTCCTTAGAACAAACAAACAAAACAAAACATATCCTAACTTGGTCTGACTCTGCCTCCTATCACTTAATAGATAGCTATGGCTGATGGCTAAATTCTTGGAGAATGCTGTCTGATGCTTCTACATGCTCACTCTCTCGTAAACCTTCTACATTCTGGTTTCAGACATCATTCTGCTGAAATGGCTTTTTCCAAAATTACCAATGATATTTTAATGACCAAACCTAATAGTTCTCATCCTTCTTGAAAACTCTTAACACCACTGATTACCATTTATTTCGAGATCCTCTTTCTTTCTTGGGTTTTCATGACTTTCTCCTGATCACTCCTCAGCATCTGCTGCTGAATCTTCATCCAGGTCATATCAAGCACAGGTGTTCCCCAATGCTTTAGTCAGGCTTTCTTCTCATTGGTTTCTATACTAACTCATTTGGTAATCTTATCAGTTCCATGATCATTTCTATGTAGATGATTTCCAGATCTTCCCATTTGTAAATCTTCACATCTGTCTAATCTCTCATGCTCCAAACCTGTATCATCAAATGTTTATTAAGTACCTTAAAATGGATCTCTAATATCAAATTCTGAATCTCTTCCACTTTCCAAATTCCTTATTACTGTCAAGGACAAAACCATCCTACCCTCACAATCACTCTGGCTTCTCAAAAATACCATCCTCCTTGACTTCTCAAATTCATTCACTTTCCATATCCAATCTTATCCAATTGTGATATTTCTAACAAGTATATTTGTCATCTATTTCCTCTTCTCTACACGCATACTGTGTGTATACTAGGACAAATTCTTATAACCTCTCATCTAAATTATGACCAACTGCTATCTAATTGTCTCTCTGCCTCAACTTTCTCTTCTTTCTAATCACAAAGCTGTCAAAGTAATTTTCCTAAATACCAGAGCTAATTATGTCCCCTCCTACTCAATAAATTCCACTAGCTTCCTACTACCTCCAGAGTGAAACCCAAATTCTGGTACCATACAAAGCTTTCACAAAGAAAAAGAAATAAGAGTCATTAAAACACATTTTTAAGTACATAGAAAAGGCCAACAAGGAACAACAAACAAGCAAAGAAGTTTTAAAGTAATTTACTCAATTTATCATTCAATTAAAAAGAAAAGTAAGTTTGTACAGCCCAAAGACTCGAGTTTCATAGAGGACTCCTTTTTCTGTTGCAGTCTGTATGTAAAAAAGTTTATTTTAGTTTATATTGGTTAAGTTCAGAAGTTTTTTTTTTTTTTTTTTAATGGTGAGGGGATGGAGGGAAGGGAGAAGCTTATTTTAAAAAAAGAGAAAAAAATAAATAAGCCTTCCATAACCTGGCTCCTTCCCACTTTCCCAATGTTCTGTCTATACTGGCTACTTCCACTTCTTTCCTCTTCTCCCAGTCACTCCTCAACCCCTTGAAATCTGGCTTTTGACCTTATCACTCAACTAAAACTATTCTCTCCAAAGTAACCAATGATCTCTTAATTACCAAATCTGATAGCCCTTTCTCATCTTTCTCATTTCCAACATTATTTCCTTCTGATATGAGATTCAAATATATTATGTTCACCCAACAATGATATAACATGATTGATATAAAAGCTACATGAAGCCTTTCTTGATCTCAACTCCCAGTGACCCTAAACTACCTTGACTTTACTTTGTATTTATTCCGTATTCAGTTACATGATATTTCTCTTGACAGACTGCAAAGGCTGTGAAAGTAGGTGTTTCATTTTTTTGTTTTGTATCATCCAATACCAAGCATACACTAAATGTTTAATTAACACCTTTTAGTAGGAAACAAGAAAGCCATTCAAGAATACTTCCCATAATTAACATAATATATACCAAACAGGGATAAGCCAGCAGCCCACTCTGGAGCAGGTTTTACCTTTGCTCTAGCTCCTCACAATAATTCTATGAAGTGAAGGATTGGGGAGAAATGGGTGTAAAACAGGCACAACAGGTACAATTCCATCTCTACTTTCCAAAGAAAAAACCTTCAAAGAGCTACCATTACCATTTTCCAATAAGAATACTAGGGTAGTTTTTCAGGTAGTTACTATAGTTTCCTTTACTACTGCTAACCTCTCCTAGACTCAGAATTGTAGAGAAAGAGAGAAGCATGATGCTGGGGTTGCCAGGAAAGTGACAGTTATTTGATGAACATGTAAAGGGAGTTCCATCTGCTGCTCAGCAATTAAATTCAACTTTTCTTAATCACTTACATTTATGAAAGCACTTCTTAGTTCTAGAGAAGACGTGATATTTAGATAAGCTACCAACTCTCATGGAACTTATAATCCTGTACAGAAAAAACTCATATACAGATAACTAAAATACAAAATAGTAATAATATAATAAATATGGACATTATATATGAACAACAACCACAATATTAAATAAAAACAAAACCTTTCAGTCTAAGGTAGTTATAAAAATACTTTCTCAGCAAAAAGGAAAAAGATTGATATTCTTAGAGCATATAATAATAACAGGTCAAATCCAACAAAAATTAGTTTTGGAATATGCAGACCATTTCAACAAGCAATAGTAAAGGCTGAAAAAAGGCACACACCAGCAGATTTCTCCAATGTAGCAGGGAACAGTTTACTTCCATGGAGCCTATGGAATGAATAATAACTCTAAATGTCCTCCCTTCACAAGGAACATCTGAAGAAGCACCAAACACAGTCTGTCATTATACTTGGAGAATGGCAGGGAGAAAGTAAAGAGAAAATAAGACAACTAAAGAAAGGGCTTACTGTTGTCAAAATGTGCATACCCTTTGATCTAGCAGTGTTTCTACTGGGCTTATATCCCAAAGAGATCATAAAGGAGAGAAAGAGATCTTTTCATGTGCCAAAATGTTTGTGGCCACCTTTTTTGTAGTGGTAAGAAATGAGAAACTGAGTGGATGAGCCCCTCAGTTGGAGAATGGCTAAATAAATTATGATATATGAATGTTATGAAATATTATTGTTTTGTAAGAAATGATCAACAGGATGATTTCAGAGAGGCCTGATGACTTACAGGAACTGATGCTGAGGGAAGTGAGTAGAACCAAGAGAATGTTGTAAACAGCAACAAGATTATGTGATGATCAACTGTGAAGGACGTGACTCTTTTCAACAATGAGCTGATTCAGTCCAATTCCAATAGACTTGTGATGGGAAGAGCTATCTGTACCCCAAAGAGAGAACTGTGGGGATTGAATGTGAATCACAACATAGTATTTTCATCTTTTGTTGTTGCTTGCTTTTTTTCCTCATTTCTTTCCCTTTTTGATCTGATTTTTCTTGTATAGCATGGTAAATGTAGAAATATGTTTAAAAGAATTGCACATGTTATTGGATTTCTTTCTGTCTAGGGGAGGGAGTGAGAGGAAAGGGAGGGAGAAAAATTTGGAATACAAAGTTTTGCATGGGTGAATGTTGAAAACTATTTTTGCATGTCTTTTGAAAATAAAAAGCTATTATTGAAAAAGATAATAAACTTATGGGCTTTCTCTCAATCTTTGGATACTATAGATCATCTCCTCCTGGATATTCTCTTCTTTAGGTTTTCATGACAACTCTGTTCTAGTTTCCTCTGACTTTTCTGACTCCTCCCAAATCTCCATGGCTGGAACCTTCTTCCAGGTCTGTCATCACCTCTGTGTAGGTGATTACCAGATCTACTTCTGCAGCATGGCCTCTCTCCTTACCTCTACCTTCACCTCTCTGACTGCCTACTGGATACCTCAAATCAGATGTCCCACAAAACACCTTACACTCAATATCTCCAACACAGAACTCATTCTCTTTCCTCCACAAACACTCTCCTCTTCCTAACTTCCCTATAAATGTCAGGGGTTACCATTCTTACAAATCACTTAGGCACAATCTAGGTATTCTCTTTACCTCCTCTCTCTCTCTCTCTCTTTTCTCTCTCTCTCTCTCACCCCTTCTGCAGTCACTATTGCTACTTCGTAAAGAGAAATTAAATCAGTAGAACAAACCAAATAAGTAAAAACCTGAAATAAATATATTCAGTAACCTTGTTTGTGAAGCATTTGATAAACCTAAAATATAAATTACTGGGGGAAGAATGACTGAGAAATCTAGAAAGCAGTTTAGCAAGAATTAGACTTAAACCACTATATATGCCATAGTAAGTTACAAATGGATATATATCATAAATATAAAAGGCAAAATCATGAAAAAAAAAGGGGGGAATGAAAGAGTTTTTTGTATAGTTACAATTATGGAAAAAAAAACCTTTTTTTTTTTTTTTTAAACCAATCAAGAGATGGTTCTCTTAGAATATAAAATATTCTAAAATAGATATTTTAATCACTTAAAAGGTTTTACATGAACAAAATCAATTCAGCTAATATAGAACTTTCTCAAGGCACCAGATACTTCATTCTACTGTACTCTGATCATTTCTGGGAAGCAAAGATGTACACTGCAAAAAGGGAACAGCTACCAAATTAGGTGACAAACAGCTTAACAGGATGATGCAAATTTCCCTTCTCTTACCACAGAATACCTTTAAGAAGAAAATGAGTTGGAGAAATATGGAAAAGTCTCTCTAGCTTAAGGATTTCAGGTTGGTAAAATTCTAGATAACACAGCTTTTTGTAGTACTTCATTAATGATCTACAGTAACAAATTCCTTTTAAATATACTTAATTCATACTATTTTTATCACTTATAGATGAGGAACTTTTAAAAAGTGAATTTTAAAAAAAAATAATTTTGACAAACTTCCCATTTTAATATTTTTTCTTTGCAAGAGAAATCAATATCAAACACAACTCTACTGTAACAAAAAAGGAAAAAGAAATGAAACAATAATGATTAACTTTCTCTATCTAAAGCTGAGCATTAACAATATATATGTCATAATCACTACCTTCCAGAATAAAATCAACTCTCTCCTATAAAGATTTTAACATCAAAACAGAGAATATAGCATTTCTTTTTTGTCTATGTTTAAACAAAAAGGATTGGGAATTTTTCTTTTGGGGATCAAAATCTATAAAAATTCAAATATAAAAAAATCTTCATCTGGATTACCCAGAAATTAATAATTAGTGAACTTACAACCTTCTAAAAGAGCTGAAAATGAAAATCTCTAAAGTTACAGTAAAATAAATTATTTTTTAGGCATAACATAAAAAGGTTCTTGGCTCTCTGACTTTATTACAGGGGAGCATGTAATGTAATCAACAGAAATTTAAAAATCAACAGGAAAGGTTCACAAACATCACTGAATAATTTTTTATTAACTTCATCTCTCTCTAATATTGATAAACTTAACTGAAATATAGGCATTCTTACTAATAATATATTCAAAGTTACTCATTGATACTTTTAAACAAGAGGAAAATTTTAAAACAAGTAACTTCACAATCTTCAAGATTAAAATTCCCATAAGTGCCTGGATACTTATATTTCCTTTTTGGCTGGAATCCCAGAATCCCAATGATACTAAGCATAAATAAGGCTTGCTACAGTCTTTAACTGAGTATTTTAAAACTGCTAATTTTATTGATGTAATCTTGAAGGTTTCAAGTTAGGGATAGTGCAGCTGACTTTAAACTTAATCATTAAAAATAACACTATTTCTACCTGTAATGTTGATATTACATTGTATCTACAAATATTGAGCAATTCAATTAATTCTTAAACAATACTTAGCATTAAGAATCAGTCATACATGACATAATTTTGTAGCTAATTAAAGCTTTTTAAAAACCAATGTGTACTTTAAAAAAATGACAGAGCCAAAAAGCATGTGGCCTACTTTCCTCTATGGCAGTTCTCTGGCATGTTTACCCAATCATGTATCTCACTAAATTGCTTTTCTTTAAAAACAAATCATTATGAATAATTCAAATATATCACAGGATGACAGCCAAACATAGTACAGAAAGTGAACTGGATTTGAGAGCAGGAGACTCAGGTTTTAATTCCAGCTCTGCCAGTTTGGGCAAGTCATTTCAGCTCTATTCTCACCTTTAAAATGTATAGTTTAAATCCAAATATAACAATTGTTCCTTCAAACAACATATATTAATCACATTCTATAAGACACACAAATAAAACAATCCTTACTCTTATAGCAAGGAGCTCACAGTCTAATGGGTAAAGACAAGTACATGTAGAAGAATACATAAAAAAAAAAAAAATTAAAGAGTATAAATATAAAGCAGTTAAATACAAGGTAGCACAGGAGGAAGAAAAAGGTTTTCTGCACAAGCAGTACCTGAGCTTCTAAACCACAGTCAACAAATGGAGCCATTGTCAACAAGTGAAACCAAAGGAACAATGCAATTTTGCAGATAAGAGGTTTGAAAGAGTTTCTCATTAAAGAAAAAAAAAGAAAAAAGAAATGAGAACAGCCTTAAATGAATATAACTTCAAATGTCTTAAAGCTAGTCTCACACAACCATCTACCACTTCAGTAAATACCCATTAACACAAATATCTACCAGTAAATTGCCCGGATCTTAAAAGAATAAAGTAGAGTAATTTCTTCCATTCAGTTTTAAATAATCAGGATAAAAGGAAAGCAACTTTTTTTTACCCTAAAGAAAACAGGAAAGTTGAAATGAAAAGCTAAAAAGGAAGACCATGAGCACAGTGAGCATCTTCTTCTAAGATGTTTCTAGCTAGCAGTA
This sequence comes from Antechinus stuartii, assembly GCA_016696395.1. NCBI lineage: Eukaryota > Metazoa > Chordata > Mammalia > Dasyuromorphia > Dasyuridae > Antechinus > Antechinus stuartii. The sequence continues at coordinate 3,686,397 of MU174454.1, read as the reverse complement.
TGTGATAATCCATACCTGTTTACTGTTGTGGATTGCTGCTGGCACCGCCACATGCTACCTTCTGTTTACAAGTGCCAAATGAAAGAACCATTTTAAAAAATATTCTAATCATCAGATGCCACCTAACATTGTCACACATCTCTGTGCTACAAAACCAGCTACCACCCAGCACTAACCACACCTAATCCTGCTCCTGGGTAGCTCTCCCTGCTGACCCTGCCTTCCACTTAGCAGATTGCTGACTCCCATGCCTAATTAGCTGTGAAGCATCCATCAACTAAACAGTAGGAAAGGCAGCGGGGAGTCAGGAGCTCTGTTGGACAGCAACAAGGGACTGCTGGAGGAGAAAACTGTGGCAATCAGGAGCAGTCAGGAAAGAGGGCATCAACCACAGAGGGGAAACGCAGCTGGAATGTGATTTCATTTGGTACGGTTCTAACACAGAGAGATGGGGCAGTTTAATAAACCCTGAAAGGAAAAGGTCACATAGAAGGTACTAAATGTATGAGACCAGGGAATCATTGATTTCACATTCAAACTCCGATTGCAGTCCCAGGAATAAGGAATAGCAAAACCTCTCTATGGGCTTTATTGCTCAAGTTTTAGAAATTTGTAAACATAGGCATGCAGGGTCTGTGTGAAGAAGATAAAACTATCACTACTATGCAGCTTAGTAAACAGCTCCAGGAAACTTGGCAGCTCACCTACCAACATGACTGCCTGTCTCAAAACAAAACCTAAAAATCTATCCAGCTTTCAGGATCTGCCTGGGTTAACTGTAATATATAAGGTGAACTCCTGCCTTGATCAATGCAAGCAAAGAACTCAGTTTTGTTTCTCAGATGAACCCGATTTTGCTTCAGTTACAACTCATTTCTGACAAAACTAAGAAGTTGGTTTCTCCTAAAATTAAAAACGAGGTAGTAGAATGGAGGCCCTACATTCTGTTCCCAGAGTCACTGCCTACTAAGTGGACAACAACTGGCAAATTACTAAACTTCAAAGAGCCTCCGTTTCATCATCTTTAACATGTAGACAATAATGCTTACCCTGCCTACTTCTTAAGGTCATAGTGAGAGATTCAAATGAGATCATATAAATTAAAGTTCTGGGAAAACTAGAAAGTACTATACCAAAATGCCCGTAAAAAACAAAACAAAACAAAACTTGATATTTTAACCCATGATATATTTTCTTTTTTCTTCTTTATATGTGTGTGTGTATGTGTATACACATTATTTTAAATTTTTTTCATTTTCTGTGTAAAATATATTTTCATCTTTGAATGTCACTAAGCACAATAATCTGTTAAATTACCAAATATCAGTTTCCCAAATCATTTAAATAAAGGAATATTTGAAATATCTTGACTTTAGAATTTAAATATTCAAGAACAAACCAAAAATAAATGACTGTTTAGGTAAAAATGCTTATTTTCATTGATTTAAAAACAAAATGTACTGTTATGTCCCATAATTAAAAAACAATGTTACTATTTAAGGTGATTTTTTTTTTCTAGCTGATTTTAAAGCATTTAATTGTTTCAGTTATAAAATAATTTTAAAACATGTAGAAAAACATACAGATTTCACTATATCTCCATTTGGAATGTAAATATTACATAAATACATTTTGTTTTATAAAATGCATATATATATTCAGGGCACTCTGGGTTTGAACCTTCCATTAATCATCTCTCTTTTTGTCCTAATAGGGAAAACTATGGAAGCTAAGAGCAAAAAAGGTTTAAAGATGAACTTGTTTGTAAAAACCTAAAGAGAATAGTTGAAGATCCAAGGCAGTATTGCCTCCTACAGCTTTAAGGCAGTAGAGAGAATAAGTTTATGGAAAGCTTGCCTAGAGATGCAATTAAGCCAGATAATCCCAAGAGTATTTAAAAAGGAAACTAAAAGGAAGAAAACAAACACCTCCCCCTGTCCCCCCCCCCCCCAAATGGGAACAATCATTCCCAAGTACTTTAACAAACTCTTTTCTCCAATAATGACAATGAAACTACCAGATTTAGAAGAGTATCCTAGTTCTTTGAAGCACTGCCTGAGGAAAAAGAAATAACTAAGGAAAACAAAGATGCGAAGAATTAAACCAAATATGTGTATGTAATCTCACACCACACACACACACACACACACACACACACACACACACACACACACATACACACACACACACGCATGCCCTGGCTTCTGGAAGCAAAATCAATCATTTTGAGAATGTTCAAGGATCAATTTTCAAGATTCATAAAACATATCAAATGTTTGAGGAACAAAGCAAAAGCATTACTAACATTTAAAAAGACAACTGAAAAGATCTTGCTAACTACTAAACCACAAGCCTATTTTCCCATCTCTACAAAATTTTCGTTGAAATAATTTAATAGACATCTTCAGCAAACTATATTTTAAAATGAATTACATCTTTAACCAGATTTCTGGTTTATTGGCTCTAAAAAGTTAGCTGACTCAGCAGAGTTGCTTTACAGGTTCTCCTTCATGATTCCTTGAAAGACACGACTGAGATGTTCAGTCATTTTTCAGCCGTGTCTGACTCTATGACTCCTCTTTGGGGTTTTCTTGGCAAAGATACTGGAGTAGTTTGCCATCTCATGCTCCAGCTCATTTTACATAGAAGGAATTGAAGCAAACAGGGCATACTGCTACTACATGTCTGAGGTCATATTTGAACTCAGAAGATGAATCTTTGTGCCTCCAAGCCCAGTACTCTATGCACTATGGCATCATCCAATTGTCCCAACACAAAAAATGTCTTGGTTCGAACAATACCTCTGACATAAAATAAGACAAAGGCTCAGAAAAAGTTGCTTGCTGTTGTCATTTATAATGTCCAGCACAAATTTTAAATGGAAAAGGATTCCCAAAATTTTTTCAGATGCTCATTTGTGAATTACATTGCACTGAAAACTGAAGTCTTCTAATTTGATTAAAAAATCCCTCAAAAGAATTAGGTCCATCCACACCCACAAAGAGGACTATGGGAACTGAGTGTGGATGACAACATAGTATTTTCACTCTTTTTATTGCTGTTTGCTGCATTTTGTTTTCTTTCTCATTTTTTTCCTTTTTGATCTGATTTTTCTTGTACAGCAAGGTAATTATATATATAATTTAACATATTTTAACATGTTTAATATAAATTGGATTAATTGCCATCTGGAGGGGGTGACAGGGAGAAGGAGGGTAAAATTTGGAACACAAGGTTTTATAAAGGTTAATGATGAAAAATTATCCATGTATACGATTGAAAATTAAAAGCTTAAATTAAAAAAAAAAAAAAAAGAATTAGGCCTAACTGTTGCTGTTGTTTGTCTTTTCTCAAAGAAGACCATTACATTAGGAAGGTGATGTCATGACATGCAAGTGAATTGGACTGAAGTGAGAGAGGGCCATGTAGTCATCAGTCTCACTTTTTCCTTCAGAGCTATCTGGGTCTAATATAGATCAGGATGACTAGAGATGACTCCAGATACAGTGGGAAATGTTGATCTTTTTAAGCAAAGGTTTTTAACTGGTCTCAATCTGATGGAAGAAATACTCATTTGGTGATTAAGATTAGGTAGGAACTGAAGCAAAAAAAGGTCTCTTTTAAGTAGTCAAAAAAAAAAATTTGATCTGAGAGAGGAAAACTCTCAGGTTTTTTGCCAAAAGAGAAACAAGTACGATTTACATTCGCTCAGAGTTCATTTGAGCCCAAACAATGACCAAGGGGCTTGATTTGGGACCTATTGTCAGCCAATCAATAAGAGCCAGAGTGATCTGGCCAACTCAAACTGGTCAGTTGGAATTTTTTAAGACCTAACTATCTACACAGGAAAATTGTCTCTTGACCAGAAAATAGGCAGCTCCCAGAGCTGTCCACCAATCTAAATATCTTGTATAGTAAGCAGTCTAAGAACTAGGCCTAGAATTGAAGAGGAAGAAAAGAGTAGGTTAGAATATATTTGGGAAATTATGTGGTACTTTTAATGATTCTAAGCTCCTCCCTAAAACAAAAGCCCATTTTTTTTCCCTAATAGTAATATTGCTGTAGTGAAACTATAGGAATACAAATCCTGGAATCCCAATGTCTCTTAAGAATAAAAATTTCATGTCACCAAAGAGCAATGGAGAAATGCATAATGACAAGGCAACAAAGGTGTAGCAATCAATATCAAATGAGTGCTGATAAGAAGTAGATAAAAGATATTCAAGAGACAGACACCTGGCTAGAAAGGAGGTGAGGAGATCAAGTAACAGGAGAGAAGGTTAGCAGGTGGACAGATTGTATATCACCCTTAAGCTCATGTAATACCAACAGACCAGGAGAAAGTCTACTTAACTTGTTAGGTATAGACCACGGTGGAGAATTTATAGGAGGGCATAAATTTGTCCTACAGGTGCAAGGTATACATAGATTACAACATAACAGGAGTACATGCAGAAAAAATTCTCTTTGAAGAAATAAGTTTTTCCTCAATCACTATTTGTTTTTGGATGCTTCTCCAAATGAGAAGACAAGTCTAACAACATCATATGTACTGTATAGATTAAGAAGCCATCAGGAAACGATAACCTAGAAATAGGCTATTATATCCTATGGATTTTGATTCATAGAAAAGTACCATTTAGAAATCATTGATTTTCAAAGAATTAGAATACAATAAAATGGTATAATTATAAGATTATAACATTTATGTGTGTGTGTATATATATATATGTATATGTATGTATATATAATACCAAAACAAAAATGGACATAAGTGAACTTTTCTTTTTTGACTTAGAGGACACTTTAGGATCTTGAAGGGTTACCTTGTAGTGAACATGACAGACATCAGTTCCTATCGTGATTATTAAAAATGTACAAAAGAGACAGCTTGATAAAAGTGATTTAATTGTAGGTTAATATTTCAACTATAGCTCTCTGCAAACGCTTATTAAAAAAAGAAAAACATCACAGATCCCAAAGTGTCTGTCATCACAGACAATATTCCAAACACTTCAGTGTAAAGAACCTAAATAGGCCTTGTTTTCAAAAGATCACCTTTTTTTATTAGCTCTTTCTGAAGTTAAAAAACTTGAGAGGGTAGACAACCAAAAATTACCAAAAGAATAAAGATATTTGTTATATGCTGGAAAGGAATTTGAAATAACATTTGGTCTACTTCAATAATCATTATGGAAATTTTATTTATCAAAATAAAGTTTGATATGAAGAAAGTCATAGTCTTTTAGAATTGAAAAAAATCTGAGATATCATCTATTCCAAAGTCTCTTTATTGAAGAGGTTACTGTGAACAGAGAGCTGACATGACTTGCTTATAAGTAGAGGCTTATAATATCAAAGGACTTGTGCCCTTAATATTTTATGGAGAAGACTGAAAAAAATCAAACATGTATTGAAAATATTTAAAACGGGACAGTTTTCTACCTTTATATATAATTTTTAAAAACACCAAAAGAATAGGCTCAATCAGAAATGAGACTTGTTATAAGGAAAAATTCTATGGAAATCGAAGAATACCTTTAAGGATAAGTTTATTTACTTTCTCAAAGAGAAAGGATATGCTTTCTTGATAAAATTATGACTGCTGTATAATGTGGTAAACATTTTTGTTCATTAAATCTTGTATACTCTTCTGCCTATAATAATCTAAGCTTAGGATAAAAGAAAGTTTTGTATATGGAAACAATTTAATTATCAAAGTTGATATAAACATTTCATATATAAATAGTGAATGATTAAGGCTAATTATGTAAGTGGTGATATATAGGTTGATAAGAAATTCTGGATAGCGTGCTGAATACATGTTGATTACTAAAATAAACTAGAACATTTGCTATAGTTTAAATATTTCTGGAGATAAGAAACAGTACTGAACTAGAAAAATCTCCTGAGGTCACTCACATAATCACAAAGTTTAAGAGATTCTAAAGGAGCTTTTATAGAAAAAAAAAACAAAAAAGCTTAACTCCAGAGACAGGGTTTGAATGAATTTTTTAACTACAGCAAAAGTCTATATATAGTGAACAACTGTAAACATATAAAACATTTCCTTCAATACTAAAAATTTAAATAGTTCAGATAATCATTACAGCACTGACACTAAGATGTATGAATTAAAGTTCTACAACAACAAAAACAATAACAACTTTCACGGAATCTGGACTTGTTAGCACAATCAGTTTAAAGCGCTGGCCAAAGTAATGAGTTTGGTAGCTAGACAAGAGAAACCATCCCACAGACCATATCTCTGTTATTATCTAGCTGTCTTGAAAATGTTGACTCAGTTCAGATTATGGAAAAAACAACTAAAATCACCTGTCCTGCAGACAAAGGATTAGTAGTATCTCAGTATATGGGAAACAGAAAATTAAGAGACAGATGCTTTATTATTTTCAATTTAAAACATAAGAAATTTCATATTGGATTATTCCTATTTGGTTTTTCGTTTCTGTTTCTGAGAATGGTAACAAAGAAACATGAAAGGGAATGATTTTCTCCAAGGTCAGGGCCATATTTCAAAACATCCCAGTTTGTCTTATTATCATCATGTATTTAGCACATTATCCAAAATTTCATATCAACTCATTGACCCCTTAAATAATTAGCCTTATTTACCATGTTGTATAAAATTTTCATATGAACTGGCTGATAATGATTAAATTAGTCCTAAACTTAGACAGGAAGAATATTATAAGATTTAATGAACAAAACTACTCAATATTCACAAATATACACTAGTCATAATTTCACTGAGAAAACATACCCTTCTCTCAGCCTTCTTGTTAGAACCAGAGTCCTAAACATTTTGAATTGGCTAGTTTATAACAATCCTCCCATCCTCTTAATCACTTTGATAGCCTTTCTCTAGTCATTTTTAAGATACAGAAACCAGAACCAAACAAATGGATTGTTTTGATTAGGTTTCTCATTTCTGGTGTCAGGATTTCTAAGAAGAATTCCCCATTAAAACATACTAGAGGAAAAAAATAATGAGTAAATAAACATTTAAAGCAGTCATATTACAATGGAGATATTTTTTAATTTGCTGCCTCTTCATTCACTTCATTTAGAATTGAAAGGTACCTTAGACTTCATTCCAGTTCAACTGCATTTTGTAGATGAGAAAATAAAGGCCCATTACAATGCATCAACCACTAATTAAGCACCTATTATTAAGGTTGCAAGATGATCCAATGGAGTGAGCCCAGTGTCAGAAAGACCCAGAATCAAGTGCAGGTTTTATGACCCTGGACAAGTCATTTAACCTCCCCTCTCCAAGGAAGACTATCAATTGCATAATAGTCACTATTCTGCACTGGTAGAGAGAGTTTGTTCTCCAACAAAATCACACTTCAGACAAAAAAAGAAGGAAAAATAAAAGAGGAGAAAACAAAAGAAAAAAAAGAGAAACAATTGGCCAAATAACAAATCTGTCCCACAGAAACATTACAAATCTTGGGATAAATTTTATAAATTTACAAATGATACTTCTCCACATATTGCCTTATAAGTCCTAAAACAGAAGACTTTTTGGCTAAGAAGGTCACTCTAGAATCTGTTGTAAACACACCTTCTCACATGCATCCTCTACTTTCCTCGACAGCTGTTCCCATCCTAGGTCAGCCCCCCCATTACCTCTTCCCTGGAGTCTTGTGGTAGGTCTCCCTACCTGTAGTCTCTTCCCTTCTCCAATCCATCCTCCAAACTACAGCCAAAATTAATCTTCTGAGGTACAGGTCAGGTCACATTTATTCCCCTGCTCAAAAGCCATCTGTGGCTCTTGAATGCCTACAAGATTAAAACAAACAAAAGCTTCTTTAGCCTAACAAACAAGACTTGATAACCATCTATCCCTGACTGACCTCCTTCCTCCAATCTCGTTCCCTGGCACCCTTTTAAAGTTTGCACTATTTATCCTTTTCCACAGGTGTCCAGCCTCTCCCATCACTGTATTTGCATCCACGCTTTCCCCACCCCAAATCAGCAAGACTCTCCCCACATTTCTATTCTAAATTCCACAAACAACATTAAGTACCTTCTCTAAAAAGCACCTACCTTGCCAGGCATCTAAGAAAAATAGAAAGTTTAAATAAACCATGATGACTCTGTCAAGGTCCAGTTCAGTTGTTGTCTGCCCCATAGCACAAAGTCTTTCCCAAAAAGCCAATGTAAAATGTATCTGGAGGCAAATCTCTGTTAGTCTGACTTCTCTTCTGGACAAGAAATAGTATGATATGGTGCAGAATAGGCTGGATTATGAAGAAATGAGTATAGAATTCAAAATCTACTTCTCTAACAAGTCACTAATCTTAAGTGATATAGTGACTTAGTGACTCAGTTTACCCAAATTACTTGTAAAATTACTTGATTATTTTACCTCACAAGGATGTTTTGAGGAAAGCACCTAGCAAGCAAATAAATGTATTGTTATTTACTGTATTCTGCATTGCATTCTAGTCATTTGAGTAAATCATTTCACTAATTTGTAAGCACTATGAGTACAGGTACTTTTGCCCACCTTAGTATTCTCTGAAGCCCAGCTCAGCATCTTACAAGAGGTAAGATACTTAATACTTAAATATTTACCCAGCTGAAAGACTCTGGAATAATGAAGATAGAATGAGGATCACAGTACTAGATTTAAAATTCTGCTCATGAAACAATTTAATTCAACACTTATTTTTAAGGGAGCTCCACAAACCACTAGTATTTAATAAATTAATAAACATTCTATGCTAATGTATTTATATCTAGCCTGTTTCATGCTAACATTTTTGTTAAAGTTGGATCTAGCCTGCCTCAGAGAATGAAGGCATTCTTTCAAAACAAATCACTTAGCAATTCACTTTATCCAAGTCATCATCACTGGAGCTTAAAGATGAAGTTTAAGAGCAAAACTAATTCAGGGGAACAGGATTTCAAACAAGTTTACATAGAACAAGAATTCTTCGCCTGTCTTGTTACAAGACCCTGTGGCCCAGTCAGATGAAGTCAATGGAGTTCCCCTCCATGTTTTAAATCATATTTTTAAATAAATACCTAAGATTACAAAGGAAATTAATTACAATAAGACACTTTAAAAAATCACAAGATCCCTGACAAAGAGAATTTATTTTAAAAAATAAAACAGATTCCTAATCCAATCCCCTCATCTTACAGCTAAGAAATCTTTTAACTGATTGGCTTAAAGTCATTACAGGTAGGAAGGAGATAAAAAAGTCAGGTGCAAATCTTGGTCTTTGGACTCCAAATAGTAAGGGGCACTATCCAGTGTTCAACAGACTCTAGGAAAACCAGACTCTAGTATTTTAAAGTTATATGGAACCTTGGAAATAGGTCAAAGAATCTCAGACTTGAGAGAGATCATAAAGAAGGGTTTAAAAGTCTCTATAAAATTCCATATGAGTAGGGATATGGCCTTTGCATGAGGCCCTCAAGAGAAGGAGCACTTCTTTCCCTTTGAGGCAGCCCCATTCCACTTGAGGATAGTTCTAACCATTAGCAAGATTTTTCCATCTAGAAAAATCTAAATCCCTTTTTCTCTCTCTGCAGCTGCACCCACTGCTCCTAGTTATGCTTGCTGGGACCAAATGGACCATATCTAATCTCTTTTACACATGACACAATCCCTTAAGATAGCTGAACTGCTAGCCTGTCCCTCACTCCCCCAAAGCCTTTTTTCTCCTCTAGGCTAAACCTCCACAGTTCCTTCCCCATCCCAAATAACCTTTTTTGGCCTTCTGGTTCTCAAAGATGAGAAAGATGTTCTATGGAAGACAACACAAGGCACTTGGATCCAGAAAATCTGACATTTTGTCCACATTTAAATCCTGCTCTCAAACCGGGCATTATTTTTTGAAGAACGGATTCGTTCTAGCACTTGAGATCACTTTTAGTTGGCCATGTAGTTCAATCCCCTCGTTTTTACAGACGGGTAAATCTGAGAAGCAGGGAAGATATGCCATCATTCACGCCCCAGAATTGACCATTTAAGCTCTCCGACAGCATAGAACAAATCGATACGCTTTCCCCAAAGGCCTGAAGGGAAGGCTAAGCTTAATAGAATGGGAGATCCCTCCTAAACGCTCTTCCAAACTCCGACCGAACACCGTCAGTGACAGATGACTCGATGTTTCCCGTCTAGCTTTGGGAGTAGTGGATTAAGTTTGGAGCTGTTAGTTCTGGATTATTATTGTTCTTAGAATAAACCTGGCATTCAGATATCCCCTAACATAGAACCTCACATGAGCCTAACAGTCATCTCGGGAAGCAGGTGCCCTTAGTGTCTCCATTTTGCAGATGAAGAAACTGAGGCAGCCGATGGGCAAGTAAAGTCCGGCATTCCCACGCTCCAACACCTGGGCTCTTTCTGGGGCCACGTGTGGCTCCCAAGTCAGACTGCCGCAGCATGCATTAGAATAATTCCCGCCCCGACTCACAGCCTAGCTCGGGCACCCGGCTCCCTGTGTCTCCCTGGGCAAGACCCTTCCCCTTTCTGAGGACTCTGCTTCTTTATCTGGAAAGGCGAGTCAGTCAACGAGCGCTTATTAAGCGCCTACTGTGTGCTGGGTAAGGCCGGCGCCTGCCCTCGAGAAGCTGCCAGTCTAGTGGGGGAGGGGAGCCTCGGACAAAGAGGAGAACACAGGAGGTCCGGGAAAATCCTCTTTGGGGAGGAAGGGGACAAGGCCGGCTTGTAGGGGCAGCCCGGGAGGATGCCTGGAGTGGGGAGATGAATAGCTTTGAGGCCGGCCGCCGGAACGGCCGAGGGGGATGCAGAAGGGCGGATCCTTCCTCCTCTAGGATTCTAGTGTCAAGAGACCTGGGTTCAAATGCGGGCTGTCACTCACAGGCTGGGTGACCTTGGCCCGGCCCTCCTTCTCTGGGTCTCAGTTTCCCCGTTTGTAAAGCACCAGGGTCGGGCAGGTCAAGGGTATCCGAGAGCTCAAGGACCGCCACGGATCCGCAGAGATCGGGGCTCGCACTTTCCGGGCAGCGGCCGGGGCGGGGCCGGCCCGACTCCTCCTCCCCCTAGCGCAGACCCGGCTTGAGGGGCGGGGCCGGGGGCGCCCCAAGTCTGTCCCCGGGACAGGGGCAGGGGGAGCCGGGCAGATGGTTGCGGCTTTACCTCCGGGTCCCGGGCGAGCGCGTTCTCCGCCGGCTCCGGCTTCGACTCGGGCTCCGGGAACTCCGGTCCCTCATGACGGACGCCGGGGACGGGCGCCACTGCGCCTGCGCTGCCTTTCACCTCAGGGGAAAAAAGGGACCAGCCGGGGGGCAGGCCCACCTGGGAGTCACGTGGTGTAGATCACGTGGCCGCAGAACGGAGGCGGGGATAGAGGCGACTCCAAGGCAACAGCTTGTCTCCTCTAGCCTGAAGGGGCGTGCCACCGAGCATGCGCAGAGTTCTCAAGGCGCACAGCTGATTTAGGGAGAAGTGATCAATGTTTCAATCCTACCCACCCTTCTAGCCACCCATCTCCTCATCCTTCCGTCCAATCGCTGCCCGTCTGTTGCGGGTCACCTGGCGTGGACTAGCTGGCAGGGGCGAGACACGTCTCTGTCCTCTGCTGCCCCGGGTCCCCGATCCTGAAAAACCTCCGAAAGCGCTTGGCCAACTTTGCAGCCGGCGCCGCGGGGCACCGAGCGCCGGGAGGGGGAACCCTCAGCAGAGAAAGAGGCCGTTCTCTGCTCATTTCTGGCCAAATTGTTAAAGATCCTAGCCCCCCCACCAGGGGTGACAGACTTCCCGACAGCCCGAAGTCCACGAAGGCGGCTGGCGGCGTGGGCAAAGAGCCCACCAATAATTTCACAACCTGCTCCCGCACACCTCTGTGGACCGCAGAATGGAAGGTCCTGGAGGACCGGGCTGCTTTGGTGATTGCATCCCCCCGTACAACGCACAGCGCCTTGCATCAGATTTCAAGTTTGCAGTTCTAGCTTGTTGCCTATTAAATAACTCATTAAGGGACTTTGTCCCACGACTGGTGTGTTCATATCTCTCTGAATTTGACTCCATTATCGGCAAGGTGGTTTTTCCTCTCAGTTCCGTGTCATTAAACAAAGAACTATAATGCAGATTATTATAAGATAAAGACCGTCAGTGCTGTATATAGCTGAGGTTTAGGGAGGAAACCGGTTGATAACAATTTTATGGTTTGGATTAGGAATGTGGCTTCCTAGGACATTTAAATTGACTAGGAAATCAAGAGATGAAAAGAGAAAGGAAGGAGATTTACAGACAGATGATTGTGTGGACAAAATCACGCCAATATCTCTGCCAAGAAAACCCGAATCGGGAAACAAAATGTCAGATACGACTGAAAAGCTATCAGACTATTGTCTGGAAGAAAAGAAAAAATAGAAGTGGGAAGATCCGGAGACAATTGAAGTAATCTAGGGAGACTGTAATAGGGCCGTGTATTAGGGAAGGAGCAGTGGGGAGGCCACAGATGCCAGAGGTATGGTGGAAGTAAAGCTGACGATCCTTATTGATCTCCCTGACTTTAGCTGAAGGCATCAAAAATCCTGCTGATCTCACCCACTATACATGTGCAAAGTACAAGTTCATTTGGCCCTTAAATGTTGCTCAACAATTCTCTTATTCTACTCTTATCTTATTTCTCAACTTAACTTTTCCCAAACTTGTCTTCTTCCTGTAAGTCATGGTCTACACCCTCATCCTACATACTTATTAGCCATGAGTCAGCCCCTTCATGGACAAAATGAGATCAGCTTCCCTCAGCTCTCCTTCTTCAATCCTTAAAGACTGGTCCTGGCAAATCAAAAAGCCAGCCTGTGGATTGTTAGTGTATGGCCAGTGAGCTAAAAATGGTTTTTCTATTTTCAAATTCAAATCATAGACTGAGAGCTAGAAGGGATGTCAAACTCAAACAGAAATGAATTTCTCTGGGCCCCATATTGACTTGGAGTAACACCAATTATCACTTTCTATGTTGTGTTATATTTTTATTTATTCTTATATATTTTCCAATTATATTTTTAATCTGCTTGAGCTCCTCGGGTGGACATTAAGCTGAATTTGTTTCTTTGCAGCTTTTATCCCTTGCTCTTCACTTTGCCTTTTGGAGCCAATTTAATCATTCTTCCTATTAAATGAATGAAGAGGGTTATTAGGACACCTTAAGAGGACAACATCAAAGGAAAATACAAAATACCAAAGTTGAAAAAAAAAAGAAGGAACAGATTGAATACATAAAGATGAAAAAAAAAAAGTTATTAAAGCCCTTCTCCTTTTCCTTCTTCTCCTCCTCATGTATTGAGATGTGATAGATTTACCAGAAATATTTCCTAACAATAATCCCTTACTGAGAAAATTGTTTCTAAACAAAATAGGTTTTGTGACCCAAATTGTTATATGAGGCAAATATAGTTTTGATTTTAAAACCTAGCAAAGAAATGCTTAAAAAAAAAAGATAGACCAATTTCATTCATGAATAGAAAAGGTGATCTTCCTCCCTTCCCTTCCTTCCTTTTTTTCTTCTCCTTTTCTTCCTTCTTTTCTTCCTTTCTCCCTCCTTCTCTCCCATCATCCCTCTCTTTGTCCTCCCTCCTTTTTTCCTTTCCTTCTTTCTTCCCTCTTTCCCTCCCTTTTCTTTCTTTCTTTCTTTCTTTCTTTCTTTCTTTCTTCCTTTCTCCCTCCTTTCCTTCCTTTCTCCTTCTTTTCTTCTCTCTTCCCTTTTAAAACATCCTTCCTTCCCCAGTTCTCCTTATGTAGGGCATATAGTCACAGAAGTTCCTTCTCCCTGCATTAACAGGCAGGAAACAGTTACAAATTGTTTGTGCATGCTCCATCTCTCTCCAAGATATTTCTATTATTCCTCATAAAAGTAGACTCTCTTTCCAGCCTCTTCTCTTTGGGGAATTCTATCAGCAAGTAATTTTGCAGGTTCCCTTAAGGAATTGACTCAGTGGCCAACGTTCCCCATTTCACAAATACATAAAAAAAAAATACATAAAAATACCTGCTCTTAAAGAACTTGTATTTTATTTTTTCTTCCTTTTCTTTTTTTTTTTTTCTTTTTCTTTTTTGTTGAGATAGTTGGGAGTTAAGTAACTTGCCCAGGATCACACAGCTAGGATGTATTAAGTATCTGAGGCTGGATTTGAACTCAGGTTCTCCTGACAGGGCCAGCACTCTATCTATTATGCCATCTAGCTGCCCTAAGAACTTATATTTTCAAGGAAAGAAACTATATATATAGGAAAGCTGTGACCAGGAAGGTTTACTTTGTTTTAAAAAATTACAGGGATAGTTACTATTGGAGAGTACATACTAACACAACCTTTCCAGCAAGAATGGCATTATTTGATCACAGTCACAGAAATGAAAAGATAGATGTGATATACTCTTAGGGAGGTAGCTGGTGAGAAAAGTGAGCAAGGATAGCAGGACATCTCTGAAATGGTAGGCAAACTAGGACATTTACCACTGGGGGAGAGGAAAAAGTTCTAGAGCTGAAAGCTGGGGCAGACCTCAGGTTGATTTAGTCCAATCCAACTCACTTTGACAAATGACAAAATGTTGAATTACTTGCCTAAGGTTCCTAGGGCAGGCAGTTAGCGGGGCTAGGTATGAAACTCGAAGCCTATCTTATGACCGAGCGTCCTTGCATATGCTGTCCAAGTGACTGGGATGTGCTTCCTGTCTTTGGGGTGAGCACCAAGCTCCAGGGCTCAAAAGCCAAGTCAGCCTGAAGCTGCTAACGTTTAGCCTTTTTATAGAAGCAGGTTCAGGTGGGCCTGGGGAAAGCCATCATCAATGGGATGTACCTTTTAGGCAAACCTAAAATGCCTCATCCCCAAATGCAACTAATGTATCCATAGATGTGGAGCAGGAATATGACTGTAGCAATTATGTGGTGCAGTGCAAGGAGCCTTGCGCTTGTAGTCAAGATCTGAGTTCAGATGGGACTCCACACACTCCTTACTAGCTGTGGAATAAGTGATGAGACAGAGTAAAGGTCAGTAACAAAATGGAATTGGTTTGGTGTGAGAATTGATCAGATTCTATCTCTAACTGCTTCACTTTCATTTGCAAAATGGGGATAACAGCATCCCCCTCCCAGGGCTATCGTGAGGATCAAATAAGATAAATATGTTATTTATAAGGCACTTTGGAAACTTTAAAGTGCTACATAAATGTGAGTTATAATTGGGGATGATCCAGGAATTCCTCGTCAGATCGGTTCATGCTGTAACCTGCTTGTTATTCAGCTGGTTTGCACAATTGATTTGTGTAACTAGCCAGAGTACCACTCTCCCAAGACTGCCTTGAGTCTTTGTGCTGCTGTCACTCAATAGGAAATTGGTGGCCACCTGTCCTGGGTAATTGCTGGGCATTTCACCTTGTAATTTGGCTGTTGTGATGGGAACAACATCTGAAGGCTCTACTCCATGCAGTCTAGGCTAGCTTAAAAGGTATTGAAAATGCCCGCCAGATTTGGTTGTCCAACAAGACTAAAGTTTGAACTACTGACATCTGTGGCCAGATCAGTCTTAGATAAAGAAGCAGTAATCAACTGACGCCCCATTAGTCTTTCCCTGCTCTAGCTAAGTAAAGTTCCTTTAGTTAACTATTAGACACCCTACAAGTGTCTCAGTTCCAACATAAACCCGAAGAACCAGATAGGCCTGAATGAGGTCTTTCTACAACAGCTGCTTTGTTTGAAGTCTCAGTTGTTCAATACATGTTTGAACAACCTTCATATATCTATTTTTTAGCCTCAAATAGCTTCAGAATCTTGACATACTGATCCATATTTGAGTAGTCAACAAAAAAAGCAGGGATGTGTGTGTGTGTGTGGGGGTGTTGGGGCTAGCCACAAAGGGAGGTGCTAATCCATAAAGCATCATTAATGACCTACTGAATCAAGGGTGATGGAGATGCATTGGAAAGATTTATTTTGGCTGAACAGTTTAGCCAGGGGAAAAACAAAATAAAATAAAAAACACTCTTGTTTCATTTGCTATCAATTACCCTTTTGTTTTGTAGAGATGCTCAGGATTATAACCAAAAGAGGCAGGATATTAAAAACAACAAAACTAATTAGCTTCTGAATTATGAAGCATTAGTTATAATATTTATCCTCTGAGAACATGTCAGATTTTTCTGTGAAGATTAATGCAAAACAGTATAAGGAACAGGAAAAATCCTATTAACTTAAATTAATTATGGGGGGAAGAGGGAGAAGTTCAATAGATTTGGGAAAAAGTGAATTCAATCAATCAATAAGCATTAAGCTTTTACTAGATGCTGGGCGCAAGAGACAAAATTTCTACTCTCAAAAACCTGAGGTTCCACCTAGAGAATCACTGTTATATGCTAAGAAGATTCAAAAATCAAAATGTAAGTTTTATGGGAAAAATACTAGCAGCTGGTATAAGAAAGCCCCAGGTGAGGAGGTGGCATCTAGCTGAGTTATAAAGCAAACTGGGCCTTCTAAGAAGTACCCGTCAGGTAGGGAGCACAGGTGAGAGCTGTCATGTGTAAGGAAGAAGCAGAATCAGTTTAGGAAAGCCAGGGCTTCCAAATCTTTTTCAGTTTATATACCTCTTGGCTTTCAGTAAACTTTCCAGTAACCCTAATTCAACATAAAGGAAAATAAATTCTAAAGTTTACATATGCATTATATCAAGTATCTGTGAATAACAGATTTTTCACAAAGAAAACTATTTACATGTAGTAGCACAAAGTTGTTGAGGGTCTATCAGAACACAAATGATTCTGTTGTCAACTGATGCTTTATTTTCAGTAGATTTGAAAGAGGTGTCCTATCATGTTTCGTTTCCAGGATGTTTATTGCTATTGTTTTGATTGAAAATAAGACTGAGAGTCCTGATTCACAAAGATGTTGTTACAAAACAAATTAAACTTTGTCAGTTGGGATATGCTTCAACATTAAAAAAATTATGGAAATCAATTCAGTACAGATTGCGGAACTCAATTAGTTCATCTTTCCTTGGATTGTTGATGAATTTCTCTTGTATATGAAGGGGTTTTGTATTCAAACTTTTTAGCCTAGGCAAGTGACTCAAAATGTTCAGATGTACTTCCATTTCTACTCTATCCTTTTATCCTCAACATACTCTTTCCAATCCACGTTTTCATTAATACTATTATCCCTGGAGTATTTCAGTAGTCTAAAATAGTTGCCAAATATTCCATATATCCTCTTGACAAGCTCTTAATAGCTCCCTGGGATATATGGGAACTCCTAAACTAGACCACAGATTATGTGATAATGTACAATAAGCTTGAAAAGATAAATTGGAAACAGATTGTGAACCTTCACTTAATAAACCCCTAAACTTCATTTAAGAAGGCCTATTCTAATGCTTCAGTTGCTAGTAGCCTATCCCTGGATATTAATTTGGACCATTTTGTTTTCATCTTTGTATAGATGATGAGTAAATGTTTTTCTATTCTATATTCAGTACTGCTTTTCATCATTACTGCACAAATTTTGAAACATCCTTTTTTTGTCTTATTTTTCTTTTAAATTCTTGCTCATTTTCCTCATTAATTTTGTTATAGTTTTAATTCCATGAAGAAGCTTATTGGTATGTTATATTAAATCAATCTATAACTGTTCTTATATTTCACAAAGCTGGAAGCAAAAACCTGAGACCCAACTGGCACACAACCATGAAGAATCCCTTCAATATTATTATTGAAGAGGAATCATCCAATCTTTATTTCTAAATTTCGCATAGTAAGACCTACTATATCTCAAGGCAGGTCACTTTGGGGTCCCTGTAATTGCCGGAAAATTTTTTCTTAAATTAAGCCATTAAAAAAATCAAGATAAAAACAGTCACACTGCTAGTGTCTAATGTCTGTGGCCACATTTGTGCTCAGGTCCTGATTCCAGGCCCAGTGCTCTATCCACTGGGCCACCTAGATGACCAAGCCAAAATTTCTTGTCATTGAATACTAAGTTTTGCTGGACAACTGATTCTGAGTTTGCAGTCCTTGGGTTTTTTATCTAATAGTGTATTTCAAATCTCTCTTGCCAATCCTGGAAAAACAATATTTATTGATGGTATCTTTTGGCATCTTCTGTCTTCTTGTAGCATGATCTTCCCTCTATGTTTAATCATGTTTTTTGGAGACAAATTTTACATTATTCTTGAGATTATGTATATAAATTATTATATGAATAATTCTTCAATTTTTCTTAACTTGTATTTTTGGAATATGTTTATATTTGATTCTTTTCCTGTGGTGGTTCTGAGATTGTCTTAATCTGTTACTTTATCACATAATTTCCAAATTGTAAGGTTATTTTCTAAACTTAGGCTTTCACTTCCTCTATTGTGATTTGCTTTTCAACTTGAAAGTCTGTGCACTTTAATCCACCCGTAGATCCTTTCAGTTTTCTTACCATAATCTCCATATCCTTTTGGAGACTGAAATAAGGCATTCTCTTCTCTTGATCTTTTTGAAATATGTTTTATTATTTTTTTTTTACTTTATTCAAATTTAATTTAAGCTTCAGGTTTAAGATTTTTATAAACTTCAACAAGTTCTTTTGTTGATATTCTTGCCAGAATTCATTTTCCCTTAAATTCTTTGAGTGAATTATTTATCCACTTGAAGACTACTCAAGAGCTCATAGTTTATTTCTCTATATTTCTTCTAGTGTTTTTCTTTCAGAAATTAGTCAAAACTGTGTGAACTCTTCTTGAGTTTTCTCATTTTCAAAAAAAGTTTGTTAAATTGAATGGGAGTGGTGACTTTCACTTTCTTACATGGCCTTTTAGCAGTTTAGTTTTTCTTTAGCTTTTCTTGATATTGCTAAGAGGAATGTAAAGTGTTCCAAGCTCCCTTATGAGCTCACTCTACTATTTTCAAGAAAGCTTTAAATTACTTATTATTTTCCTTATAAAATTTGTCACATATATACATAGGTGTGGATATGGTCATATATGTATTTCAAAAAAGAAAACTAAGTTTCATAAAACAAAATTTCTCTCATTAAAAATGCTTATAACCACATGACGCAATGCATATAATGCTAATATTTTATTATACACAAAGCATAAACTAGTTTTCTTTTCTGTACAGAGGTGAAAAAGCAAATCAACAAAAAATTTTTTTTCAAACTGAATTGCCCATAACCAAGTATTTTGACCTTTTCTCCCGCCCCTTTTGGAAGAAAAAAGACTTATTGTTTAGTCTGTAATATAAGGTTACAGACTATTAAAAGCTACATTTAAAATAATGTGTGGTCATTCTTGCATTTTATTCATAGTTATCAGTTTGGAGGTTCTGGCTTCTTAAATTTACATGTGTTAAATCTTCACTAGCAGTGCCTTTTCCTTTATAAAAGAAAAAAGAAAAGAAAGAAAGAAAAAGTGAAATTTACAAATGGAGTTGTAAAAAACAAATATTTCAGCCAATATTTTCACCAAATGAAAAATATTTTCTCTTAAAAATGAAAAAAGGAACACCTAAAAGTTAGTGATTACTTTCCATGAAGGGTAGGTCAGTGAGGAAAAACAATTCTAAGTTTATCCTCTTTGATCAATCTCTCAAGGAAATTTCTTCCAAAAGATGGAATTAGGCCTTTTTGCATTTTTAAAAAAAACCAAACTTTGTGTCATCTCAAGAACAGACATAATGCTTTTCCCATGGTTTGTACCAGAAGACAAGTCCAGCCTCTGACACCTCATTAAATGGAACAAATCCAGTTCCTATTATTTCTTAACAGAAAGCACTTTTGCCCTAAGAGTCCATCAATTTTATTCTCAGGAACATGCTATTCATGAAGAAACTTTAATGGAACATGGATGAAGCCAGTCAAGAGAGGAAACTGACTGAGCTTTGTAATGTTTGGTATCCTGGATTGGTCTAGGATTATGAAACCTAAACCTGCCACTGTAAACAAGAAGCTGGCTCCAAGCCCTTCCTTCATCTATTGCATACACTTTCCATATCTAGACATCAGAAAAGCTACTACTTGTCTGTCTCTGTTGTTCATGCTCACCTGTCCTAGGCCCAGCACTGGAAGAGTTCCACAGTGATCTAAATTGTAAGCTGTCACCACCAGGGCATGCACACTACCTATGTGAGCAAAGCTTTAGTCTCAGGCTTAGTACTTGTGAGTGCTGCAGATTGGCCACATCTTCATGTGGGCAGTTTTGGATGGCCAAGTACAGCTACCATTTTACCATTGTGTCCTCTCAATACACCGGGATTTTAATTTTCTTTAAGGTTCTTCTACTTTCTGCCTACCTTTTCCCCTTTCTCTTTTTCTCACTTTGAGGACCTCTCTCCTAATATTTTGGGGTATGGAGAAGGGAGAAATTCTGGGGACATGGCACGTTAAGAAAATACTTATGGATCAACATGAGAAAAACTGAACTAATTGGCCACTAGAGGTAAATTGGCAGCATGGATTTGGAGCAGACAAGATGCTTCTTGGCTGTTTGGCGAAGTTGTTCTTCTTTTTGTATTTACACATCATCGAATTTGATATGGAAGTAGTGAAGTTCTAACAGCAGTTGGACCTTGGTATTTTAAATAGTCCAGTTCACAGAAATATATTTCCAGTTGCCCCTTGGGCTTAAGTGACCTGTTTCCATGAATGAATTTAATGATAAAAGCTAATTATTTTCTAAGTGTTTTAATTTCTGCATTCACTTCAGATTGGCTTATATAAAAATTAAAATTACTGAGTTACTTATAAAAAATGCATCAGACTCATAATAAAATTGAATATTTATTTGAATTTCTCTTGGTAACAGTATTCAACATCTTAGCAAAACAAACCAAGTTGTGAAGTCTTTAAAAAAAAAAAATCTATCCATTACAAAAAAGTTAAAATAAGCTGTTTTCTGTATTTCATGGCAAAAAGTGGGACATTGTCTATTTTAAAAAACTGCCATACACAGAGTAATGTTTTAAGAAATATATATTGTGATTCACATGATATGTTTTGTAGAATGTATACACAATATCTGAATGCCAATCTGAATGGAAGAGAAAAATGCGTGATAAAACACCACACAGCAAATTCAATGTTCTTAAAATGTGGTTTGAAGGGGGAGCTTCCTAGTGAATTAACTTAAAAGATCACCCATGGGATTAAACACAAAATGAAATAAAACAATAACAGATGAGATTGAATAAAGAAGACATTCCATGACATGAAGACCTTCTATGATACTCTCATTTAGCACCCCCTCAAATCTGGTTGGTTACACAGTAAAATTAACTTAGTAAAGTGCATCTTTTAAAGACTTGTCTAGTGAAATAGCATTTTCAAGTATAAAACACTTAACACAAGACGTGCAATAACAAAAGTTAAATCATTATAGTGTAAATTTTTAAAAACTACTTTTAAAACTTTTGATTCACTATAGAATAAAGATGTTAATGACAGTAGTGTTCACATTACTCTCCAACAGTATGAATTGTGTGCTTTTTGTTACTTGGCAAATCTTTTTTTTTTTTTTTTTGGAGTCGAACAAAATTAATTCAGTCTAAGCAATACTTCTTCTGTCATTAATAATCCATTTTCTCTGGCAGTGCCACCATAGTTAGATTTTTGGAAGTTTTGGTGCACTAACAACAGGATTTGCCTCCTGTAGATATCTCCTTCCTGCACTCTTGTAATCGTAAGTGCAGCCGTGGGTTTCTGCGTATCGATGAGTTGCACAGAAATTGTTTCCACATCTAAAGCACAAAGAAAGTGTGAATGAATAGTCACATTTCTAAGATGGGCTCATAAAAAAAGAGTTAGAGCTCCTAGTGAGTCAGATGGAACCTCTAGTTTTCTAGGAGCTGCTTTAGAGATATTGTTTTCTTCCCATTTAGGAAAACTATAGCCATTAAATAATCTTCCAACCCCCAACCCCTCCACTATGCTAATTCAGGAGTACTACATTTTATAATAAAACATTTTTCAGGTGATAGAATGGGGGCCTAGTCTTCTAAAGAATATTAAAACCACACTATCATAAAACAATGTTCAAAATTTCCCTTGTAGCTTGTAAACTTAGAAGAAAAGTGAGTTATTTTGGGATTAATTGTGGATGAAAATAAAATTTAAAATCTGCCAGCACTAACATTTGAAATTTTAAAAATATACATATGAGAGGTCTTTTCAAACATGATTCCATATAAATGAAAAGATCCTGAAAAGTAAAAAAGTACTACTGAACCCAGAAAACAGATCTTGAAAAACATTTCCCCACTTTGGCAGGGGAAAGAGGGAAACTCTGGACTCAGCACCTGTCTACTTTTGTCAGAGACAGTCATTGTATAGAACCCTTCTGCTTAACTGGTTCTTTGTTATAAGGGAAGGTTCAATGAGGAGGGAGGGAAGAAGCCTCCCTTCCACCTCAAGTAATGACTAGGATGTAGGTAAGAACAAAAGGTATCATCAGTATGACTTAAAAAAAAAAAAAGAAAATTACATATCTTAAAATTGTGTTAAGCAACCTCAGTTACATAGTCTGAGTGAGCCCAAGGGAAGTGGTTCTCATTGGACTAATTAGTACTTACATGAATTAAAAAATAATAGCCATCATGAAAAGGAAAAACATATTAAAATTCAGTGAAGAATTAAAATGCACTTATTTTTCACTCTTAGCCCCTTCACCTCTGATCTCTTCACAGGAAGGTTCATTTTTCAAAAAAGGAAATATATTGTAATCCAAAGTTTTAAAAAGATAAAAATTTGCATTATAAAAATACATTTGAAAATTTTTAAAAATTGTGACTATATGCTTCCTAAGTTCATCAATGTAATTATCCTTATTTTCACAAACTGATTATCAACTCTCTAAGTTTCTTCTCTAATAATAGCATATCTAATAACACCAAACCTCTTCCCTTACTGAGATTTGGGCTAAAAAATAATCATCTATATTCTTCTGTTAACGCATCTAAGAGTTTCTAGGACCCCAGTTTATTTTCAAGGACTTACATATTCTTTTCTGGCTATTATTTCAGGCCAATCATGAAGGTAGAAAATTGTTTGATTAAGGTCAATTTAACATCATCTAACAATGGAAATGTAAATAATTACACTTGAGCTTTTGGGGAGTGGGGTTTGAGGGATGGAGTTGGGGCAGCAGAAATCCTCATCTTGGATGGCTCTAAACATAGTATTTCAATTTTTCCAATTAGGCAACCTGCCTGCATTCATAGCTGGTGGCTAGTCCTGTTTTCTTGCCACAAAGAAAGCAATGCTTGGATGTTTTCTTTTTGGTCTGAACAGGGGCTTTCACAGGGGGAAGATGATGGGTATTTTCACCTGTTTTGAGACAAGATATTTCGATTAGCTTAGCATAAAACAAAATTATATAAGAATCCACTCAGCACAACATATTTCCTGAAAAATCACCTAGCAGTGTCAAAGTTATGGTAATCATAGTACAATGTGAAAAATAATAGTGATCTGAATTATTTAGCTTAGTCCAAAATGTTTTGAATGAACTTACACATGATTTTAGTATAGGATTTACTCTATATTTTAAAAAAGATTCCCTTAACTTAGAACTAATTTCTTTGATAAACTAACAATCTTTGATTATACATGTCCAGTAATTTTCAGCTGATGTGAAACATCCAAAACAATGTTGCTTGAGGAACAACAATTTAGTTCTACTCAATTCACATTAAGCTTCTCTGAGAGATACACTGCACTAGACTAGTAAATACAAAGAAAAAAAAAATTGCCTTTAAGAAGACTGAGAAGCTAGGACAGGTGAATAATAAAGCAAAAGTACAACATAAGACAGGGTGTGATGGGAAGCATTGAGTATGTAGATACCCTGCACGAGGAAAATCTGAAGAGAAGGAAACATTTTTGGGAAAAAGAAACGTATTGTATAAGTTCTGTGTTGCGACTGTCTGGGAGCTGCATTAGAGAGAGCTTTATGAAAGACTAAGGCCAGTCAAAATTAAACTGCTAAGACTCTAAATAAACCTGAGAGGAAGTAGTAGAAGGTCTTAAAAAGGGCTGATATTCTCTTATAAGGTAACTTCTGAAGGATTTTTAGCAGCTAAGTAGCATGGTCAGACCATGCCGCCTTAGGGAGATTTAGAATGGAAAGATAAGAAGCTAGAGTCAGAAAGACCAGGTAAGAAGCAGTTGTAAGAGTCCAGGCAAGGAAAGCATAATAAGTGAGTGAATAAAAAGCAGTTCTCAAGGGCTTTCCAGGGAATTGGAAGAGAAGTCTCAAAGAATCTCAAGTCCTCCACATGGGGGCAGACAACACGGCGTGATGGAGTCTGAATGAGGGTGGTGAGAGAGAAAGTTTGGAAAGGGAAGTGACCAGACTTAGTAACTGATTAGTTATGGGGGGATGGGAGAAGAAAAAATCAAAGATGATGAAATCTCGTGAGCTAACTTGGGAGGGGCTGAGAGGTCTCAGAGATGGCCAAAAGGCATTTGGAAAGGTGGGGCTGGGGTAAAGTCCGGATGAGGGAGGTATTGATTCCATATACGAAAATTGAGTTTAGAAGCATATATGAGAACCTACAGGGGAAGGTATAGGAAAAGACATAGGGGCTAGGATAGTATTGGGAGCTCCTGGCAACTTAAGTAACTAGAATTAGATGCAACAGAGAAGGAATGATTAACCCCTGTGTGAGGGGATCCCCGAGAGCAGCATCTCAGGAGCCAAGAAAGAAGAGACAGCAACCAGGAAGAGGGATTGGTCAGTGGTGGTCAACAGGGGAGAATGAAGCCTGAGAAAAAGACCTGTGGATTGAGATAATTTTATATTTCAATGTATTCTGAAAAATCATTGCATATACTAAAAATCCTGTATAAAGCAAAATATTAAAGAAACCAACTATGTCTTAAAAGAAAATGATACTGATTACTGGTAATTTCTGTGCTTCTTCCCACCAGTGTTTTAGAAACACCCATCTCTGGGTGTCCTTGGGTTTGATGGCAAAGCCTAACAAGGAGATCTCCCCTGGATGACCAAAGACCTCTTTACAGAACTGCCTCCCCATCCTCACTGCATGACTTCCTCTGGACAAGCCGGCAAGTCCCTTAACCTTCCGTAACTTCATATCTGAAAGATGGAGGGATCTTTGCTTTTCTCATATAATTACTAGGAAGACTCAGAGTATATAGGAAAGATCATAAAATGATAAAGAATCATCATACAAGTATAAGAGTCACCACCATTCTGGCTCTGCATTTTATAAACTGTATTTGTACAAAATACCAAATGACATCTTTCCAGAAAGAAAGACTTATTCATCAGAAGCAGCTGAACAGGGTTCATTTCAGCATTATAAAGTCTTTTGAACTGCATCTTATTTAGTGCTTCCCAAAATTTTTAATAAATCAAAAAAGTGATTTTGCCCTAGCATGGAAAGCATTCTAGGAGTAAGGATGAGATAGTAGTGCTTCCCGACTTAGTCATCCCATCCATCATTTCTTTATTTAACTAATATTTACTGAGTGCCTATTTTCTGGCAAACTCTTCTCTAGCATATTTATCAGGCCCTTCCACATCCTGGTCAAGATGAAGGTTACCATAATATATCCTGAACCTCTTCAGGCAGGTGACTATCCCAAAATACCAAAGAATTTCAGTGCAAGGGCTGGGAAAATGTAGCAAAACAAGTATATCTTAAATATTTATTATGAGCTCAGAGTTATGCTGAACACCCTAGATGAAAAAATATTAGTACTAGGGTCCTGGCAATTGAGGTGAGGGGACAAAGAATACATCTTAGAAAAACAAGATCCTAAACATAAGTAGATAAAAAATATATATTTTCAAAATTCCTTTTTAAAATATTAATTACATGTGAGTCTTTTAAAATAAAATTGAAACGTATCTATTCATCAATGCTGATTTAACAAAATCTATACTTGAGAAAGCTAAGTTAGTTGATTATTCTGGAGTTTTGATATGTACTCAACAGCTTTATTTCTTTTCAAATATTCTTTAACTTGGTCCTCTTTCCAAATAAGTCCAAATTAACATTTTACCATTCCATCTTGCTTTTACAATTCTACCCTTAATTTATAATACTTAAAATCTCCTATTTAAGCACCAATTACAGTTAAAGTCAGTGACAAGCCTATTAACATTTACCTTTCCTCAACTTTGAATAAAAACCCCCCCCCTGCTCCTTCCCCAACATTATTTACCCTTGAGGGCTGCTGAAGCTGGCAGGATCTATGCCAAAAGCTTAGAAGTACAGGAAGTGGCATAAATGTCCTGGTTTTTCAGTGAAAAGCAGAGTACCTGTCACTGAAATTTAATTTACTTGAAGTGTTCTAAAGAGCCACAAGATGGAGCTTATTTCTAATTAACAAAGATGTTAATATGGGTCTGGTTATGTTGAATTAGGTAAATGTTCAGGTTGGAAGAGTCTTAAGGAAGATCATTACATCTAGTCCCTTACTTCAGTCTCATGAGCTAAAAAGGACCTTAAAGACTAGTCAGTCTCATCTCCACCTGAAACACAAATCTTTTCTACAATTTCTCTTTCAAGATTGAGCAATTATCTCATCAATCTTAAAAATATATATTCTGTAGTTTAAATAACACACTAGTCCACAAATAGAATCAAGTGAAGTAACTTTAAGTACTCGGAAGGAAGTGAAAAAAAATTAAATTTTGCTTTCTTAAGGAAAAGTGTTCTGTTTTTACAAAGAAATGATTTGATTGGTTGGTTCCGAATTCAATGAAGGTAGAAAAAGATGAATGAACCAGGTGGAGAAATTTTCATTTGTTTATTAATGCATTCATTTTTTAGCAGTAGGTGAACCATGTGATACCTGTAAATATATTCAAGGTTTCTTTTATGGGAGCCTGCATACACAACACCAATACATCCTCAGAAAGAGTCAGAAAGTGATGAGTTCTCCCTTATCTGAGGTCTTTACACAAAGGTTACATGACTGACCGTGTATCTAGTTATGAGACAGAAGGAATTCTTTTTTAGGTATAGAAAATGGTTAATTTGGACCAGATAGCTTCCCAAATCTGTTCCAATTCTGTGATTCTGTTCCTCTTATAATTTAAGTCAGAGTCCTGATTTATACCTGCTATGGTAGAAATATTGTAAACTTGCTTAAATATTCCAGTTTCAGCATTATTGGAAAGTTATTTAGGAGGTAGACTTAAGTTCTTGAAAAAAACAATTTTTATTAGCTACTACCCAGACTCTTTAAGTGTATCTAAATTTAAAATGCTAAAGCTATTCTGAAAACACACATGAACTAGGAGATTGCATTTGCTTACAAAGAACCTTTTTTGTCATTTCAATCAGCCCCAGAATGGCAATTAGAGGCATCTCTGGATCTTTTTGCAAAGGTTCACTCACTGCTCCAATTTAGGCAGCTTATAGGGCTGTTCCTAGTCAGCCATGATCCTACACAGGGTGGAGAAAACAATGGACTGTAGGAGACAACTGCTATGTTCTTGAGCCTGCCTTTTTCACCAACTAGAAGCTTCACCGACTGTCAAGATTAGCTCAATCTTCCTCTACCTCTTCTCCTTTTCCCAAAAGATGGCTCTAATTGGCTCTGCTATGCTGCTCTCATGTGTTAGACCGTCACTAGAGAAATGTCTCACTTTGACAGGATTCAGGATTCAGAAGTGCAGAAAGGCAAGCTGTTCCTATGTCTTCAAGATCACAGAATTGCTGTCTCATCTTCTCATTCCTAGCTCTCTTCTCTGCTTTAGAGATATCTCGCCACTCAGCCACAATCTTTATCACTTCTGAGCAGCATTATGAGCCTAGCAAGAGGGCACTGGAGTTGGAGACCTGGGTTCACATCTCGCCTCTACCTACTAGCTGTATGTCACTGAGGCAAGCCCTACAAAGTCTTTAGAACTCAGTTTTCTCGGAGGTAGCTGGACTAAATGATGTCCAATGTTCCTTCCAGTGGTAAGACTATGATCCCATAAATCAGGGTCAGAACTGCTATTAAGGATATTCACTACTCCCATTCTTCTTTTGTGATTTCCCTAACTCCAACAGCTCCTGTTGCCTCTAGACTTTGAAAAGCCCTTTCTAATCTTACATCATTCCTCTTTCTCACAGATGACCTTCCATCTCCTACCTTGAATCTCTGTGCTCCCCATCCCCCCTCCTTCACCTTGATTCTGCAGAATCCCTTGCTGACTTCCAAATTCTGCTTAAGTTGAAGCTTCTACAATTAGGCCTTGCCCAACCTCAACAAAGGTACAATACCGAGCAATATCATTCTACAGACTAATTAAAGTACAGGTTGTCTCCCCTTGATAGAGTTTCAGGTTCAAGGACCATCTGCGTTCCACAGGGACACATCTGAATGTCCTCGTTCTACTCTCCCATGCCTACCAGGTTCTCATAAACAGTAAGTACTTATTAATTGTTCACTGATTGGTTTTCTGAGTTTTTAATTTTTTTTTTTTTTTTATCTAATTACTTCTCAGCTCTCTGTGAAAACTGGTATTCAAGAGCTACTGATGATCAGAGTATGATGGATGGAAACTTTTAGGATGTTAGATTTTCTCATCTGAATTCAGAGGGGGCTCAAGAATGTTTCTTTGTTACCAAAGAAAAGTTTGGGGGTATTTTTACTTTAGCTATTTCCAGGTTCTGAGCCCTTCAAAAAGTCTGAGGGTTCAGGAAGGCTGCTATCTAGAGTCAAGACTTTACTATAATATAGCAAACCAAAATTCTTTGTACAAAATGAACATTCAATAATACCAAATTATCTTGCCCTTAAACTCTCTATTTTCCTGAAATCAGTGAGACAAGAGTCTCTGAAATTATGTAATTTTATGAGAAAATCTGATTCGATCTACAGAAATCAAGTTTACCCATTACAGTTCAGAGTACTCTCTATTGTTTTGCA
Source organism: Antechinus stuartii (assembly GCA_016696395.1). Classification (NCBI taxonomy): domain Eukaryota; kingdom Metazoa; phylum Chordata; class Mammalia; order Dasyuromorphia; family Dasyuridae; genus Antechinus; species Antechinus stuartii. The sequence continues at coordinate 3,657,520 of MU174454.1, read as the reverse complement.
TGTTCACATATTCATGTAAAGTGGTTCTGGTCTAGATATATAAATTCATTGGTTTAGGGAAATCCCAGTGCCCCTACTAAACAAGATCATCACCACCTCTGCAGATGATGATCTTAAGAGAGCTGCCTGGGGCACTAAGAGGTGGACTGTCTGGTTCTAGGCCTTAAGTTCAAATGTGTCACAGGCAGGATCTGGAACCAGGCCCCCCTGACCAAAGACCACTCTTCTATTGCTTTCTTGATAAATATACACTATCATATGTGGTGTATAAAATGGGGTGCACTTATGTAAAGAAAGGAAAAAGTAAGTATCTATAACAACTTACATATGAATCCTTGATAGCTACGGATTTTTAGGACTTAGAATCAATCGATTTATATTTTTCCAGATGGACATTTCCATTTTGGGGACAAAGGCATGATCATTGTTTTTTTCTTTTGACTCCTTGCTCTCTTAGCACAGCACCTGGCACAGAGAGGGAAGGTGAGAAGGAAGAAGGGGGAAAAGGGAGGGTGGGAAAAGGGAGGGAGGAGGGAAGCAGAGGAAGGGAAGGCACAGAGGGAAGAAAGAAAGGAGGGAAGAAAGAAGGAAAGGAAGCATTTATTAAGTGTGTACTATGTGCCAGGCACTGTGCTAAGCACTTAAAAATATTTTATCATTTGATCCTCACAACCATCCTAGCAGATAAGCACTATTCTTATCCCCATTTGACTGTTGTGAAAACTGAGTTAGAGAGAGATTAAGTGATTTGTTCAGGATCACAGTTATAAGTCAGAGGCTTGTTCTGAACTCAGATACTTTCTGACTTGAGACTAAGACTGGTGTCAAACTCAAATAGAAATGAAGATAGGGGTGGAAAGGAGAATAAACCTAGATCTGAATCCCTATGGGCCACATACTGACTTAGAAAATCTCATGTTAATATTACCTTTGTTCTATTTTTCTGTATTTTGTTAAAATTTCCCAAATAGAAATTTATCTGACTCAGGTACATGCAAGCCCTATCCATGTTTGACATGCCTGCTTTAGGAGGTTACCTTTTCATGAGAAGAAAAGTGTTAGAAATGGAAAGAATTCTAACTGGCTCTCTCATCAGCTAGCTACATATCTAGCTAATTTTGGGATTAGACAATGATAATTAAGATTTTAGCTAAGATTCTAGAATTTTGTGAGTTATATTCTAAGTTTTAAAGCACAGACTAAGAAAAAGTAAGACTTATTTCAATTAACTAATAAAAAGGGTAAATTAAAACTCAACTTTAAGAAACATAGAATTGCCAACTATGCAAGGTGTTTGTTACAAAAGTCTTTGTGCAGTTTTAAACTATAATAATTTTGGAAATATAAATATTACAAACTTACAAAAATATTAAGAAGGGTTAAAATTTTAAAATAATGTCTTATTAAATTTCAACATAACTACTATCTTGTGGTTTTATAGATTGTTCCAGATTTTCAAACTTGTAACAACTTTCAGCAGCTGCTTCTCAGTGATTGAGATCTCAGTTTTAAAAAGATCATTTAAAGAATATTTTGATGTGTACGTGACAATTTGGATGTGACCCCACAAAAACAAGTCTAATGAAACTCGATCAGGTGTTCAAGCACAACTCCTAATGAGAATGTGTCATCCAGAAACCATTGATTGTGCATTGTATATAATGAATAGGGGGCTCTATCCAACTTGTTAAAAAATTCACCAAGTTAGGTAAGTACAGAAGAACCTGAGGTTTCCAATGACTGTTGGGTATCATATAGCACTCACACTTCTGAAATTATTAAAGCTTAAAATTACACTACGACTCTAGGCACACCCATGATTTGGTAGCAAGGCATAAAACCACAAAATGCTTCTGGAATGGGGACTTTCAGACTTGGAAGTGACTTTACAAATAAACTAAGCCCCAGAAGGTAAAGTGATTTGACCAGATCACAGATTTGGTAATGACGAAGGCAGGATTCCCAGTCCAGTTTTAACACCCCAATATAGTGCTCTTTTCACTAGCCCAAAATCAAAGAACTCTATGTCAAAGAATAGGTTTCAGGAGAAGAACTTTGCTATGATAAAAGAATGCAAGAAGGTAACACAAAGGTAAAAGGCAAGTGAGACACAAGGATGAAGAAGTGGGCAAAGGGAGGACTAGATGAATGTGGAAGCTCAGCTTAAGATTTGGCCAAATTCTAAGGCTGGAGCAGTGAGTTTTTAGGTTATGGCGGAAGCCAGATGGAGTTGCTCCTCCTTCAAATTCCCTCTCCTTTGAAGCACCTGCCCTACAAACCAGAGCCTTAGATTTGCTGAGGAGCGTAGGGAGGGAGGTCAAGTGACCTGGCCTGGCATCCATCTTGTGCTTCAGAGACAGGACTTGGCCCAGACCTTCTCAGCAACCAGGTCTGCTTGTTATTTCCCATGCTGCCTCTTAACAGAAATGTAAACAAGGTTACAAATACGGAAAACAAATGAACATAGTCTAGTTTCTGGTGTTTAAAGTTAGAATTTGCAGGCTATTAAGCAGATTAACAAAAATTACCACTGCGTCTGACCCAAAAGACAAATATCCAAGACAGAAATATCATTAACCATGGGAAAAATATAACCCACAAAAGATTTGAGAAGTATGACGATTCTAACACTAAAAATGAATGGCCTAATGGCCTAAAGGTCTTCTAAAAAATTGTAAAATGAATTTAAAAAATCCAATATAACAATATACTGTTTACAAGAAAAGGCAAAGTCTGTGTGAGAAAAGGCAAAGAGACATGAAAAAGGGGTGAAGTCAAGATCTGTCAGGGAAATGTAAGTGCAAGGACCAAGCTTCAAAGACTTCTTCATGAGGTAATATTTAAACCAAAAAAAGCACTGAGGGTAAAAAAAGGAAAAAAAGATATCAAAGTACCAATTCTCCCTTTCCTTCCCCTTTCTAATCTTTACCACCACGGGAATCAGATTTTTTTTTGCAAACAACAATAGTTTTTGTTACATAGATAACTTTAAATACAGAACAATATGGTATATAAAATTTATTTCATGAGGCAATAGTGTTCATCTTAAAACTTAATAAAGACTACACTGAAAACATTATAAACTAATTTCACTCATAAACAGAAACAGAAAAATGTTAAATGTAGTTTTTTCATGCAGAATATAAGAAATAAATTAAAGGTATTACTCATCACAACCAAGGATGGCTTCCCTCCCCAGGAATAACAGATGGTATTGAATAAGAGGATATGATTAATATAATGTAGGAAAAAAAGAAAGAAAAAAATCACCTTATATTATAAGCTGCAGGAAAAAGTACTTAACAAAGTTGAAAATTCATCAATGATTAAAAATCCCTAAACATAGTAAGGTCATCTTCTAACATGACAAAAGTCTTTACTTGAAACTCAGAACAAACATTATTCTCAATTGGGGAATTCCTATCATTTCTCTTAAAAACAGAATGAAGCAAAAACTGCCTGCTGATATTTCTATTCAACACATTACTAGAAATATCGCCAATTGAAATAATGCATGAAAAAGAAATAAGAGATTACATAATTATGTACTTATTAAATCAACAAAAAATCTATTACAAATATACACACAAAATTCCATCATATTCTTGTATAACAGTAAAAAATAATGGAAAAATAATGAAATCCATTAAAAATAATAACCAATAAAACATGTTTTAGGAGCAGAAGATTTCTCTGATATATTCAATACAAAGTCAACTTAATATACCATAAAGGAGAACACAGCCTACTAAATAATTCTGAAGCAAAGGAAAATTTTATGTAATTCAAGAAACATGTATCTATTATTTTGTTTAAGGCATTAGGATAAATACTGGGAATAAGAATACAAAAAAAATTATTGTCCTACTTCTTCCAGAGCTTAACACAGCAAATGGCCCTCAAATGATGAAACTGAATCCCAAAATACCGTACTAGTTCTATACCCCAAAGAAATCAAATAAAGAAGAAAAAGACCTACATATACAAAAATATTTATAGCAGTCCTTTTCATAATAGCTAACTAGAAACTAAAGAAATGTCCTCCTACTGGAAGTTGGCTAGAGAGAGAGAGAGAGAGAGAGAGAGAGAGAGAAAGAGAAAGAGATGAATTTTCAAGCATGACCAAAATGAGAATTAATATTTGTGATGAATGTTTTCTTTGAGTATGCACATATATATGTGTGTGATGTGTGTTTTCTTAACTAGAGGGGCAATGGGAAGAACATAATATTATACAACATGTAAAATAAATTAATAAAGGAAATATGTTTAAAATGATTATACATGTATAACATACGTCAGGTTACTTTCTGTCTTGGGGAGGAGAGCGTTAAGGAAGAAAAAAAATTGGACCTCAAAATCTTACAAAAATGAATGTTGAAAACTATTTTTCCATGTTAACTGGAAAAATAAAATACTATTGAATTTAGGGAAAAAAGCTTATGGAAATAAAAAAATAAATTTCTTTTTAAGAAAGAAAAATCTTTGGTTCATAATCAATATGTGTTTAACATATTGCATATATTGACACACAGAATTATGCTAAGTGCTGGGGATACAAATAAAAAGCAGAAACAGTCACTACCCTTTCTTCAGGATTGAACTGAGACCTGCCTCTATGTACCAGGGCAAAAGAGGTCTCAGATCTAGCACAGAGGGGCCTGTGTGCTGTGCAGGGAGCAGGAATAAGAGCAACCAGTAATCACAATTGGGTCACAGATCCAGTGCAGATCGAAAAGGGACCTGCTCCCAAGGATTTAGGGTCAGTTGCTGGGACCTAAGCCTGGAGTGATAGTATAGGGCAAAGAATGGTCAGGATCTAAGAGTAGATACTAGACAAAGAACAGGAATAGAATGGAGCTGCTAGATCTGTGAGATTCTAAACCTTAAGAGGGAAGCAGGGTTTCAACCATAATTCCCAGCCCAGTGTGAAGCCTGCAAATGACCAGACAAGAAGGTAACAGGCAGAATATGCTAACAGTGACTGGGTCCATAGTAGTCTACTGCTGCTCCAGCCAGACAAACCATCAAGTATTACCCAGAATCAACCCTGGTCAGGAGCTTGCAGAGCTCAGCTTAGGAAGATTGTGATCAGACTTTGTCCTTTATCAGACAGCTACGGATGCACTGAAAGCTTGCTTGAGAACACAGTCTGATATTCAGGGAAAACAGCAATAGGACTCAAAGGAATATAAGACAGGATGGACAAGCACAAAGGCTTGAACATGGCCTTAACACAAAGCGAAAGGCCAGAGATTATGGTGGGAAGAAGGCATAAAGAAAAAATTCTTCCATAAAGAGCCACAACAGTGACAGGAGTAATTCTAAAATATCAACAAGTAAAGTGTCAAAGTAAAACACAGATTAGGCACAAGTTCAACCAAAATTCCTGGCATCTATTAAAAAAAACAAAACAAGAGTTTAAAAATGATTTTGAAAATGAAACAAGAGGAAAGAATTGGAAAATAAATGAGATCAATGAAGGAAAGATTAAAAAGATTAATAACTCCAGGACACAACATAAAATATTAAAGTCAGACAGCCAAAAAAAAAAAGAAAGAAAATGTTAATTATTATATTAAAAGCAACTGAATTTAAGAAATTTTAAGAATTTTAGAAAAATTTAAGAAATTTAAGAAAATTTAAGAAAAGAATTTAAGAATCATGGGATTCATATGAGCAAAAAAAAAAAAAAAAAAAAAAGCCCCATAACTGTCTTGACAATTTAAATAAACATTCATTTCTCAATTAAGTCAATAAACATTTATTAAATGCAAGTTAAAGACAGCCCCTCCTTCTCAAAGAGCTCACAGTCTAATGGAGGAAAAATATATAAACAACTACATACAAATTTAAATACATCATATAAACTGGAGATAATCAAGAGAAAGAATGCACTGGCATTATGGAGGGATGAGAAAGGCTTCCAATAGAGAAGCCACAGGTGAAGATGAGGAAGGAGAGAATTCCGGGCATGGAAAACAGCTAGTTAAGTGAAAATTCATGGAATTCATGGTGGAGAACCAAGGAGTAAGAATCACTGGGCAGAACAAAGTGTTAAAAAGACTATAAAGGCAGGAGCCGGCCAGGTTATGGAAGGTTCCTAACGCCAAACAGGATTTAATATTTTGATCCTGGAAGTGACAGGAAGGCACTGGAATTTACTGAACAGGGAAGTGACAGGTACAGGCTACTGCAGTTAAGCCAGGCATGAAGCAAGAAGGGCTGCTCCAGACTGATGGCAGAGGAAAGGAAAAAGCAATTTGAAATCACAAAATCGAAAGGACTTACTAACCAAATGGTATGAGGGTGAAAAATGATATTTAGGCCGAAGTATGACCAGGGAGGATGGGAAAGGGCCACAAGCAGTGGGGGACAAAGAACAGGGGCAAGGACTCAGGACTGCAGGAATGGGAGGGGGTGACCAGGAGCAAGTCTGTTACTCATTGACAAAGGAGTTCAGGTGGGTTATTAACCCGAAGGGGTTTGGCCTTAGCCTAGAGTCCTCCCAGGCTGTCAGGCAGGTTAATTCAGGGGATTCTCTCCTCTTCCTGCAAGTCGATCAGAACAACCTGGGCCAGGAGACCAACAAAGGGAGCAGGACAATGTCTCTCTCTGTCCGTATATGCAGGGAACATGACAGAATGGTGTCATTCTCTATCTCCAGCAAGGGAACTTCGCAAGCATCCAGGTGCAAGGTACCAGGATCCCCTTCTCCTCTCACCAAACAACAACAAAATCTAGTCCCAGCGCTCAAAGAATTTAGATGCTACTGTATTAAGAGTATGGTAATGAGAGAGAAGCAGTAATGATTCAGGTGGAGCTCGAGAAGTGAGGGCAAAGTTTGGAATAACTACTTTTGGAACAATGACAAGGAGATCGGGACTACAAATTTAGAGTTGAAAGGATCTCAGAAGCCATCTAGTCCTATCTCCTCATTTTATAAATGAAGAAACTTAGGCTTTGGAAAGTTAAGGAACATATCCAGGTCACAAAATCAATGTCAGAGGTTGGGTATGACCCAAATTCTTTGACTTCAGAGCTGGAGGGTGAAGGAGGAGGAGTAAGAGAGGAGGTCAGGAGAGAATAAGAACTGGTAATAAATGATAAAGCTTTATAATTCCACTTAGAATAAACTAATTCCCTAACTTTAAATGTTTCTAAAATAAACAATACAAATATATTATCTTAATAAATTACTTTGATGGAAACAAGCATTTATCAAATATCTTTTAAAAGAAAACAAAACAGTTTTGTTTAATGCATCTTTATATAAAAACCTTAGCATAATCTGAATTAGGTACTAATAGGATGATTTTTATAAAGACAACACTATTGAACAACATATAACTATTCTAACTTATCTACTTTACATTTAGAAAGTGTTATTTTAATACTGGTGGGAGATATGTAAAACATCTAAAATATTAAAAATCTTACTTACAAATGCTAAGTGTTTTATAAACTAAGGCCTAGTTATCTTCAATTATGAATGAAAGAACTGTTCATCTTCATGACTTTCTCAAAAACCTTGACTAGTTCTTTGTTGCTTAAAATGTTTGAACTCCTTTGTGGGTGCCCTCCACTCACCTTTTTAGTCTTATTTTAAATGTTTCTCTCTTTATATATGATATATGCTTCAAAGGAAATTTTTGTTTTCTAAACATACACCTGCAGTTTTCTGTCTATTCTTTAGGTTTAAAATGTCTTCCCCTTCCTTCTGACTCATGTTGATTTCTATTTTTAAAAACATCTCAAATATCACCTTCTTCTATGAAGTTTTTCTTGAAAACCTGTTGCTAACAACCCTCCCTTTTGATGTTGTATTCTGCTTCAAACCAAATAAGCTCAGGAAATTTCTGTGATTCTTAAGTTGTGTATATTGATGTCTTAATCCTCCACCAGATTGTAAGCTCTGAAGGAAAAGACTGTGACTTAACTCTGTAATTGCCCCAAATATAGATCCAGTGTTATAAATAAAGGAAACTCTTAAGAAAATTTCTTGAATTATTCTTCGTTGGGGTATAAAGCAATTGTCCTAAAGTTTCTCGATCTATTTTACCAGTTAAGTAATCAATCTTAAAATAGTAGACATTTCAGCAGTTAACAAAGACGTTTAATATCTGAGTCTTTGTAGCTACTTAGTTTCTATTCCATGTACCTTTGTATTTTTTTCTGACCCCAAAAGGTTAGGTATTTATGAAAGTTCTTCATGACTCAAGTTTCTAAAATAGATCTTCTTTAACTTGCAACACTGACACGTAACAAAAAATATGATCACAACAACAATAACTTAGTGTGGCCTATCACAGTCACTTGCTTCCCCCTGTGACTACTTAGCAGTACTCCCTAAAGTTCCCAAGTAGGCAGGAAGCGATGACTTGGTCAAAGCATCTTCTAAATATTACTACTGCCACAATCAACACCACATCACCACCTCCACTCTGCTGTGGGATTTGCTGTTACTGAATTGTCCCTAAAACCTAAACAGCTTCCTGTTATACTTCTGTGTCGGACTAGGGAGATTGTGTGTGTGTGTGTGTGTGTGTGTGTGTGTGTGCGCGCGCGTGTGCGTACGCATGTACTCATGTGCATTTTTTTGAAGAGAAGGGGATAGGTCTCCTCTATTCTATGGTATCCTAATTTACTAGACTTGAATTTAGGAACACTCACAATGTTCTTTTCTATTATCTTTTAAAATAGATTAAAACCACTTTGAAGACAAGGACTTGCTTATTTTGCATTGTGCGTGTACTCCCCCCTACCCATTCTTGAGATTGTGGGTTGGTGAATTAATACAAACAAATATAAAATTTTAGCCTTCCATACTTTGGGATATTTTCTTCCTACTTGGCTCATTCAATTATATGACAGAGTTATACCCTTATAATTTCCTCTAAATTCTCTTTTAAGTTGCTTACCTACTCTTTTCCCTGCTGATGTATTATTTCCATTCAATCCAAGCCCATGGGTAGACTACAATTAAAGAACAAAACAACATCTACAAAAGTGAATCAATGGTAAGAGGAAAGAACATTAAGTACCAATATTTTATGTGAATATTTAATTTTTACAATATTGTCAGGTTTTTAAAAACAAAACAATACATATGAACATTAAATGAAGCCAAACTATTCATAAGGTTCCAAAAATATTTAATTTAAATTAATCCAGAATAAAACTATGAATGCACTTATGTTTTATATTGTTTTTTAAAACACTTAAGTAGATAAATATATTGAAATGTGATGACCTAAAAGGAAATTCCTGATATGGAATAAAGGTAAATGAATTTTTTTATACTGAATCATATCAATATGAAATGTAGAAACTTCATAAAGAAACAATACTTAACATGATTTAACTGGAAAATTTAACCATAAACCTCCTCATTCAATTATAATGATAATATATTTCCCAACTCTTTATACAAATTAAGATGAGAGGGAAAACACTTCAAAGGTCAATACTTACTAGAAAAAAGTCAGCAGGTTCAAGCTGGGGAGAGCTCTTCCTAAAGCTTTCTTCCTGAAAATGCTGGAGATTTGTAGATAGTGCAATGCCAGAAGTCCGAAGCCTGCTGGCCCCACATGAGCTCTGTAAACTATCTCTGCTTGCACTTCGTGCCAGCGAAGCAAGAAAACCTATGTTGTTTACAGAACCAACAGGCTCTTTGGATGCCTTGTTAGCCATTTCTGTAATGTCCCTAGCCTCGCCTTTGGAAATGATATCAGATCTTTTACCAGGTGAGTCGACTTTAACACCACGAAATCTAGTAGTCCTAGGAAAGGAAGGATCAGCTATATTTCGGACATCCAGTGATCGAAACACATTTTGTGAGGCAGGGGACCTGAGGTTACCAGTCTCAAAGCATTTGGCCTGTCTTTGTGGTTTCCCTAAAGAACTGTGATGTGTTAATGGGGCAGAATACCGAAGAGGTGACAAGAGTCTGTTCTTCTGAGGGCTTAATTCGCGAGGGTTCAGAACCGAAGTTTCCATGGTCTCTGAATTCAACATTCTTGCCCCAGGCTTATGATGCTGCTCTGGAGTTCTAATCTCTTTATCCCTATCGGTCAGTACAAAGTCTTGGTTTACCTTCTCTGTGTTGTCCAGATCACTATATTGTTCCACCACATTTCCTTCTGCTAACAAAGCAAATGCATCCATTTCAGGTAAAAGAGATTCTTCAGTGGCACATAATTCCACATTTGGAAATATGACGGTGTCGTCTTCTGTTTTAGATACTAAATTTTCTGAAAACATTTCTGTTTGGGTGGACAGAGATGACACAAGAGGGAGGACAGCATCTGGTATGGGTGGTTTAGTGTTTTCTAATTCAACATGTGATACTTTAGCTGGTAGTTTAATGCTACTGATCGATTGGGAGAGTGTGGTGTTCTCCCAGTTATCATCTTCCTTAAGAAAATCAGTAGAGATAGATGGTATAGGTCTACCAGCAGTGGCCAAAGTAGCCAAGGCTGAAAGTGTATTCTGGGAAGGCTCAGTAGGATATGAATTCCCAGGTGGAGGCAGGCAAGACTGTCCAATGTGGGGGAGGACTCTCAACAATCTGTGACGAGTAGCTGCCATGGAACCGCTGGAAGGCCGAGGAGCCATAGGTGGGCGAGGTTTTACCTTGACAGTTTTCTTAGGCTAAAAAGAAAGATTCAAAATATATTATCTATATTTGCATGGTTATCACTGCTATCCAATTAGCAAGAACAATTCAAGAAGAAAGAAGTGACTTACCAGCTGGTATTACCTGAAATCTCAAATTAATCTTTAAAAATATCAATAGCTTAACCGATTGCAATTTGGATTATGTCACAAAAACAATCAAATCTCCTGCTTTAAAATTTTGTGGAGAAAAACTATTTTTCTCATTAAAGCATTTTGAAGCTATTTTGATTGATAGGAAGTATTTGGACTGGATCAGAGAGTCATCTTACCTATTTCAAGTACCTAAAAACCATCCTTAGATTGACCATAGATGAGTTAATGTGACTTCTAAGATGGCAATTCACCATATATTCTACTGAGTCACATGGAGAAATATAAAGGTTTTCTCCTAAAAATGTGGTTTTGTTAAATAATAGTCTTTATAGAGGAAGATTTACTGTAGGCCATTTTAAGTAACTTACTATTTTCTTCTTTGGAGAAAAAGGTACTTCTTCATGTTGTTGAGCTTTCCTACCTGAAGGAGCGTGTTATGATAGCTTTAAAGACCTCAATATGTTAGCTGAGGGGCAAGCAACTTTGTCTAGTTTCAATCTGGGAGCCCTTAAAATTTAGGGACCCTTTTTATTCTGTCCCCACCTTATTCCCTTAAACAGGATCCTAGAGATCAGCTGGTCAAAACAAGAAGAAAAAACTGTAGAGCAAAGTGGCCTTTGGCAGAGAAAAGAATGCATTCCATTCTTGGAAAATGTAGGCTATAGAATCTATAACAAATGTATTTTAACACAGCACTTAAGAAAAAATAAATAATTAAGAAAAGTTTCAGGTCTGGGCTAGATTTAGAGATATAATTCTATAACCCACATATAAACATGCAAGTCATTAAAGAACTTAAATAACAAATGTTAACATGTATTTCACAATAAAAGAGCACTGTTAACAAACATATTACTTTTAATATCTCAATAAATGACCAAAGCCAATAATAATATATATATATATAAAGCTATTATATAAAATAATATAAACAATAAGATGATGTCTTTTAAATTATGCTATGGTAAGCAATGGAAATGCCTGGTTACAAGGTGACTGCTTCACCTTTTTACTGAGGTTCATGGTCTCCATTTTAGCCTTCAGCAGCTTCATTTTATTCATAGTGATTGAATTTTCTATTATTTGTTGCCCAGAGGGAGAAGGCTCAATGTCTTCATCATCATCTGTATATAAATTATAAACTGAACCACCACTGCAAAAACAAAAACAACAAAAATATACTGTTATGCAATGTACAGTTGTAACTACAGATAAAATGATAAATATATCAGCATTGTGTAAACAAAATGATTATTTTTAAAAACAATTTTTTGAATGAGAAAAAAAAATAAAGTGAGTATTGAGACCATGAAGTGGAGATGCTAAAAAATATAGGGTTAATTGAGCTTCTGGGAATCTATTACACTTTGTGAATTTTTTTTTTTTTTTTTTTTAAGCACTCACTATAGTATTCCCAAAGAGGCAAATTCCAGTTCCACAAAGGTCTCCCGCTGGTATGGCCAAAGTAACTGTGTAACCCAGACCACAGGCTGATCAGTTTTCCATTAACCAGACAATGACATGGACGGGAAGTCCAAATTTCTATCCATCCTGAGGGGGTTCACACCATATAGAAACTGATACACCCGTGTGGACATGACATTCTATTTCTGCTCTTAAGAATAAAAACAAACAAAAACAAAACAAAAAACACAAGAAGATGGACAATGTAAGGATTTCCCAAGTGTTACTTAAGATATGTAACCAACCACCCATAATACCCTGAAGATCTTAAAGTATTAAAAAACTCAATTCTAGCAATTCATGACAAATCATGGGAAACTTCTTTTTTTAAAAAACATTTTAATAGAGGTAAAGTATGTAATAGTGAAAAAAGCACTAGATTCAAAGAGTCTGACATCTGGGTTTGAGTCCTGTCCCCAAATACTTACAAGCTGTGTGACCAGGGACAAATCACTTAAAACTTGTCTGATCACCATTCTCTTAATGTCTTGTCTCTTGTTCCCTAATGTGTAAAAGGCAGCCAAGATATGGACTATCTTCCTCACAGGACTGTTGAGGAAAGATACTCATAAGCCATGAGGAACTAGGAAGAACCTGAAATATTATCACATACTGACTTTAGGAATATGCTAAAGGACACAATCTCTGAAAATAGAGCATTGAATAAGATATTACTCCACTGTTGTGCTATTAAGACTGTAAGCTCTGGTTTACTCTACCAAGAAGGAAAAGGTCTAGAATATGGTTATGGCAACAAAGCACATCTACATCATCTGAGGACCAGCTAAGTTCAGAAAGCTCATTTTGGGTAGGTGCAGTGGATAGAGCCCTGGCTTTGGGGTCAGGAGGTACTAAATTCAAGTATAACCTCAGACACTAGTTATCTGACCTTGGGCAAGTCACAACGCATTGCCTCACCAAAAAAAGTAAAGGCTCATCCATGGAAAGTTGGCCACCAAGTGATTTCATCTATTTATTTAAACTCTTATCTGCTTATTTTTTGATGTACATAATATCTCATAAAGACCACCATCTTGTTTACTAAAGTATGGAAACTGTTGGCAACAATGGTATGAGATAATGAGGTCATGGTTTTGCACAAACTTTTAAAGAAAAAACATCATAATCCTCATTCATAACTTTCTAACACTTCACTTTCATTAAAATTCAGTCTGTAGGAGTTTGCCTTTAAGATCCATTTAGCGATTAAGGTGGGGGAAACTCCATTTACATTTTTCATTAATAAGGATGGAGAAGAGGAAAACTCAGTTTGGTTTAACAAGAAAACATGTAGAGAGATGAGAGTTCAAATTTATAAGGAATGGCTAAATTTTGAATGTATCAGAATGGAACTAAATAGGCATCAAGCGTGAATGCTTTTATGCAAGAGTATATGTCAAGGCAAGAAAAGTTTGCACGAGTTTCATTACCATCTATGACTGAATATGCTAGAATAGTGGCCCTTGCACATTTGGCAATACTTATGAAGCATTCATTTCTACTCAAGGGGGGAAATCAGGCAGCCCACTTCTCTTTTTTTTCATTTACTGAAAGTGATAATGCCGTCTCTAAAGAGGATATGTTCATCAATTTCCTAGGAAAGATGATGCCTTTTTAGTATATATGTAGAGATGGTAGGGAAATATGTAGGAGAAAGGGTTTTGAAATGGTTGAACCTATCTACTTCCACCAGGGAGTGGAAGTGATATAGCTTTTTTTTTTTTTTAAAATTTAAATTTTATTTTATTTAATAATAACTTTGTATTGACAGAATCCATGCCAGGGTAATTTTTTACAACATTATCCCTTGCACTCGCTTATGTTTCAATTTTTTTCCCCTTCTCCCTCCACCCCACCCCCCCAAGATGGCAAGCAGTCCTATAAATGTTAAATATGTTGCAGTATATCCTAGATACAATACATATTTGCAGAACCGAACAGTTCTCCTGTTGCACAGGGAGAATTGGATTCAGAAGGTAAAAATAACTCGGGAAGAAAATCAAAAATGCAAATAGTTCACATTCGTTTCCCAGTGTTCCTTCTTTGGGTGTAGCTGTTTCTGTCCATCATTTATCCATTGAAACTCAGTTAGGTCTCTTTGTCATAGAAATCATCTTCCATCAGAATACATCCTCATATAGTATCGTTGTCGAAGTGTATAATGATCTCCTGGTTCTGCTCATCTCACTTAGCATCAGTCCATGTAGGTCTCTCCAAGCCTCTCTGTATTCATCCTGCTGGTCATTCCTTACAGAGCAATAATATTCCATAACATTCATATACCACAATTTACCCAGCCATTCTCCAATTGATGGGCATCCATTCATTTTCCAGTTTCTAGCCACTACAAATAGGGCTGCTACAAACATTTTGGCACATACAGGGATATAGCTTTCAATTTCAAAGAAAGGCTACTGGAGGATCTGAAAGCATGATCAAAAATTTACTAGACAATGGTCTTTTAAAGCCCTACTTTGACACTTTTGTGTATTTCAATCAAGGAACAGGGCCTGTGGCACATACATCTCATTTTAGTTTCAAAAATATCTGGGAAAGTGGTTTTTTCTATACACTTCAAAATCATTCTGTGGTGCCAGAAAGATGTTTTTAATCACCATTTCGAATTCTGTGTTTAAATTCAAAATCTGTTAAGAGTATCATTTTTGCCGATGAAATCCATGCTGTTCTGATTTTCACAGAAAAGGAGAAGTGGGTATATAATGTCTGGATGTATATGGAGAAAGAACCTGTATCCTCCTAATACGAAATCAAAATTATGCCAGAATATTAGTAAAATTTTCACAAATTTGCTTCTTTTGGAAACAACATGATTTCTGAGATCCTTAGTAGCTGGGAATAGTGCAAAATTCTTTTAATTAGAGGAATGTTGCTAGTTTATTTTGACACACTAGTAAATAATTAGGAGCTAAGAAATTTTTTCTGCCTACCAAATTTTTAAAAAATTTGTTTCTGAAAATACAACAAAAAGAACTGAGATAAAAGACATAGTCTTCTCATTGAAATGGAAATATCTAATGACTAAATTTACATGGCTCAGAAAAGCAATGCAGCACTTTTGTTTCTTACAGAACCATTTTTTCATAGTATCAGATGGACTTTCAACATGGATCTTATGACCAAGAAATTTGGGCTTTTTTTTTCTTTCCATTATAAGTAATGGAATTATTCACATTTTTGAAGCAGCAAATTAAGTACTTTCTCAGAAAAATAGAAATGACTAGTTTGGAGCAAATTTTAGATAAAATTTATCTAAATCTAATAAAATTAGATAAAATTCAGAACAGAATCACACAAGTTTCTTATTTAGAAGAGATTTAGAATATTTAGCTCAATCCTTTAATTAAATGAAAGAAACTGAAATCTTGAGAACTGATATGAAGTCATGTTAAATGGCCAAAAAAAAAAAAAAAAAGATCACTAATTTCTTAGGATAAAAAATCAGATTTATGGCTAGAAGGAACTTTAAAGATGAGGAAGATACTAAGGGCCAGCATGGAGAAGTGAATTTACCTGGAGCACAGAATCCGTAAGTATCTAAGTTGGGAATCAGAGGTCCAATGTACAATGCCATGCTGCCTTCTAATAAGCACCTCATTCTCCCAAATTTTTCCAAAAACTGCAAAATCGCCAATACCCATTTGACTGGAACATGACTATTTTCTAAGTCATGAGTAGATAAAAGTTTCAAGTACTTTTAAAGATGTTCTACCAGTTCAGAGAGTCACAGACTTTACAAATTGAAGAATCCTTTCTAATCACCTAATTGAAACACTTCATTTTATAGATGAAGAAACTGAGTCCTCAAACAGATTAAATGACTTGGTCGTCACACAAGGAATACTGGCAGGAAAAAGGATATGAACCAAAGTTCTCTGACTCCTCTTATTTCTATGCCTTTCCCCTTTTTTGTTATGTATTTTTGATTCTGTTGATCTAGGTCAATTCTTATAAATGAAAGAAGAAAAAAAGGTCAAGTAATATTGAAATTAAAGGAACAAATAAAATCTTAGCCTAAAACCTGGTATGAACTATATATTTAATAAAAGCAAACTACAGGAATATCATGAGCAAATATATATTGATTTACAATGATAGTAAATAAGAAAGCCATTAGATCATCATTAGATAATCAGTGTAGAAGAGTCCATTTAGAAGCAGATGGAGAATTCTGCTAATTAAAGGAACAGAGATTCTTTTTTTCAACAAACATTTATTAAACTACCAGAGTACTCCTACCATTGTTCTGGTCACAAGGGGAAGACTACACAAATGAAGTAATGTGTGGTTTCTTAAGAACTCACAGTTTATTTAGTAGGAAGATAGGGCATGTTCACAAATAAGTATAATACAAAATAACAGAGTGCATGAATAAGTTTAAAACTATCAACAAATATTTTTCCCTTTACCACTCTTTTCTAGAAAACTAAAACAACAAAGAAAAATGGTGATAAATGATTAATTTCTGTAAAATAATCAAGTAAAGATTAAAAGGAAGTTCAATTAAGAGAAGAGAAAAAAAAAGTGTCCTTTTTGTTTAGGTATAACTCTTCTGTTAGAGTCTAGTGATAGACACTAACAGCCTTGTCCCAGTGGAAAAGAAAAATGGGGTTAATCTTTCCCAAATCCTCCTCATGCCCAAACAGCAAGAGGAAGAATTTAATCATCTGACCAGATGATATAGACCCAATAGAGTTCCCTGGTTCATGACCTTTGAGTTGACATGCCATGTGTAGAACTGATGTATAAGGTAGCTCCCCAATACAACATCTAACAATTCTGGTGGTGAACCACTTTTTTTGGGCCAGATGTTATGATCAACAAAACAGCTCTGGCACTCTGCAAGGTATGTGACCAGATGCTGCAACTTCACAGGAAGTTGTATGAAGAGGAGAGGATATTACTACTATAGATGCTTTGTAGTGAGAAAACAGCCAAATTTTGCTTGTGGACACTTATATTTAAAGGTGCCCTGGTAAATAACAATTCTCTTAAGGGAAAAAAAAGTGCCTAGACATACTGTTGCAGTTTCATCTGCATTATTAACATTTTCTCTATCACTTTCCTAAGTTCAAATAATTAACAAAACAACAAATCTCTGATTTGTAGCATTTGTTGATTTCTGAGGTGTAACTGTTTCCAATGAAAATTTAACAAGTGGTTCTTGCTGAGTTCATCTTTATCCTAGGTTGCCCACTCACAGCTGAATCTCTGCTCTACCAGGGTCCTACAGCTTCAGAAGATTATTGAAAATCCTGAGAATCTGATCCCAAAGTTAGTGGTCTCTGTGTATGTTATGGGATTCCTGGTCAGAAGTGCATCTACTTATTTGTAATTATATTTTCTAATCTAAATGAATGTCAATAAAACCTACAGATAATAGACAATATAATATTGTCTTTACTCGGTAAAGCCAGAGATATCAAGGCGCATCTGGGTGTTCCTCACAGAGAATTCACTGGGCATGGAGTCAGGCTCAGCCTCATCTCATGCCCCAGGGCTATCTATCTATGCTCTTGGCCATGAGCTTGAATTCTGGGAATCCTTCTGTCTCCTCATCTACAGAGTTAAGATGTTGGTTTGAGTGCCTTCTAAGTCCCATTTCAGCTCTTTAATCTGGGCAGGCTTGTGCTAATTTCAAACAGGCCATAGGATGCATAGTCGAGATCAGGTTCAGCAGGTCTATGTAGTTGCTGCCCCGAGAAGCGGCCAGTGGGCACTGGGTGAGAATGACCCACCTCCCCTATGGCTGTAGGAAGCTCTGCTGTGATCCTTCTGGATGTGGTGACACTCACATTCACGTGTGATCCCCACTATCCTAAAGACAGAATGTCCTCCTGAAGTGAATCATCCAAAGAAAAGCTGTAAGTGACTGAGAGTCTCCTGTTTATGGGTGGACTTAATTTAATATGATGTGTGTACATCAGGGGGAGTTACCCATAGCCTGAATAAATAAAACAATTGCCTGGTTTTTGTACTTGTTTTTTGAGCTAACAATGATTTGTACATTTTAAAATAGAGTTTTATTGAATTTAAAAATGTAAAAAAAGAATTCTTAGCTCAAGGCTATACAAAATAGGTGGCAATTCCAATTTGTCCTTCTGGCTGTAGGCCTCCTGTTGTAAATAAAATTTCTGTCAATCTGTTGTAAATATAACTTCTATTAATCAAATAATTTTAACGTGTATCAGGAAATCTCATTGTTTTCAGAAATCATGGTGAATCCTTCTGGAAAGTGACTGATAAATCCTCATGGGTGATTAAAAAACACATACAAAAGTTTTACAATATTTAAATTCAATTATTTCTGCAAGAGAAAAAACTGGTTACATGAATCTTTAACTAAAATAGAATTCACCACTGTTTCATTGTGAAATCTTGATAAACTCTCCTTTAAAGTGATAAGCAGCTATAATTTATCATATTATAAATTTTGCACTGATATAGTACTTTTACCTTAGTGTTTAGAGCAAATGGCAATTTTTAGAAATGTCAGTATTTGAAAACTTTTGGGACTTTCCTGATGAAATTGTTTACTTCCAAGGACAAGCTGTTTCTAAGCCTTCTGTGTACTAACGAGTGGTTCTGGCCAAAACATTATTATTCCACTGCCAACCTCCTCACCAATGGAACTCCCTGACTTGCTTGGAGGATCCTCATAGTGCATAGGCTGGATATGGCTGGTTTCTCATATAGAGCCGTTGTGCTTCGTCAGGTCTCAGATCAGAGCTTGTTATTTTGCTGTCATGGACTTTTTTAGGACTTACTTGAAGATTATTTCCATGCTTTCATGGGAATTCAGTAAGACTCAGGAGGGGGTGGGGATGGAGGCTAACATTTAAATGATGGAATGTATTCAACATGAAGTAGTTTAGTAAATCTGGTCACAATTATTTTCTTCTTCTTCTTCTTTTTTTGAAGAGGCAATTGGGGTTAAGTGACTTGCCCAGGGTCACACAGCTAATAAGTGTGAAGTGTGAGGCCAGATTTGAACTCAGGTCCTCCTGACTCCAAGGCTGATGCTC
The DNA here is from genome assembly GCA_016696395.1 of Antechinus stuartii. NCBI lineage: Eukaryota > Metazoa > Chordata > Mammalia > Dasyuromorphia > Dasyuridae > Antechinus > Antechinus stuartii. The sequence continues at coordinate 3,638,240 of MU174454.1, read as the reverse complement.
TATCCATGTGTGATTTAGTTGTCTCCACAATTATTTTTAAGACTTTAGGTAATGTTTTCTAGTTTATTACTAGCCTTTTGACATCCCCAGGCTAAGTGTATCAACAGAATTATATTTTTACTTCCAGTAGCACCCATCAGCAGATAGCCAAAGCAGTGCTAGTGCCCAAGTTCTGATGTCCACGTGAGCTGACAATTGATTCAAACCACCAAAGTTACTGTACCGCTGCACAGCCTGTAGCAAGAGGTGCACTCGGTGCTCTCTTGCTTCTCATATTATTCTTGGTTCCCTGCAGACACAGGCCCTGCCCACTGCCCTAAGGGAATGTTCAGGCTCTTCTCATGGCTTGTAGCCTGTTCCCTTATTTGACCCTTGTTCTGTCAATGCAGCAATTCAGTCCTATGCTCTCAACCCACTTGGTGATTTTAACTGGGTTACACGAAATAAGAGAAGGAAAGCTTTAAGAAATAAAATGCCAAGAATACGCCAGTGTTAGGAGGGAAATGACAAGGGAAAAAAAAGCTCAAATCCAGGATTTACTCAGAAAAAAACAAAACAAAACAATACTTAACTTCCTCATTACTTCTCATGTGTACTAATGCAAAAGTCCATCATGAGTCTTTTTTCTGTCTTAACTAGAATCCTACACACCACCATTAGAATAGATCTGGCCAATACCCAAGTCTGACCAGGACATTTCATTTGCTCAAAACCTTTCCCCATTTCTCCACGAGCCATTAAATGAACAAAATTCAAATCTCTTTAGTTTGTTATCAGAGTACCTTTACAACCCACCCTTCCAGGCTTTATGCATAAATGCTCATGTTCTTTTGCCCAAAGTAGCCCACTTGTCACTCCCTCAACAAATTTATTTTGTATTTCTCACACCCAAATTTCCTCCCCTCCTGATGCGGTTTTATCCATCCTTCATGGCTGAGTTCAAATATCCTCTCCCTGAAACTTTTCTTGGACACATCCCAACTGGAAGCAATCCCTGCCTCCTAGTAACTCTTAGAGCACCTTCTTCATGTCCTTCTGTGTATTTACAATCTATTTCATTTTTTAGTAATTTATGGAAATAGATCTTCTCTGCCATCTAATATAACACTTTTCACATTATAATATGTACTTTCTTGTATACCTTGTGGCTAGAACATATTCAGTCCAACTTCTTTCATATAATACACGCAATGAAGATAATATTTACCTTTATAACTCATAAAGGCAATATCTTCAAATCATCAAAGAAAGATTCATTGTACTCCACATACCAGAATTACTAAAGAAAGAACACATACTATTTCTGAAAAGACTTCCACAATTAGATTTGAAATTATAAGATTTTCTAGTTTATCCTTGGAATTCAAGGTTCTGATAAACAATAGATGGATGACCTTGGGCAAAATTGTATTAACCCTCTGAGTCTTGTTAATGGAATCATCTTTAAAATGAGGTGAGCAGATGACCTCAAAGGTCAAAACTCTAATTTTTAACCCTATAAACTAAGAGTTTATTTTATCATAACACACAATAGGCTCCTCTTAATTTTTTTTTTCCTAAAGAGCATTCCTTATAACAATCCTTTAAGGTAGGAAGTATATTATTGATTCTGCTCTATGGTTAAAGAAACAGAGGCAAAAAAGGTTAAATAATTTGCTTTTTACCATATGGGAAAGTGTTGGGGTAAGGATTTGAACCCAGGTCTCAACTCCAAAACTAGCCCTCTTTCCACTATACTATTACCTCTTTTAGGTAACGAAGATTTTTTTTTTTTAATAGAAATAAACTGGTCACTCAGTACTTAATGAGCACTTAGTATGATCACAACAGAGGCCCTTTATAAAATCAGTGAAAAGGAAATTCCCTCCTTGTGAAGTATGGTGAACTCAGCTTTTACTCAAGCTCCATGTCTGTATAACATAAACTTACCCAAAACATATGTGAATTATGTTTTTAAAAGTGCAACCTTTTCATAGTTTTTCTAATGGGGTAGAAGAAGAGAAAATCAAACTTCATAAAGCAATTTCCAGGTTTTCAAGCACCTTCAGATGAAAAAGGTCAGCATCAACATTAACATAACCCGAACTAGCGAGATGATGATTTGTCTAGAATTTTCTAAGCAATTTTATCATTTGGGCAAAAGTGAATTTAAAAAATATATATGAATATAATGATATTATCTGGACAAAACTCAGTATATATATATTTTTATCATTTCTTAATGTTCTACTAACTTCTCCCTTTTTGAAGTAGGGAGAGGGATCCAAGCTCATTTTACCTTAAAGATTCAGATAATGGTGTTAAAGTGCCATCTCCCCTATCTACTACACGGAAGAAATTCAACTGATCTCCTTCTCGGTACACCAAAAAAGTGACTTGTTTGTTGCATGAGGCCTTCTCCCAGACCTCATCACGACTGGAGTCCATGTATTCAGCCATTTCCCTAAGAGGGTCTTCCATTGGAACTACAAGGGGAAAAAAGAATGATAAACAGGCTCTCAATTTCTCTTTGGTTTAAAGTATCTGAATACACTCACAGGACCTGATAAGAAGCTCTATTAAAATAATGACCTTTTGTACTTAAAATATTGTAGTATTTCTAAGCAAGTTTATGTCATTTGGGACCTTGATCCACAATGTCCTCTATATTCCATAATGAGAAAGATAAAAGCTCTAATTTCCAGTTTTCAAGTTCCATTGGTAGCATCTTCAGATATAATAGGGTTTGTTATGTTTGGGCAGTATCAATTACAAAGCGCCCAATGGAGTCAGTAGATGATAATTTTAACAATCATTTTGCCCCTTTTCTTTGTCACTGGAAGTAAACCCTAGACAGCAAAAAACATCATGCACATTATACTAGGATACAGATATATGGAATTAGGAGAAACAAAGAAAAACTTGGGCTTACTTTCTTAGAGAGCATGGCAGAAAGCTATACAAACAAATGAGAAGACCATCAATCATATGAGGGAACTGTTTAATGCAAACAAAACTCAAGTGTAATGACCAGTCAATAGTTCTTCAAAGTATTTTCAGTGAGTACCCAGTGTCCTGGTAAATGCCCTTAGGATCCATAAGGTAGAACAGAAATTGCCTGGGCATGAAATGGAGATGGAGGCTATCTCGAATCATATGCAGGAATGTTTACCAGTATATGCTTTTGGTGCAGGGCAGTTTTAAGAGATTTTCTCAATGCCAGAGGACTTAAGAGATTCTGTTCCCAAGGATTTCAGTCATTGGAGGTTTCAAACAGGTTATAAGAAGTCAAAGGATGCACTGCTCTCCTCAAATCTTATATCAGATTAATCATTTTTATGAATTCCATAACCTAAAAACCAGACTTGCAATATAATTGAGGAGAGCTTTTGATTATGGCCTGAAGGCCTTCTCAGATTAAAATCCCGGAGATTGGGGTTTTATGTGAGGATCTTGGAAAGCTGTTCCTCCAAAGGATAGCACTACCATGGATTGCATTATGCTGCAAAAAGAACAATGTTGTACCTCGGACTCTCATGTCATGGCAGAAAGTGTTCAGCATTTCAAAAGAATCAACATGATTTCCCAAGATGCTTCTATGCTTTATTTCTTTCCCTGGGGATTCCCCTAATTCTAATGTCAGAAGTGTGATTCTCATACGGGAGTAGGGAGATTAATTAACATACTGCCAATCCAAAGGCATACAGCTTTCTAATAACACACAGGATGAGTAAAGATTCATGCAAAGGTGAATAAGGTCAGGTCATTCAATGGAGGGACACTGTTGTCCTACACACATGATTCCTCTGGGAACCCATTTATAATGTCAGCACCTTGGGGATGTTATTATCCTTGCTATTGACATCCTTGTGGAAAGTTATTTTAACTGGAAATGCTAGTAAGATTTGCGAAGCTGACTAAATCTTTACATAAGACTACACAAGACTGTGACCGAGACTGATCACATAGATAACATTAAAGGAAATATGTGGACATTACATGTATGTTGAACTTCCAGCACTTGCATATCAATGCTCATAGGCTTGCCTGACTCGGGCCATACATAACAGCTAAGTCTAATTTATATATAGTTCTTTTTGGTATCCATAGATATCCATAAATATCAAGTTTTGGCAAGATTTTACACTCTGAAAAATCTTATGAAAAATTCATTAAATTCTTTAAATAGAAGCAAATAGGAAAAGCTAAATAGTGTAGTAGATAGAGCACTGGATCTAGAGTCAGAAGGACCTGAGTTCAAATCACATAGTTACCAATACTAGCTTTGTGATTCTAGGCAATCCCTAAAGCTGCCTCTAAAAAACTCCAAAGCAAACTAAACCAAGAAATGACAACAACCAAAAATATGAGCAAATAGATTTTGAGACTTTTTGTCCAACTCTCTGAAGGTGCCCATGTCCCTTATGGGGGACAAGGCCATCAAATACAACATACACACAATAAGTAAACCTTAACAGATAAATTATTTTAAGAAATTCAAGTGTCTATAGATTCAGCATTACCCATGGATTATATCAGCAATAACCAACAAAATGGACTTTTGGTTGCAATCTTTCACATATACAGTAACTGAGGAGATAATTATCTTTTAAAGATATTACATGAATTTCTGAGTTGCTAATTAATCTACAAATCTATGTTGCTTTAATGCAAAAAATTTTATTGGTTGGGGCAGACATAGTAGGAAACAATTTTAATGTGAAAAGCATAAGGCATAAAATAAAACTTAAAAAAAAAACAATCTTAGCATATATATCTCTTACACTTCAATCTTTTAAGAGTATAATTAAAGCATTTTGTTGTAACAGAAGCAAACCAACCAACCCAAAAAAACACCACATTTCTCCTCCTTGCCCCTTTTGGCACACCTGGCAGAAGCCTCTCCATACTTAGGCAATAATCGAACCTAGCATAAGAATCTATTCCAGAAATTGCAGTCCTCTGGCCTACCCTTCTGGAATCTGGGGTCACCTCTACTCTGTAATGAGCCATTGAAGGTAGGACTTCAGAGAACATTAGCATTATTTCAGAGCCCTCCAATTTTACTGCTGGATACTAGCTGCACCAATTCAAGTATTTACTGGTCTTACAGACTTGCCATGACTGAAAAATTCCTCACCTTATAGTTAACCTGTTGTTGAGTCTCTTCAAAGGAAGCCAGATCGCTGCTCAGATAACAAATAGACAGCATTTCCAATGCGGTAGGACCTGACCAAGTAGGAAGTCCAATGACTCAAATCTTTAGAACACAGGGTTCACCTCTAGACAAAGGAGGCCTTTTAGTACAAGTAGCAATGTGTATAGGAAATGAAATTTTAGTGTGTCCTCAACTTTTTTGGGGAAAAAATTCTACTAATTGGCCTAAGCTAAAATGGAAACTATTTAAGAAAACTTTAAGATAATGAGTAAAATGTTACATAACTATTTTAACCATAAACATTCAAAGAAGAGAAATACATCACATATCAAAACCAATGATGAATTCAAGACTAAAAATGTTATTTCTTAATTGTAAACATGGTACAAAAATTTGGTGCTTATCAAGGAGAATTCCTGTATCTATGTACAACTTTTATACTCAGCCAGGTTTCCACTGAAGTATGGTTGAACTAAATTCTGATACAATTTATGTGGGATTTTCCAGTTTTTACTCAAAATCCCAGAAAACATCCCATATGAATAATCTCTGCTTGTTGAAACACTTATCCTTAATTAAGTCATAGGAAGCTGTAGGGAATATGCATAACAATTTGATGTTTCAAAAAGTACTTTCTGTTCTTGTACTGTACTAATATACAGGATAATAATTTTGAACATGTTCAAGGATTAAAAGATTCAGAGTTGGAAGGAACCTTAGAAGTCAACCAGTATAAATCTGTTATTTTAAAGATAAAAGAAAATCAAGGCAAGAGATGATGAGTCACCAAGAATTTATTAAGTGCTCACTGTGTGTCAGGCACACATCATTTTATAATTATGATCTCATATGATCCTGGGAAGTAGATTCTACTATTATCTCCATTTTATAGCTGAAGGAAATGAGGGAACAAAATTAAGTGACTGACCCAGGGTCATACAAGTAAATATCTGAAGACACAACTTAGGTCTTTCTGACTTTAGCTGCTAATCGTATGTCTGTATGGCACATACTTACACATTTGTATTTATATACCCATGTGTATATACACGTTGGAGAACTGCAGATCATTCCTCTCCTGACTTCCATCTTGTACCTCTAACTTTTTGATATGTTGAATTAAATATTAACCAATATTAACCTAAAGTGAACACACAACTAATTCTCTTTCTTCCCTCCAACCTTTGGTTTTTCTAACTTCCCTGTTACAGCCAAGGATCTGTCATAAGGAAGGGGACCCTAGAGGTCAGAACTAGAACCAATGGGTAGAAGATACAAAGAGACAGATTCAAGCATGGGGTAGGGTTAGGTTTCTTGGGAATCAGGGACTTCCCCTTTTTAGAACTCTTTAAAAAAAACCCACAATTCATTAAGAACATGGTACACAGTAATAAGATTATATGATGATCAACTGTGATGGACGTGGCTCTTTTCAACAATGAGGTGATTCAGGCCAAGTCCAACAGATGTGATGGGAAGAGCCTTCTATATCCAGAGAGAGACTGTGGGGGAACTGAATGTGGATCACAACATAGCATTTTCACCTTTTTTGCTGTTGTTTGCTTGCTTGCTTTTTTCTTTCTCATTTTTTTTTTCCTTTTTGATCTGATATTTCATGTGCAGCATGACAAATGTGGAAATATGTATAGAAGAATTACATGTTTAACCTATATTGGATTACTTGCTATCTAGGGGAGGGAGAAAAATTTGAAACACAAGTTTTGCAAGGGCGAATGCTAAAAACTACCTTAGTCTATATTTTGAAAATAAAAAGTTATTATTGTCCCCCCCAAAAAACAACAACTATTACTACTCCCCCTCCTCTTTAAGCAATGGATGATCACTGGGAGAACATGTCCTAGGGAGTCTTCAGGGGAGACTGAAAAGGTGTGAGAATGAAACATCTTTAAAAATTCATATTCAAATTGTTTTACTTTGTGTACCTACCTCTTCTAGTATTAATTGGTCCACCACGCATAGCTAATACTAGTTTCAAAGTACAACCTTCTGAAATGCTGTGGATAAAAAACATAAGAATATATCACCAAAATGTATTTATTCCTCAAAATATACCTCATATCATGCTGGTTGGTTGGATATTATCATCTTCAAGAAATTCGAACCAATATGTTTTAAGATGGAAAAATAAAATATATATTCAATTGCTTGAACAGCAAAACTCAAATATGATTTTTCTAAATCTTTAATATTTATTTGTATTGAATGTGAGATTTCATGTGACATAGGGACTCCAGGTAAGGAAACTCCCTTTATCAATTTAAACCAATCAGTACCTGATCTGCACCTTCAGAGTATGAATCAGCTATGACCCTATCAGTCAGTATAGGCTAGGGACAGGAGCTTCCTGTCCCCCAGATCCATTGTGCTATGCAGACTTTTAAGTATGTGTCTTATTTACCAAATTAGTGTTTTCAGCAGGGAGAAAGGCCATGAAAGTCTTTTCTTTGAAATGGCATTAAATGCTGAAGGCCAAAAGACTTTGTGGAATTATCCTTTGACTATAATAAAAGGGAAAAAAATTGGCCATCTGTGAGCAGGAAGTCATTACAACTTTCTAGAAGATAAAAGAATTACAAATTTAGAGGTGGAAGAGACCTACTCCAATCTCCTCATTCTATAGGTAAGGAACTAGAAGGAATGCATTGGCTTTAAAAGTGGGATAAGCTGGGAAAAAGAGCAGCCAAATAGTTTTACAAAAGTGAAATGCAAATAACTGCACATATATAACATAGCAAATTTCTTACTTTTTTTGGGGGGGTGGAGATTGGAACTCAAAATTGTTTTAAAATGAATTATTTAAAATTGTCTTTACATGTAATTAGAAAAAATAAAATACTATTTTTTTTTTTTAAAGTAAAATGCAAGACTGGACATAGGAATAAAAGATGATGTTTGATAAGCAAAGGCCAAGGACTTGAACCTTGGAGTGAAAAATTTGGATCTGATACTTAGAAGAATCATAGAGCTCTGGGAAAAGGCAGGGAGAGGGGGGAGAATAATTAAAGTAGTAGAAAGTAAAGACAAACTGCCATCAGCATGATTATTCTTTCTAAAGTATGTACTCACTTGTAATCATTCAAACAATAATCATCTTCAAGCTCCATGTTATTCCAAATTAAGTGTTGCTGACAGATAGGAATGCCTTAAAAGGAGAAAAACCACAATGGGGTAAAATAATACAAAAGCATTTCCAAAACAGCAGGCTAAAAAGCAACTTTATTTATAGCATACGGACAATAATTTTATAGCATATATAGACAACATTTTAAACAAACCTGTTTATTTTATTTTCACACTGCTTACCTTTTTTACCTGGAGACATAGAGGCAATAATCCTTGCCCCTTTCTGAAAAACTAGCCTCCCAACTTAAAAACCATGTGAAACAAAGACAAAGGTTCTTTGATCTCTACCACAACAAGAAATGCATCTGTATCCTACACCCAAAGCATTTCCTCAAGACAATACTAGGGAATAAGTAGTACATGAAGTCTTTTCTGTACTTCACCCTAAATGTGCACTGGCTCCAAAAGATTTATGAGCTACTTGCTCATGTGCGCATGGTAACATAGTTGGGACTTAGATCAGATTTCCTGACTCTATTCTGAAGATTTATCCTGGGTTTAGTATTTTAGCTACTTTGGAAAGACCTTTTTGGCTTACTTAAAGATTTTCAAATTATGTTGCAAATGTTTGAGAACTATGGGAACTCTAGAATAATCTCTGGATAAGTTAGGGGTATTATATATTTTTATTTTTTACTCTATATCAAAATTTAGTTTGGTTCAATGGTGAAAAGTTAACTAGTTGGATCTAACGTTAACTAGTATTTAGTGAAATTATTTAATAGAAAGAAACTGATTAAAGATATTCTCAAACTTCGATCTGAATCAGCCTAATACTTCATTTAGCTTAAATCTCAGCAAGATTTATGGTACTACCTTATAAAAGACTATATTGCTTTGAGTTCCATTTATCAGCTGTAGGGTTGTTGAATAGGTAAATTGTAAGAAAACCAATATAATTCACTGCGGAATTAAATTCTGTAGCAGTCAAGTTCCATTGTGTTAAAAACCCTAACCCCAACAACTATGAAGAATTAAAATCAGTTTATCAGCAAAGAAAAATTCATTTCTCATTACTTATGCATTTATAACTTAGGAAAAGAGACACAAAGGATAAAAGACATTATTAATTACCCACTTATTACTATTAATCTATGGTTCAAATGTTTATTTTTAATACTTTTTTTTTTTGCTGAGACCTATGATTTCACCCGTGTCAAGAAGTCACAAAGCAGATTATCAACTGTTCTGCAACTTCTATGCAAATCTTAAGAAGCTGCTAGCTTACTTAATTGCTCAGTTACAGAGCCAGTAGCTATTAGAAGCTGGACCTAATGCGGGTTATGAAATGAGCTGCTACTGGTCATGGGAGTTTCCCTCTCCTTTGAAATCTTCAAGTAAGTCCTGAATGAACACTATTGACCAGCTTGATTATGTTATAGTTGGAATTAATTTTTATAGTGAGTTAAAATTCAATGGCACATGAGAATCCTTATTACTCAAAAATGTCTGATTCTCTATATTATTTTTATTTTTTTTTACAAAGGAAAAAATAAAGTTAACAAGTGGTAAGACTAAAACCACGTAAAAGGTTACAAACAAATACAAAACACATTCTAGACACAACGAGCAGAAATGACTTGAGTGCACAGGTGAAGTCTTGTTTGAAGAACAGCAAGGAGTTTGTGAGCTTCTTTGTTCATCTTATGAGGTTTAGTTTAGTTGAAACTAGATGACAGAATCCATTTAATCAGGAACATGTGAACTACAACACATTACAAAAAAGTAAAAGTGAAGAGGGCAAGCACCCTGCCCTGTGGAGCTCCCTCTTACCCTTTTGTCAGCTAACTTGACCCATGACGGTATCACCCACTTGAACTTGAGTGCACGTGCCAATAAAAGAACATACGTTCGTTAGGAAGGCTTGATTTTGTGGTTATTTTTAAATTAAAAAAGAGAGATCAATCCAAATTCCAGTATTTTTTACCTGTGCCCCACTTGGAGCCAACTGCTCTATAATACTAATGACCATTCCCATTATAGCCATTTAAAATCTATTCACCCATGAAAACAACAGAATGCTCTCATTAGCTTCTCAAGAAATCCTAAATAGAAAATGCATCCCCACTTAAAGCTGTATAGAATTAATCCAGAGAAGTACAAGTGCACACTTGAACTTAATCATACATGAAATCAAAAGGAGGTTTTGAAAATAAAAAACTTTATCTGGGCTTTCATAATAGATTCCATGCTAAAAAACTTGCCATAAGAAAAGATAAAATGTTACACTAATTATAAAGGAGTTCAGTAGCTATAAATACTTCATGGGATGACAGAGCAGTAAGAAGACTTCAAGATCATCTATCCCAAAACACCAAAATCAGGGTCCAGAACTCTGAACTCTCTTCAATCTTGGAAACAGGATGGGAATTTAATGTTCCATTTAAGCATGAATTAAGGGACATGGGGAAAATATGGATACCAAAAGTTGGTTGACTAGGATGGAAAAGAACCAGACTGAGGGTGGTCGTCCAAACCAGATATCAGAAGGAGACCCAAAAGAGGGCTGATGAGCACAGTCAGAGTTTGAGTCCAAGAGTTTAGGAAACTGGGAGCTAGCTCACCCTGCAGATAGGGGTCTTCTAAGTCTAGTCATGTGCTGCTGCCCTTGCTAACAGTCATGCCTCCAGCCTCCTCTTCTTCCCAGAATGAATGAGGGCCCTGATATCACTCTGAGGACCCTGATATCATTCCAAGGACCCGGACATCATTTAGGGCCCCAACATTATTCAGAGGGCCCCAGCATCATTCAGAGGATCCCGACATTTTGAGGACCCTGATATCATTGAGATCCCCAACATCATTCTGAGGGCCCTGACATCAATCCGAGAGCCCCGACATCATTCCAGCTGTCACAGGTTGGGGGATGGGCTGAGAGTTTATCTAGAAGCCCACGGCCATTGAGAACAAGTAGTGGGGAAGAGGGGAGCTGGGGCAAATGCCTAGGGACAAAGTGAACTGGGTGAAAGGTCTGAGCCCTGGAGAAGGGCCCGGTCACACCATGTGCTGGCTGCTTCCAAAGTTGGTCGTGTGGAGTTTCTGCGAACTTGACCAGACCTAGTCTCCCATGTGTAAAGTCCTTCTCAAGTTATATGGTTAACTGCTTACCGTGGGTCACACTTCTGTTCAATTGTAGCTAATTTATTTTACAAGCTGGTCTATGCTTCTGCTTCTAGATAGAACAAATATACTTACTAAGTCAACAAGGACTTAGTCAGTGTTCAGTTTGTGGCAGGCCTTGGCCTGAGTACTAAGTCTAGGAGCCCATGGCCATTGAGAACAACGTAGTGGGGAAGTGTGGACCTGGGGTAAATGCCTAGGGACAAAGTGAGCTGGGTGAAAGGCCTGAGCCCTGGAGAAGGGCCCAGTCACACCATGTGTACAAAGAAAATCCCTCTAGGGGCTCCCATTCTACTAGGGACAACAAACATGGTGGGGGGGGGGGGGGAGGAGGCTGCAGGCCCTGGAGTGACCCCTGAGGAGACTGGAAAGGTAGCAAGGGCCCAGGTGAGGAAAAGATTTAGGTGCCAGCTAGAGGACTTTATGGCTGATCCTAGAGATGAGGGAGAACCACTGTGGCACGCTTGGGCCTCTGCCTTAGAAAAAACAATTTAGGGTAGGAAACAATCCTTTATTAATGGGCTGGACTAGGAAGAAGAGAAGCAAGGAAAGGAGTCAGAAACCTCCAGCCAAGGCCTGAGCCAAAGGTGAGGAGGGCTGCACTCTCTGTGAGAATGAGGAGGAGAGCTGAGAGTGGCTGTCAGGCAGGCCCAGAACTCGGCACTTCTTTCTTCCTCTGGAAGGGGGCAATAGCAGTGCTTCCAGTTTAGGGCAGCTGTGAGGGTCAAACTGGGTATTTGCAATGGGCTCTGCCAACCAGAAGCTCTCTGTAAATGCCGGCTTGTGGGTGGGGCCGAGGGAGAACAAGGAGATAGAACCTTCGCTGGGGTGGGGGGGAGAGAAAGGGGGAGATGTCCTCAGTAGTGGGGCTCAGGAGGAGGGCTTGGCAGGCAAGGGCAAACCCCTTCTCATAGGGGAGACTGGGATAGCTGGGCTCTAAAGGGCCGTGAGTCCTTGGTGTTGCCCCAGGAGACAAGGGGGGGGGGGCGGAGAGAGTGGGGTGGTGAGGACCTCCCTAGGTGAGGCTGTATAAAGTGGGGAGGCAGTGCAGTGCGGCAGGAGCTGAGGAGAGGAGGGCACAGAACCTGGGAAGAAAAGGCCACGAGGAGGTTGAGGCTATTTGAGATCAGTCTCCCTGAGGGATGAGGCACCATCTTTCCACTCCCCACAATTAGAGGTGCCTACCTTATTTTAAAAAATAATTTTATTTTAAAAAAGTGAATGGGCAAAACCAACCTGTACTATGGAATAGGGAAGACCAGATTCATCTTCAAAAAAGGACAGAAATGTTAAAAAAAAAAAAAAAAAAAAAAGCTTTTTCAGTCCCAAAGAGTAACATGAAATGGTTTCCTGCCTAGAAAGAATTTATAGAACTCAAAAAAGACTTTAAAAATCAAATGAGAGAGATTGAGGAAAAACCAAAATAAATAAATAAAAACTATTCAAGAAAAGGAAGATGATTAGGGAAAAAGTTAACTAGAAAAGAAGAAATAAACTCTTAAAGAAGAAAATAATTCTTTGAAAATTAGAATTAGGTAAGGGGGAAGGCAGTGAAACTATAAGAGATCAAGAAATAACAAAACAAAAAAAGGATAAAAATATACAACAGAATGTGAAACAAATAAAACAACAGATCTGGAGAACAGATGAAGAAAAAATATAAAAATAATTGGACTACCTAAAAGCTGTAACCAAAAAAAAAAAAAGGGGAACTTTGACACAATAATGAAAGAAATAAACAATGAAAATTGTCCTGAAGTGATAGAAGAGTCATCAAGAGATCCTTTGTGAAAAACACCCAAGAATATTATGGCCAAATTTCAAAACCCCAAGATCTGAGAGAAAATTTTGCAAGAAACAAAACCAATTCAAATACGCTAGAGCTACAATTAGAATTGCATAAGATTTATCAGCAGCCACAATAAAAGACTCCAGGCCCTGGAATAATATATACAGGCAATCAAAAGAATTGGGCTTGCAGACAAAATAATCACGTCCAGCAAAATTATACACAATATTGAATGAAAAAAAAAGACATTCAACAAATTTGCAGGTTTTCAGGACTTTGTCTCAACCAAACCCAAACTTAATAGAAAATGTAATGTTTAAAGAGCCAATATTAAAGATTAATTTCAAGGACAATATGGGCAAATTGTTTATGTATTATATATGAAAGTGTATACCATACATTTAAGATTGATATCGATAAGTGAGTAGCTCAAATGAAAGACTGGGGCAGAGCTGAGTATGATCTGATTCTGAAAAGCAATACTATCTGGGAAAAGGTAAAAATAGTTAATTACGTTATACAAACTAGGTGCAGAGGAAGAACTGATACAGAGGCATTGGATGGGGAGGAGGGCTTGTAGTTCTGAACACCTACTCATATTGGAAAAGGGTTAAATAGGTAACACTATACATACACCATGAAGGGTATAGCACCCTCTAAAATCTATAAAGAAATAAGGAGGGAATAGGACAAGGTAGCATTATAGAAGAATGTGTAGATTTATGGCAGTGGGATGAGGTGTGTAGATTAATGGGACAGGGAGATAAAGGGGGGGAAGGTGGCATAGGTTAAAGTGGGATACAGAAGGGTTTTAGATTAACAGGAGTGGGATAAAGTATATAAATTAATGGGAGTAAGAGAAATAGGAAAGGAAAGGTTGGAGGGAGAAGATAAGGAAGGGATACATGGATGGGGAAAGGTTAAGGAATAGCAAGTCAAGATAGCAGAATTAAGTAGAAGAGTTAAGAGAGATAGGAAATAAGCGATAAACAGAAATACTACAACAAGCATCAGGATCAAAATTTATTAGAAACAAAAAGTAGGACTAGTAATAGTTGATCTCAGACAAAGTCAAACTTAAAAAATTCAGTCAAAAGAGAAATTTACATTATGTCAGCCATATTAATATTGTTTTAGATGCATGTTTACATATGGGAAAATGTTTATGTATATATGTATGTATCTGATTTTATATGGGTATGTATGCATGTAGGTCTAAATGTGTGTATATAAATAAATGTGGGTGAGTTATATATCTGTATCTGTGCTTGACTGTAGCCTGGTTGGGGAAGGTGGAAGTGATAAAAGAGGAAAAAAAAAAGAAAAACGAGCAGCGGAGAACAAAAGAATAATCTACAAGGAAACAAAGAAAAGATGAGAAACTCGTGCATATAATTTCTTCTAGTATTATATATCCTTTCTTGAAAGAGCAATTTATTGTTATATATTCTGAATCCTACCTGATGTTCTGCTGGGCAGATGACAATGTTTTGTTTGTTATTCTTTTTTTCTTTTCTCTATTTTTATTTTGTACTTAGTTCAATAAATAATTTTTTTAAAAGAACATGAAAGGATAGGAATTGTAGAGAAGAGGTTTAAATGGCTTTCCCACAGACAACAAGGGTTAATTAAGAGCTTGCTAATTAGTGCCAGACACTGTGACATTCATTGGAAATACAAAGAAAGGAAAACACACAGTCTCTGCTCTTAAGGGGGGGCTCACAAACAAATGGAGGAAATGGGAGACATCATACATACAACTATATTGATACATACAAGACGTATACAGAGTAAACTGAAGGAAAGGGAAAAAGAAAAGCAGAAAATGAAATGTCAGTGGAGTGTGTGTGTGTGTGTGTGTGTGTGTGTGTGTGTGTGTGAGGCAACGAGAATTAAGTGACTTGGTCAGGGTCACACAACTAGTGTCTGAGATCAGATGAACATTGGCTCCTACAAGGTGTTATAAAAGTCTTAGTGTAGTTTTAATCTCAGATACTATGATCATATTGAAAAAAAGTTCATGTAGTTACAAGTAGCTTTAGGGAACTGAACTTTCCACTAGGTAAGGCAAGACCCAAAGCGTCTTAGGCCAGATCTGAACTCAGCCAGTCCAACTCCAGGGCCATTTCTCTATCCACTTTGCCACCTCACTGCCCCCATCAATGTAAGTCAGATCTCGAAAGAGATTCCTTGCAGTTCTGAATCCTCTGAATCTAGCTCTGAGTTTACAAATGCTTATTCAAGAAAAATGTCTTAAAAATACTTGCTCCTGAAAAAAACATGTGTAGAACAAGTATTTAGGTCACTAAGCTCATCACAGGAATCTAAAAGCAAAACAGAATTATTATAGACTCATACCTTCGAATCTTGACAGTTAAACAAAAAAGAAAATGTCTCACGTTGCAATTAGCAACGTGACTCTACTGTCTAGAGGAAGGCCAGATTGTCTCTACCCTGACTCTGCTCAGGTATCAAGAGTTCTCATGGGGAAAAAAGGATTGAAGATCCTTGCACCCCCACCCAAACCTGTGATCTCTGACAGAGCTAGAGGAGACTAATATTTCTCCACTTTGGAGTCAGAGGCAGCTGCACATACATCAAAGGGAGCAAGGAGGTAATGATGAAACTGATCCCACTTAACCTGTACAAAAAAACATGATTTTTAATGTCTTTGTTAGTAGCATGAAAAGTCAAGAAAAATGTTTCAAAAACCTAAGTAATACATACAAAAGCTAGAAATTGGGAAGTGAGGGAGGGAGAGTCCCCTAATGACTGTCCCAAGCACATAAAATGTAAAAATCAATACAATTTTGGCAAAATGTGTCAGAAAGTCACAACTTTTCTTGGCATAATTCTAAGACCATCTGCATTAAAAATGACCCAACAAGTGAACTGGGTTGTCAAAGTAATACATTAAAAAAAAAATCATAAACAAGATGTTTTTATGAGGTAATGAGATGAAGAATAAACTATTTATTATGGGATAGTTTCAAAGATGAAAAGTGGAGTAAGAAAGCAGAACAGAATGGCCATGAAGCGGGGAAAACCTGGGTTCAAATACTGTCTCTGGGCAAGACATGTAACCTCCTCTCAGGGCCCCAGGTGACTCTCCCACTCTAAATTACAGAAAATTAGCTAACCTTCACTGGTGGAAGGAGCCTTCCCTCTGGAATCTTCCTAGACAGATTAAAATGCTTGGTTACCCTTCCCTCTCTCTCTCTCTCTTTTTTTTTTTCCTGCTGAGGCAAATAGGGTTAAGTGACTTGCCCAGGGTCACACAGCTAGGAGATGTTAAGTGTCTGAGGGATGGATTTGAACTCAGGTCCTCCTTACTTCAGGGCTGGTGCTCCATCCACTGCGCCACCTAGCTGTTCCTGCCACCCTTCTCTCTCTATCCAACCTCCCCATCCAGCTACATCACTCCACTTCGAAAGCATTAATCTACTCTGAGGGCATGAAAAGAATTTCCATCACTTAGTAATAAGGAATTAAGGATACAACTACCTTCTAATCTTTGAATTTTAGCTTTCACAGAGATGACAGTTTCAAAAGGTGAAACCCTCAACTCAAAGCATGTCCCCGTCAGTGTCTCAATGAAGAGCTCCATAGTCTCGTAGAAAGGAAGTTTGTAGTAAAACGGTCCCACGTTATCTTCATTAAAGAACGGAGGTTCTTTCTTGTTAGCCATTAGATTGACTTTTCCGATTCCTTGTGGATATGCTGTAGACAATTGTATTCCAGCTTTAGCCAAATTAGCTCTGAACATTGGCTATATATCTTGTTGGTCATGTTTTGAGTTCTGCACCTAAAACATAAGAATAACAGTATCAGTCCTATCTCAGGCCAAGCCCCTCCTGCTGCTAGCACTCCTGAGCCTCGGCTTACTCACTTTGGAGATATCCCCAAACCCACTGGCTCTACCACTTTACGTTCAGAATGTACTTTCCTGCAGAAATAAGGAAGAGGCTGGTGTCCAGAGCCATGCAAGAACAGGATCCTGGTCTGACCACCGTGAACTGGAAGTAGAGAAAAAACAAGAGAGGCTCACAGGAAGGGGAGAGCCCTGGGAAGCAAGAGAGCTAGGGCTGCGGGGGGAATGAGGGGTGGGAGTGGGGGGGTAGCTGCCACAATAGCAGCAAGAAAACAAGAGGCACCTGCTGGGGCAGGTCATGGGCATGCCCAAGTAGTTTCTAAGTCCAGTGTACACAAATTGGACCACTCTTCTATCCAAATGGGTGGGGTTGGAGTTTAAGGAAGCCAACAAGGTTCTCAAAATCCAGGTGTACTATGATCAGAATCTGGGAGACACAAAGGGACACTGGACCCAGCAAGATATAAGGGAGGAAACACTGGTTTGAAGGTCAAAAGATGGGAAAGAAGGTACCACCCTTGTGACCTTTGCAAGTCTCTTCCTAGCTGTAGTTTCCTCATCTGTAAAATGAAAAAAACAGGACTGGAATGGACCCAAGGTCTTGTCTCTTCCAGTTCTAAGTCTTGATCTTGATTCCTGGAGAATCTCTGAAGGTTGGGAAGCTTTCAGTTTTGATTTTATATTGTCAGCACCTTACAAAAAGCAGATACTTAATAAATGCTTCTGGAGTCAGTTCTATAAAATGCAAGCAATACCAAGGGGAAAAAATGGGATCTAGTAGGCAGAGTATGAGATTTGGAAAACATCTGCATCCTGGTTCTGGTATTAGAAGCCATGGGGCCTTTGACAAGTCATTAACTTCAGTGAGATCACTTCTATATCTATAAAAGGAGAGGACTAGACTAAGTGATCTCGAAGGTCACATTTCAGCTCTAATAAGCCATAAGCTTATTCAACTTTCCTCAGAATCAGGAAGGGGAAGATATCTATTAGTACTAGTTTTAAGCTTGACTTGTTGGCAGGATATACAATTCTATATGATGACCACGTAAATAATCTGTCACAGAAAAGAAATGACACCAAAGAGATCTGTAATCTTTAGAAGGAAAAATCCAGGAATGGATGAACTCACCAATGAAATGGGTACAGAGGGAGAAGAGCAGTGATCCAAGTAGAGAACCATGGCTATACTAGAATAGCCATGATGAGGGGATCTTAATCAATGAAATAGCAAAGTAGCAAGTATTTATGTAGTTTGAAAGCAGAGGTATAAGGCTAAAGAAAAGACATGATTGAGGGTACCTAATCCCAAACAGAGACAGAAGCACTGGGGGAGATCCTTGTATGTGGACACAAGTCATGTTACTAAAAGAATATTCAAAGTCAACATATTCTCTTAAACATGATCCTCATCCTCCTCTTGCTTTCTGAATTCTGTGAATGCCAACCTCACCAGGCAGCCTCTGTCATTCTTGTGAATGACACATTCACAGCCTCTGTCCATCTTGGGAAGCATAGGGGGCTAAGGCTATACCATAGGAAGGTCCATTAAAGAAATGGGACCTGTTAAATTGGAGAAAAGAAGGCTTGATGGAGAACATGGTGTATATATAGTCTTCAAACATTTGTAGGACTGATGTGTGGGAGGATTAGATTTATCTAGTCTGGCCTTGGAGGGCTGAGCCAAGAGCACTGAAAGAAGATCCAAAGAAGAAAATAAGACTACGTGGGAGCAAAGGCTCCCAAGTTTGAGGGGCTGCCTCAAGAGGCCTTCAAAAGCAGAGGCCAAGTGACCTTTCTTGGACATGCTGAAGGACTTTTAATTATGGGGGGATTAGATGAGCAGCTTGGATATCCAAAATTCTTTGAATGGCAACTCTCTCTGGAGCTAAATCTTTGGACTCTACATGTGAAAACCCCTTCATTTTCCTACTTATAGCCAAAATCTTAATTCATTCTCAATTCAATTCTATTAGGAGAAATTTACTAAAAGCCTATTATATCCAAAGTAGACACCAGAGAAACAAAGATAAAATACAACAAGGCCTACCCTCTCAAGGAGTCTAACATCGAATACACGTACACATAGAAGGAAACAAGTATTTAGTAATTGCTTATTAAAAGCACTGAATTAAAGGCTTTACAAATATTTCATTCAGTTCTCAAAACCACCTTGGGAAGTAGGTGCTCTATCACCACCTTTTTACAGCTGAGGAAACTGAGGCAGCCAGCAATTAAATGATTTGCCTGGGGTCACAGAACTAAGAAATTTCAGAAGCTGGATTTAAATTCTGATCTTGGTTTCTAGACTCAGTACTCTACTGCAACATCTACCTGTCTTTAATGAGCAAGTGTTAATTAAGCATTTACTGTTTCAAGCACTAAAGATACAAAAGCAAGCTTATAGTCTCAAGAAGCTTACAGTCTAATTGGAGACAAATATTATTTGGGGGAGTTTTGAATGGAGGATAAAAGTTATGGTCTGTGAAATTACAAAGATGGTGAAGAGAAGAAAGTAGCTGATAAATGCACTTTTTTTTTAGAGAAAAGAGGGAAGGCTTCCGTGGGGGCTGTGAATAGCCATCTCCACAGTTGTGGAGATGAAGAGCCTGGCCTGAGTGCCTAGCTCCTCCCAGGTACTGCCTCTGCTTGGGAGCCCAGAGGGAAAGGGGCCACAGGAGCAACAGCATAGAAGATGGGCAGAGGCTTGTGAAGTTGAACAAATTCTCAATAAAGACAAAGGAAATAATGGGGAGAGGAGAGAGCCGGGCGTAGGGAGTGGTACTCACACCAGGAAGGAGGAGGATTTCAACAGGCAAATATAGCAGGAAGGAGTTCTAAGCCTAGGGGACATTCTGCGAGGAGGAAGACAAAATAAAAAGCAGAACAGTTTGACTGCTATATGTCCCCCATTTCTTTAATTTCATTTACTAAAAAAAGCTGAAACCCAGAATTAGAGCTAGACTGAAGGCAAACAAATTAGAACCAGGCTAAGTTTTTAATTTATCTTCTAGCTGGGAGCAGCTAGGTGTGGATAGTCAGGAAGGCACTCATCTGATTTCTGACTGGGTGACCCTGGCCTAGTCACATAACCTGCTTGCCTCATTTCCTCCTCTATAAAATGGGCTGGAGAAGGAAGTGGCAAACTACTCTAGTATTTTTGCCTGGAAAATCCAAAATGAGATCATGAAGAGTAAGCCATGACTAACAAAAAGGACTGAGCAATAACAAATAAGTCACTTGGGAGCTACTAAAGGTTTCTGATGAGGGAAATGTGCACAGTCAAAGCTTTTCCAAGACACTGTTAATTCTCATTTGAATCACTGTCAATAACCTCTTCACTCACTTTAGTCTTCCCCCTATACTACTGCCACATCAATCTTCTGAACAAAGTTTGGCAAATATCGTTTCCTGAGCTCCAAACTTGTAAAGCTCAAACCCTTTTCTCCAGACCCTCCAAGGGGATCCACTCTACTCTAGCATTTTCACCTTCTCTCCTTACTACAAGTCCAATTCTAGACAAACTGATTTACTCTTAGTGAGATTCTCCTCTTAAGTTTAAATCTATGTCAGTGATCTTCATCGCAAGGTTTCTGAATCGTTTTTGTTTTATGGACTGCACTCCTTTGGCCACCTGATAAAGCCTGATAAAGGACCCTTTCCAAGGATCACAGTGCATTTTAAAGTGCATACAATAAAATATATAATACTATTTTTTAAGTATATAGAAATATCATCATCAAAATATTTTTTAAAAAGTTCTATATATCCCAAAGAGATCATAAAAAAAGGAAAATTAAAAACTGAAAAGGGAAAAAGACCTACATTTGCAAAAATGTTTGGAGCAGCTTTTTTTTGTAGTGGCAAGGAATTAGAAATTGAGTAGAAATTTCCATCCGTTGGAAAAAGGCTAAATAAGTTATGGTATATGAATGTGTTGGAATATTATGTTATAAAATATTATAAAATAAATATCATGTTATAAAAAGAGCAGACTGATTTCATAAAAGCCTAGGCTTTTATGAACTGATGTCAAATGAAACAAGCAGAACCAAGAGAACACTGTACACAGTAAAAAAAAAGATTATCTGATGATCAACTATAATGGACTTGGGTCTTAACAATGTGGAGAGTCAAGGCAATTCCAATGAACTTGGGATGAAAAATGTCAATCTAGAGAGAGAACTATGGAAACTGAATAAGGATTGAAGCCTAATATCACTTTTCTTGTTTGTTTTTTTCTTTCTCATTTTTTTCTTTTGTTCTTGTATAACATGACAAATATGTAAATATGTTTTAAAGAACTGCACATGTTTAACCTGTATCAGATTGCTTGCTGAATTGGGAGAGAGGAAAGGAGAAAAATTTGGAACACAAAGTCTTATAAAAATGAATGTTTAAAACTATCTTTACATATATTTGGAAAAACAAAATACTATTGAGAAAAAAAAAAGTTTATGGGTCCCAGACTAAGAATCCATGTTCTATTAGAATCACTATGGTTACTTAGATCATGGATGTGTATGCTTCTTTGATGTTTGAATAATCTTGTGAACTTGGGATCCTTTAACTCTGGCAAAGGAGCATTCATTCTGAATATAGTAGTATAATATTTGTTTCTTTTCAGAATATGTTAATTAAGGAGACAGTTGCATTATAGAGGTACTCTTAAGGACCCTAACATACCAAGGAAAACAAGGATACTTTGTGGACTATATTCTGCTAGATTCTAGTCTGGGAATTACAGTATAATCTTGTATAGTTTTGTTGTATCTAGTTTCTTTTAATTTCATTTTGATTTTGGATGGAGCTTGGTCCTTTTCTGTGCCATTAAAGAACATACAACCTAGACTCCTGGTCAACCAAATTAGGGGAGAGTAAAGATGACCTTTAAAGTAGCAAAATAATGAAGTTTTTAGATTTGTCCTGCCACCATCATCATGAAAGTTTCTTCTTTAATTCCTCTATTCCTAAACATCCACCTGGGTCTCATTAAATAGAAAGCTGTATTACTCAGGACCATTAGTATCCTTTTCCTGCTTTTTCTAAGCAAGTATACCACCAAGAACGCACACCAATGTTACTTGCTGCCTTTTAACATCCTACATGTTCTTGTTTCCATGTTTTTGCTCATATCACTTCTATTTCCTTCTCTTTCATCTTTGCCTGTAGTAAACCACCAGCTTTCAAGGTGAAACTCAAAACCCTTTCATAAAACCTTCCCTGAGCCCCAGGCCAGAAATGATCTCGATTTCTCCCTCCCTCCCTCCCATTCTGCTTCCCTCCCTCTCCCAATATCACTTTCTCTCTCTCCTTGATTCTCACAGCATGCAATACCTTTAAAAAAAAATAAATTTGGTATATTCTAATAAGCATTCTGGTTATTTATGCATTATTTTTCATCTGTTTCTGATAGCCTGACGCTCTTTATGGACAAGGCTTGTTTTTCACATTTCTCTCTCTTTCAATACTTAGCTTAAGATCATGCACATACATGGTGGACACTCATCAAGGATGGTTACATTGACTTGCAGGTGATAAAAACTCAAGTCATACGGGCAGGGATTGGAAGAACTAAATAAGAATCAAGAAGGAAAAGAGGCAGAGCAGTCAAGGAAATGCAAAATGCCTGGGTATGCTGCTTCCATGAACACCAAAGATGAATGTTCATAAGGAAGATGCACAAAGTGGTGAATAAAGGCAGCACAGCAACAAAACACTGAAAAGGAGCAAGGATGTAGAAGGCAAGCTGAGAAAAAAAACAAGCCTTCCCAATGGATAATCTCCATTCTGTATGTCATGTTGCATCAAGTGGATGTCATGCTGAAGCAATTTCCAGATTCCAGATAATTACCTGAAATAAATGACCTCAGATTTGTAGTTAATCTTGTGTCTTCTGTTGGAGAGACTTGGGGGTTGGCAGATAGAAAATTCAGTTGGATGGTTAAATGTATGCAGAAAGTATATTTGTATATAAGCAGCTTACTTCTATCCAGGTAATATGTGACTCAGTAACTGAAAACTGCATACGGTAAAAAAAACTTCTTTCTTAAAAGCAAGAAGATGTGGATAAAGTTGCCAGCTTCCCCTTAACAATTCCCTGGTGACATGATCCCTGGGGTGACTTGACATGCAAGTACTCTGAGCTAATCATGATGCATGGCAACAACTTGGCTCCGATTCCCTACATTCATCATGGGGCTTTGAGAGGGTTGTGGACAGAATGTTTAACAGGAGAGTCTGTTGGAGGTCAGGACTGATTGGTGGAACATGTCGATCTCCCCTAGTCCTGGGTACTGTGTAGTACAAATAAACTAATGTTTACCTCAATTATCTTGGTATCCAGATTATTTTTCATAGCAAATCTAGAGGGACTGATTATACTCAAGGCAGAGATGATTATAACAGCTAAATAATAAAACATAAAAGGAGGAAAGCAGAGGAGAAGCCATAGGCTTAAATGATCTCAAAGTTGAATAGAATCCCAAAGTATCAAACTGTTTATAAACACTTGAGAACTCTATAATCCTCAACCTCAGAAGTTTAAATGTGAACATTCTACTAAGGTAAAATCAACAAAATGATCCAGGAAGACAAGAGTTCTAGTGAGAGTCAAGCAGGTAATGGCCCTGACAGTGTCTGAGTCCCTCAAGGGGAGAAAATGTGGCCCAAACTGAAACACATTTTGCCAGGGAAACAAGTGGCTGGGGTATCTATAGTCCTGGGTAAAATGACTTAGGAGCTTGGCTATTATTTATAACACTCTATGGGAAAAATACATTGTTTCAAATCACAAAATGGAACTGAACTTGGTTCTAAATCATTTACTGTCTGAAAGGCCCTTCAGCCTTTTCACTGGATCCAACATATCTCAAGTTTATGAAACCTTCCTTGATCACATTTGCCAAGAATATACTCTCTCATCCCCAATTACTTACGGGTATATACCAGCCTCAGCACAAACCAGCTGGGGCCCAGGAGTCCACCCGAGGACCTGCCTGTGTGGAAGTTGGAGATTGTCTCCACACCGAGTGTCCCCCTGCCCCCAGCGGACCCAGGGCAAAGTCAACCCAGCAGTAGAACCGCCGATGGCCCGGGAGAAAGAGAAGCATTCTTCTAAAACCCCAGATCCCCAAGGTTCCCGAGAAGAACGCTAAAAACGCCGGGAGTGGAGGTGCAGCCAGTGTCTCCCCACCCGCGGGGACCACTCTGCCCTGGGGGGAGGGGCACGTGTACATCGAGTGCCCAGGATCACAGCAGGGATGCGAATGGGGGGCGACGCCGGCCTCCTTGGGTATGGGAGGTGCATGATTGGGGAGCGCAGCCCGAAGGGACAAGAAGCCCAATCCAACCGGCCCCTTGAAGACAGGGGCTGAATCCCTGAGCCCTCGGGGGCTTGGAGGCAGAGCAGGGACACCATCAGACGGCCTCAAGGAATGAAGGGGGAAAGCCACGGGCCAGGCTCCGGGCCTCAGTTTCCCCATCCTAACTATAAATCGATGACTGAAATAGTTCCTGATGTCTTTAAAATCAGCCCCGCGGGGAGATGCTCTCAAGGTAGGAATGATGAGCTTGGAGCCGGTACCCGGGTTCAAATACCGGCTGGGTACAGCCTCCGGGGGCCAGTCTGTAGAATGGGCGGGGCTCGAGGACCCAAAGGGGAGGAGCACAGCGGGAGGCCGAGGGGGCGGGGCTTGAGCCGCGCGTGCGCGACGGGAGCCGGCGGCGGCAGGTGGGCGTGCTCTTTCGCTCGTCGCGGGGCGGGCCGAGGGCGGGGGCGGGGCTCCCCGGGGAGGACGGGGCCGAACCAGGGCGGAGGGGGTGGGGAAGGGGCGCTCACCTGCGCAGACCCGCCGCGGCGCCCAGGACTCGTCTCCTCCTCAGAAGGGAGAGGCGGCGAGACAGCCTGGGGCCACCTGCTCCCCGGGTTTAGTCGCCGGCCCCATCCAGCCCGGCCCCCCGGCGGAGGCAGCCCCTCGGACACTCAGCTCTCGGTTTCGCCCCCGGAGCGGAGCCGGAGGGGGGACCGGCCAGGCCAACTCTCAAGCCCACTCCCCGCTCCCACCTACCCCCTTTGTGACATCCCTTACCAATCGCGGGTCCGCGCTCACACAATCGTCCAATCAGCATCGGGCTGGGGAGGGGCTTCGGTGACCAGCGCGGGCGGTTGCTCGAGGGGCGGAGCCTTCATTCTACCTCCGAGGCTGTTGTCGGTTACGAGGCCCGGATGTTGACCCTACATTGCTAACAACAGAGGGCACCTGACTGGGCGTCGCTCGCCCTGAGGTCAAAGGCCATGGGGGTTGAGTGCCGGTGGGTGGTAGGACTTGAGAGTGGGCTTTCTGACTTCGCTTTTGTCGGAGCCGAGATCCCTGCCGGGTGGGTGACCACCTGGTCGTCTTGTCCCCGGTGACCCTCATCTTTCTGAGCTGGGGAGGCAGAGAGCCTTAAAAAGCTGTTATGGCCACTGAGGCTTCCCGGAGGCTTTACAGGAGTAACAGCACAAGAAACAATCTTTGATCTTGGGGTCGCTCAACCTTTTGGGATCTCAGTTACTTAATATCTAAAATTGAGGGGCAACTATTTCTCTTTATAACATTCAGTTTAAAATTCCCTCCATTCGTCTAGCCCCTCTTCCACCCATTGAGAAAACAAGCAATATCTCACGACCCACGTGACATCATGCAGAACATATTTTGAATTGGGCCAGATGACTCGCAAGGTTCTTTCGCATTTATCAGGGAGCTTTACAAGTAATGATCTCATTTGCTCCTCACAACCACCCTGATTGAGATCGATCATTTTACAGAAGAGACAACTACCGGGCACAGACCATTGGCTCTCAGATCTGGACTGCAAGTTCAGGGCTTTAAGGGCTCGGCCACATCCCTCTCTCAGTTTTAGACCCATAAACCCACGAAATGTATCCTTCGCTCATCCCAAGAAGAAATCCCAAGGACTTGAAAAGGGACCCACTCATGCTGTTGGGAGAACACTTGCTCAAACTGGGTTAAAGAGACAACTTACTGGAGACCGCATATCACCAGCAAAATAAACAAAAAACCCTTCTTGGCCAAAACAAGTCTAAAAGGGTGTGCCAGAATATGTATGTGTGTGTTTGTGTGTTTTGCATTTCATAGCAAAATCTAGGATCATTTTTCACCTACTTTTAAAAAATATGTCACATTTAATTAAAATATAATGAAAATGACCTAATATTCAGGCTAGTTCAGTACATTTTCCTTCAGGATTAATTGACTTCTCTACCTTAAGCAAACATTTAAAATGTGAATAATCAAAACTCTGATGTTAATTAAATGGAATTGATCAATGCCAATTGCCAAGATGGGTAAGTAAAACCTAGAAGCCATTAGAGTCTGCCTGGGGTTGAAAAAAATCTTTAAAAATCAAACTACTGAAGTAAGAATTCTCCATGTAACAAAAACTGCAGAAAACTGGAAACATTGTCAGAAATTGGGCTAACCCAGCATCCTGAAGATAGTTTCACCTACTCTGAAATGGTCACATTTTTTAAAAATTGAGAAAATAGGTGATACCTAGTACCATTATAGCTAGCAGAACTTTCAAAGGATTTAGAAGGGATTGTAAATACAAAAATAGACCAGTTTAGTTACATAATATTTTAAAAAGCTTTTGTAGGAACACTAAGTTTTTAAAAAATTAAAATTATTAAATGTTATACAAGTGTAGTCATACAAAACATTTCCATATTGTGTGAAAGAAAAGTCTCCCTCTTTGCCCCAAAAACACTTGGAAAAAAGTTTGCTTAAATATGTATTCAGTGAGACCATCAGTTCTTTGGTTATGGATGTCATTTTTCATCATTATGTTCTTCAGCGTTGTCTTAGATCACAGTACTGCAGAGAATAGCCGAGCATCTTACAGTATTGCTGTTACTTTGTACACAGTACATTTCACTTTGCATTATGCATGTTAAGTCCAGGTTTTTCTATGGTCATACTGCTCATCATTTCTTACAGCACAATAGTATACCATCATAATCACGTAGCACCATTTATTCAGCCACTTTCCAACTGATGGGCATCCATCCTCCTAATTTCCAAATCCCTGCTACCAGAAAAGAGCTGCTATATATATTTCCACATATGTCCTTTCCCTTTTTAAGTTTTTTTTTTTTTTTTTTTGGATACATAGTGGCACTGCTGTGTCAAAGGACATGCATGGTTTTATATGGTTTTATAGCCCTTTGAGCATAGTTCCAAATTGCTCTTAAAAAAATTTAAATCAGTTCACAACTCCACACACTTGCATGGGTTCTTCTTTCCCCATATTCTCTCAACATTTGTCATTCTTTTCTGTCCTATTAGCTAATCTAATAGGTATGAGGTAGAACCTAAGAGTCGCCCCCCAATTTGGAGCACCTCCTCATAAGGCAATAGCTTTATTTCATTTGAAAACTGTCTCTTGATCATTTATCATTTGAGGTATGGCTCCTATTTTTATAAATTTGACTCAGTTCTGTTTAAGAAATGAGACCTTTATCAAAGAAAATTGCTTCAAATTTCAAAAATTTTTTCTAAATGTTATTTCCACACATATTATTCCTACCAATTTATTCTATTGTCTCCTTCTTTTCATCTTGTCCCTCCTTAAAAGTGTTCTGCTTCTGCTTTTTCCAATATGCTCTCCCTTCTATTACTACCACCTATTGGAAACCTTACAAAGTGTTAGGTCATTAGAATTGATAGAGACAATAATTATCTAATTTAGCATGGTTCAGTATGATTGATCTGATCCTACTGGGAGATGTTATGAGCCAGAATTTGAAACAAGGTGATAACTCAATGGAATTGATAGAAGAAATGCTTGTGTGCTTAGGTTTGCACCTTTGAGAGTTCACACATTAGCTCGCACACATTAGTTCACAAGTTTGGAAGATTCACAAATGTTCACAAGTATGGGAGATACACAAAGTTAGCTTTGTAACTTTGTGAATTCACACCTCCCATAATCCCACTTTCAGAGGAGTCAACCTTTGAGAGAACATAAAAAGGAGATGAGTCAGTGGATTCAGTCAGTTTAGAAAATTGACAAACTAGAGACTGAAGTCAGATAGAATGAAGGATTCCAAGGAGCAGAACCAAGACTGAGATTGAGAACTGGAGATTCAGAGAGAGCTGCAAGAGCTCTTGGAACCAAGCAGAGAAATAGGCCTCTTAAGAAAGTTAGCCGGGTCCAAGGAAAGAGAGAAGACTTGGAAAGAGAAAATAAACGTTTGGATTTTATCAGCTGGCTGCATTTGGAATGATTGTTACTCTGAACTCTAACTAAAGCTGCCTCCAGAAAACCTCCCCGAGAAACCTGCTCTCCCCCAGAGAACCATTATATTTTAAATAAGAGAACACTACAACCACCCCTTATCTAATCTTCTCTTCCTACTTTCCTATAGGGTAGAATAGATTTCTATATCCAATGGAGTGTGTTCCTTTTTTGAGCCAAATTCTGATGAGAGTCAAGTTCATTCACTATAAAATCTTTTTTTTGCCTTTTGTATGAGTAATTTACTCCATTCTTCCAGTGCATTCCTTCTCACTCTTTGTTTTTTAGATATCATGCCTTCATCTCCAAGTCTCATCTGTGCTGTTTATATATGCTCCTAAATGACCTGATGAGAAAATTTTTTTTATGAATTACAAGTATCATCTTGTAGGAATGTAAGTTTAACTTTGTCTCTTATTGAAAATCAAATTTTCTCTTTGGTTATGATCTTTTCAAGAATGCTCAAAAGTCCTATTCAAGTCAGGTTGTTCAGCAGATGATTCTTGGTAGTAATCCTAACTCATCTGCCCTCCAGAATATCATATTCCAAGCCCAATAATCCTTTAATGTAAATGTTAAATCTTGTGTTATTCTGACTGTGGATCCTTAGACTTAAATTATTTTTTTCTGGCTGCTTGTAATATTATCTCCTTTGACTACAATATTCCTGGAAGTTACTATTTTTGGGTCTTATTCAGGTGGTGATGGGTGGATTCTTTCAATTTCCACTTTACCCTCATTTTCTACAATATCAGGGCAGTTTTCCTTGATAATTTCTTGAAAGATGATATGTAGGTTTTTTTTTTTTTTAATTCATGGCTTTCAGGTAGTACAATAATTTTTAAATTATCTCCTCTGAATCTACTTTGTGGTTCAGTTTTTTCCAATGAGTTATTTTACTTTTCTATTTTTTAAAATTCTTTTTGATTCTACTGTTTCTTGACTTCTAATAAGCTTCCGTTGACTCAATTCTAATTTTTAAGGAATTTTTTTTTTCCCCACGAATTTTTTGTGCTTTTTCCATTTGGCCAATTTCTGCTTTTCAAAGTATTCTTCTCACTGACTTTTTGTCCCTTTTTTACCATTTGGCCCATTCTATTTTTTTTAAAGGCAGTTTCTTCAGTATTTGTGTATATGTGTCTCCTTTTCCAAGCTAACTTTACCATTTTCTAGCTTCATTCTCATTTCTCTTCCCCATTTTACTTTTATTTTCAAGATCCTTTTTGCACTCTTCTATGCCCTAAGCCCAATTCCTATTTTTACTTGGAGACTTTGCACTTTGACTTTGCTATCTTCTGAGTGTTTTTATCTTCCTTATTATCACAATAACTTTCTACAGTCAATTTTTTTCAGTTGCTTGCTCAGTTTTCCAGTCTATTTTTTGACTTTGTATTGAAGTGTGGTTCTGATTCTAAGCTGGAGAGTGCATTTCCCAAGCTTCAAGTTTGTACAGCTGTTTTCAGAGATACTTCTAAGGTTCCTGTACATTTTCAATTCTTCCAAGGTGGTATGATTTAAAGAGGTGTATGCTCTGCCTGGTCTGACAGGTACTCTTTTCTATCCTGGCACTGTGATAAGTCCCTGCTCCATTGCTGGCCACCTCCTGGTCTTGGACTGCCACCCAGGGGTGTAACCAAGATCTGAGTACGGGCAAAAGCAAAGCAACACTCCTTCCACCCTGCCCCCCAATTTATTTCTGATCAATTGTTCAACCTCCTTATCTATGGGTTGGGAGCTCTGGAAATACCAGCTACAGCTGCTGATTCAATAGCTCCCAAGATCTACTCCTGGTTTGATGGGTCCTCTATTACCTTACTACTGACCTCTGAAATGAGTTTTGTCTGCAAAATCATTTCACCCTGTTCTTTTGTGGATTCTGCTGTTTAGGAATTGTTTTATGGCATTATTTAAGAAAGGTTTGGAGGAGAGCTCAGAAGAGTAGCTACCTTTTTCCATCATCCTGGTTCTGCCTTGTCCAACATAGTTTTAACTTAAACAAAAACTTAAGGATTTGTTTCCTTATCTGTCAAAAGAGGGGGACCAGATTAAAGGGAAGGCCTCAGAAGTCCTTTCTATCTGAAAAAAGTCCCTTCTACCTAATGTTTTGTGTTCCTATGATTTCAAAACAAGTCTCTGCAGCTCATAAGATATCATTCTGATATCTTAAGTTCCTCATTTGATTCTGGTCCACTATATGTACTATTTTAACCAATCAGTAAACATTAATTGCCTGTAATGTGTTATGTACTGGGCTAAAGCTGTGGATAACCAAGCAATCCTTAACAACTACTGAGCAGAAAGTGCTGATGAGTCAATGGATTTTTAAAAGGGAGTGATCTGCTCTTCATTTTCACAGGGTAAGTGACTACCCTTCACATCTCCCTCTTACTCTGGCCACAATAGTTGTTATTCCCCACATGGCAGCCAGAATAAGGAGAGAGAATTGACTAAGTTTAAAACTATGTCTTCAGATGCCTCTTTTGCTGGGTGTCTTTTTTTTTTGATCACAGATGATTAAACAAGGATTCTGAGATAGATGTGCTCAGTTTTGGAGGCAAATTTATGAGCTGAAGAGATTTGAAGGTTAGAGATCCTGGGTCTGTTGGGTGGGGCTGAACAGTAGCAAGGGAAATGGAATGGGAGAAAACAACCACTATAAAGAACTTTGAGTACAAACCTAACTTGCCAGAAAATGAGGACAGAAAATTTGGACAGTGCAGAACTGAGATGCAAGTACACAAATGATAACTGAGCAGTTCTGCCAACTATTTCATCTTAACTTATTGGTGGAATATATCAGTATTTAATACTGCTACATTTTAGCTTAAATTTGTTATAAAAATAAATACAAATTACTGAATTTTATCTGAAGTCTGTCACAATGGCTAGTGAGCCATATGCAGCATTTTTGTATCAGATAAAAATATTTGTCCCATAAGTGGTTTACACAATACACTGAATATTTTCCTTCCCTGTTTTTAGGAGACCCAAGAGAGAAACTTAAATAAACTTTACAGGCATACCTTTAAGATATCGTACAATTCTAGACCACCACAATAAACCGAATACTGCAATAAATCGAGTCGCACAAATTTTTTAGTTTCTTAGTACACATAAAAATTATGTTTATACTATTCTGTAGTCTAGTAAGTGTACAATACAATTATATCTAAAAGCCCTAATATACCTGTTAATTTAAAAATACTTCATTGCTGAAAAAAAAATGCTAACCATCATCTAAGCCTTTAGCAAGTTCAAATCTTTTTGCTAATGGAGGATCTTGCCTAGATGTTGAAGGCTGCTTTCTGATATGTGGTGGTGGTTATTGAAGGATGGGGTGGCAATAACACTTTTAAAATAATCCAAGAATAAAGTTTACCTATTGATTTGATTCTTTTTTTGAATATCTAGAGACCACTCTAGGGTTATTAATTTGCCAAATTTCAATATTTTTGTGTTTCAGTTAATAATTATAAATAGATCCAAGGAGAGGGAAACAGCTAAGGTATGGCCAGTTGGTGAAGTAGTCAGAATTAACATAATGTTTATCAATTACTTTTGTTGTGTCACAAAATAATTATAATAGCAATATGATCACAGATCATCAAAAGAGATATAATAATAATGAAGTCTGAAGTATTGCGATAATTACTAAGATGTGATGCAGAGACACAATGTGACACATACTATTGAAAAACTGGCACCAATACACTTGCTTGATGCAGGATAGTCACAAAATTTCAATTGATAAAAAATGTAGTACCTGCAAAGGGCAACAAAATGAAGTGCAATAAAATAAGATAGGCCTGCAGTGGTATAAAGGAGGATTCAGTTAAAAAATATATAGTTTTAAAAACTTGAGAGATCATTTACTTCAAGTGTTTTACATTTTACAAATTAGCTTTATGTAATCTTTATGGTTTCAGATGCTTCATCTGGAAATGGGAATGCTAATTTGTTTGGATAAAGCTGTAACATAGAGCAGATGGTCTCTTGTGGTTTCTTTCTTTTAGTTTTAACAACAATCATCTTATGATTTTTCTATACTAGTGAACCTTTTCATTAAAACATAAAATCCAGAAAATTTGTTGACATCCTATGAAGGTTTTTGTCATTTGGTTCTTTTACTATTCTTTCCCGTATATTGCTTACTCGCCTACCACATATCAAATCCAGGTTACCTTCATTACTCAACAGTTCTAGAGAGAATGTAGTCGTCTTCTATGCACTGAATTGAAAAGTAATTTGCTGAAGTAATGTATCTTTGTATTTTCATTGTGCTTTAAAGTTTGCAAAGCCATTTAACATTAACGTTCCCATCTGATCCTCAA
This sequence comes from Antechinus stuartii, assembly GCA_016696395.1. Classification (NCBI taxonomy): domain Eukaryota; kingdom Metazoa; phylum Chordata; class Mammalia; order Dasyuromorphia; family Dasyuridae; genus Antechinus; species Antechinus stuartii. The sequence continues at coordinate 3,605,547 of MU174454.1, read as the reverse complement.
GCAACTCTCTGTGATAGGTTATCCTGAGATGCCTCAAGCGGGGGAAGAGGAGGGTCCTATCAGAGGATAGGATGGCAGAGGTGGTAGTTTTTGCCATGATAGGTGCTGAGCTTAAATTCTAGAACTGTGACATATTACCTTTCCCCCCCCTCCCCTGCCCAAATGAACAAGGCACTGGTCATCTCTAAAGTGAGGGAGCTTGGACCAGATGATGTCTGTCCTTCCTTCCAACTTTACCACCTGTATCCCTATAAATCACACTAAGAGTAAATAGCAGCACTCCAGGTCTTCTTCCTACTGTACTATACATTTTACTTGATGTTACAAAAATTCATATACAAACTATAAAGACTTGTTAGAATGAGGTGCATAGTTGTGTGTGTATATGAGATAACATTCAATATTTAGAATTAATAACTAAAACCTAATTAGCAAAGCAGCATACAGAATAAAGGGGATCGTTCTGCCACACTGTGCTCACATCTGAAATACCATGTGCAGCGCTAGGTGCCGTGTTTTGGAAATGGCAGAAGATAATAGTAAGTACCACAAGGAAGTAACCAACATGAAAAGAGGCCTAGAAACCACATTCAGTAACAGGATATGGAGAAAGTTTAGAAGGCCATTATTGCTGTTTAGAAATATTTGAAAGACAGATCATTATACATGGAAAAGAGAGCTGAGATACATCTATTCCACTACAAATGGTAGAAGTGTGGAAGTTGTAGATAGGTAGAATATAAGGAAAAACTACCCACCATCAGTGCTTCCCAATAATGGAATAATTGGAAGGGGTGAGTTCCCTGTATATATGGTTCAAAATCTTCAAGTTGAGAGTGAAATATGTAGTAGGGGTATTGTAGAAAGGATTCTGTAATGAGTTGTAACATAGGCTTGCATTGCTCTTTTGAAGTCCCATTATAATTTGTTACTATGGCACTGTGACCCATGTGGTAGTCTTTGTGTTTGGTCCCAGTGCTGGACTGTTATCTAAAAACCAGTTTGAACAGTTTGGAACACATCTTTGGGATCAGCCAAAAGGTGAAGAACTTTTCTCTACAGAAACTCTGGGAGACCTTCTACTAAAGTCATAAAATATATGTAGGTAGAGAAGTATGTCTATGCTTCCCAAGGGGCACTAGTAGACACCCGCTATTAAGCAACATATTGTTGACAGAGAAATCCAGATCATGAGATCTCTTTCTGCCAAAAAGAAAGTGTCAGTTCAATTAATGGCTCAGGCTGGACTTTTTCCATTGAAAGAATATATATTGAATTGGTAAGGCCAAACTGCATATTAACTTAGTTTTACAACATGATATCTATTTTTTTATTGTATCTTGTTAAATAATTCCCATAAAAGATTGCCTGCAGCACAACTAGCCTCAAACCCTTTGTACCTCATTGGCCTTGCATCAGGAGCACATGAATGAAGAAGTATGAGCTCCCTCAAAAACTCTTGTATACAAAATGTAAAACCATCCTTTCTCCTGTTCTGATGCCAAAAAAATGATGATGGCAGACTGTTGCACAGGGATCAGTGAGACTACTATCATCAAGATGAGGAAGCTATAGCAAGTGGCAGAATAGAGAGGCAATGCTTCATTTAACTGGAAGGGTTTCCATCCTGCCCTCCCAACATGGATCTGGCCCTCAGAGTAATCAGTAATGGGAAACTAGCCATAACAACATCTTGCTCACTTTCCCTCTCTGAATCTTATTTTGTGCTAGCCTGACCTAATTATTTGCTCAGAATACTCTTATCCATTTTGCTTATTTCTTGACATTCATTCACCATGCAACACTTAAATCTGGGAAGTACCCAGTGATGTCTGTTTTAAATTAATATTCTGGTCAGGAAGATTTAGTCTGATCCTAATGGTCTAAGGTGTTCAGTATCATATAGGTATTGCTAAGTTCTGTTAAGAATCTGGGTTCTTGACTGAGGGGTCTGTCAACTTTAAAATGGGTAGGAAGCTGGCCAATAACGTTCATTCCTGGATATGGCCTAAGTAAGCAAAAGGTATCTTGGGGACCTCCCTCCTTCCAGCAACAAATTGTAATTTAGGAAAAACATCAAAAGTGTTGAGTAAAATAAATATAAAATAAAAAATGTTGAACAATATATGAAATTCTCCACTGTCATCACTTGTTGATATACTTTGTCACTTTAGGTTAAGTTAAAAACACATATTAGTTCTCTTTGAGAGAAGGAAACCCAAGTCAAAATCCATCCACTTGACATTTCCCTTTTTCTTCTGTGCTCTTATTAACATTGATCAGACACCAGTTTCAACTTTGGATTGGTGATTTCTTTGACCAAAATAAAAGCCTAATTTGTGGAAAGTTTCTGGTAGAGTCCAACATGGCTTTTTGCTCAAGCAAGTCCTTAATCTTTTTAGGGCCTTAGTTTCTTAATCTATAAAATAAAGGTGTTGAATTCTATGTATTCCATTTTTCAGCTCTGAAATTCGATGAGTATGTAACTTAGAAGGGATGTTTATTCAATTTGAAGATGACAAAAGCTAGGATGCATAATGAACATAGCGGATGGCAGACTCAAATCTAAGTAGTCAGGAACACAAGGCCCAAATCACAAGATGAAATAAATAAAAGGAAGATCCTTCCTTTAGGTTAAAGCAAACACACTCCCCACCATACATACCCACACCCACACAGTGACTGTATAGCAATGGTACATGTGAAAGAAATGCGAGTTTTAATTAAAGTTAGAGTGAGTAATATAGTGCAACTGCTAAAGAGACTAATAAGTATTAGGCCAAACCATAAAACTCTTGTGTATATATTGCATGGCACTGGTCAGGCATCATCAGGAACATTGTGGTTTGATTCTAAGTGCAACAATTTAAGGACAGTGGAAAATTAGAATGATTCCAAAGGACGGTAACAGGTATGGAAACCATATGATATAAAATACAATTGAAGAAACTAGGGATATTTATCTTTTGAGAAGGACAGACTAAGCAGAAATATGATCTGAAGATCTGGTATGTAGACTTGCTCTGTTTTGCTCAAGAGGGCAGAACTAGGGACTAATGTCAGATTTCAGATCAACATAAAGAAGGTTCTAGCTCAATCTGTCTAGTAAATGAAATAGTCTTTAGATTGTGATCTCATGGCCAAGGGAACTGTTTAAGTTGAGGTCGATGAGCATGTGTCATAAAGCTAAGAAGGGATTTTCATTTTATACCAGAAATTGGCTCCTTCCCTCAAAACAAAGAGAAGCAGCTTGCTATCAGAAAAGCCTGCAGCACCTGCAGTAACAAAATTGTAGCATAATCAATAATAAGATGGGTGGCTAGGTGGAGCTGCAGTGGATAGAGCTCCAGCCATGGAGTCAGGAAGACTTACCTTCCCAAGTTCAAATCTGGCTTCAGATACTTCCTAGCTGTATGACTCTGGGCAAGTCACTTCACTCTGTTTTGCCTGAGTTTTCTCATCTGTAAAATGAACCGGAGAAGGAAATGGCAAACCCCTCCAGTATTTCTGCTAAGAAAACCCCCAAAATAGGATCCCAAAGGACATGACTGAACAACAAAAAGGTGGAATTAGAGAACATTAGTCCTAAAGAGAGAAAAAAATACCCAGAAATTAGACTTCTTTAGAACAGGGGTGACAAATTCAAATAAAAACAGGTGTTTGGGAGGCTATTAATCTGTATATGAGAATTCTTGCAGGCTGCATGCTGATTTAGTTTGTAAAAATGTGATATCATCTATGTTTATCATATCATTTATTTTATTAAATATTTCCCAATTACATTTTAATCTGGTTTGGCCCGCCCTCAGGAGTTTTGTGGCTGGCACATGTAGCTGGCAACCTATACCTCTGCTTTAGAAGACATGAAATTATATTAGTGTGAGGGTAACTGGTAGGAAACTGCCAAGTGAGGTCAAATTTGGGGAAGCAGCACCCACCAGTGAACACCAACAGGTTACATATTCAGTCTATTAGATGATCCTGGAGAGAAAACAGGTCATCAGGAAGCTTTTCTGTTGGTTTTATGTAGAGGGCAACAGACAGTAGGGGAACTCTGGGTAAGGTATAAGACTCTTCAGCCCAGAAAGAACCTGCTGACAACGTCTGGTTTGGTTCCCCACCTCCCTGTAGTGCTCTCATCCTTCCTGAGAAGCTAAAGTGTTCGACTTGAAGGAAGGGATACTTACATTAAAGAGATGCATTTACATATCAATAGCAGGGTGCTTATAGTTAATACTTGCACAGTGTGCTATGGTGATGTAATGGTTCTACAGTTGGCACATGCTCAGTGCTGTAGTGATATAATTGTACTAAGGTATTTAGGGACTGAGAGAACTTAAAATAAACACTCCATTTTTGCCCAGCTACATGGCCCTCCTGCCGCCTTCATTCTTCCACTAAGACCAAGGACTCAGTCTGGTCCTGAGATCCTCCAGAGAGCTAGTCCAGATGGTATATTTTGGCACCCCAGCATGGGGGCTCTAGAAAGCACACTAGTTTTTATGCATTCGAAAAAAGAACAATTATGCACAAGATAAATATTGTGTTTAAGAGCAAGTGTGTGCTTCTTCATTCAGAACCCATGGTGGTTTGTGCTGCCTTTGATCAGGAGTGAAAATTAGCTACATGTAAAGAGCATTTTAAGGTTCCTCATACAACCCTGGAGGTAGGTGCTGTTATCATTTCCATTTTACAGAGAAGAAACTGAGGCTGAGAGAAGGTGAGTGCAGGTTGGATTCAGCTTGGGCTCCCTTCAAGTCAAGCACTCCATCCATGTACAACCTCAATGCCTCAAGTGCTATTCAAAAGCACATAACTGCAAAATATCACTATATATTAATACTGAGAACAATAATGCGCTAATTCTTAGGCCTATACCAAGAAAAATTAATTGGTCAAGAGTCTGGATTTATTAAGAATGATCCTGGTCTGCATCAAAGGCCTCAAGCAGTCAGTGATTCATGTGGGATGTTGGATTAATGCCAACATGCCTGGAGATAGGATCAGCATGGTGGTCTAAGGAAGAGGTTTAATGCTGTTCCAAAACAGAGCTAAAAAAACCAGATTTTCCTCTAAACTCAATGACCCCTTATCACAGTGTACATGAAGGTGGGAGACAACATTGCAGTCTCCTAATTTTCAGCCTCTATTCCTCAGAATAACTTCTGATAAATTCTGAACACGATTAGTTTAAAAGACATAAAAATCATGCAAAAAATAGTATTTAACAATTTATATTTCATCATTTTAACTCTATCAGTAATTTTTGTCTCTGTTCAGTTAAAGAAACAATGTTCCATATAATAGAGTACATCATTGCATGTATTGTACAGCCTAATTAAAGTTGAACCGCACATAAACAGAGTATTTTAGAATATCTATTTTTTTCCTTAATATTAATTAAGCATGATTAAAACCAGTGCAAAAATAATACTGTTTACATTGAACAAGAGAACAACCTTTTCCAGGATCTGCTTTTCTTGATACAGCTGTTAGAATATAAGGGTTTGATAAAGTAAGAAGAAATCCAATAACGATGAAATCCCCCCTCCTGCCATGGTCTTATGCGTGTATATGTCCTCTACTGGCCTCCCAGAGCATTCAGAGGGTCATCAAATGTACTGGACACCTTGGTTTCTAATCTTGTTTCAGGTGTTGACTGAGTGGACTGGCTTTTTGGCTTAGGCATCTTGGTCAAGCCACTAGATGAGAAAATATCATCTTGAATAAAAGAAAAAGAAGAGATGTTAAGTAAAACATATACCCCACACAAACTGCCATCCTCAGGCCAGAGTCCTGAAAGCAACCTGAAACAAGAGGACAGAGTCCCACGCTGTCATGACACTCAGATCGTACTGCTTCTAGGCCTAAATATACACATCAATTTTGGTTGTATGAGAATATAACAACTGCTGAAAGCCCAGCTTAATATTCAGCAGCCAAAATGCCTCATACTGTGAAAAAGCAAAGGTAGGAAGCCAACACTTGCATTACTGCTGGTCCCAAATCAACTTGTGTCTCTAGTCAGAAAACTCTTTTAAGACTTAATAGATTGGGGCAGCTAGGAGGCGCAGTGGACAGAGCACCAGCCTGAGTTCAAATCTGCCCTCAGACGCTTAACACTTCCTAGCTGTGTGACCCTGGGCAAATCACTCAACCCCAACTGTCTCAGTAAAAAAAAAAAAAAAAAAAAAAAAAAAAAAGATCTCTTTCTCTTGGTACCTTCTCTGGGTTGATTCTATCCTGCTTCCTATGACATCAAATATTGTCAAACTACAAAAAATTCTTCACTGATCTGATGGCTATCATGTAATCCTTAACACAGACTTTTCTTTCCCAGGTCAGTTCTTTTAATAGTTTTTGATATTCAGATTTAAGAGAATGTTATAAAAGTAGAAATAAGAGTGTAACTACAAAACGCCCAGAGACAAATGTGCTCACAAAAAAAGAGGAAGAGCAGAACTGAGAATATAGCAAAGATTTCCCACATGTTGACAAATAATTTTGTTGACAATAATATTTCTTTACCTGCAGAAACCCACACTCACCCATCTCATCATCGAATATTGACTTCGGCTCCACTTTCTTTTTTGATTTCTTCTCTTTGGGCTTTACAGTTAGGTCAGCAAAGATGTCAATGTTATCGTCAAAAAGGTTGGATTCCAAAGCCTTTTCCTTCTCTTTTGTTTTAAGTCCTGGCTTAATTGCTTCTGTAGCAAATATGTCATCCTTGTGCCCCACCATAAAAGAAAGAAAAATACAATTTTAAATTAAGATGTTCCTATGTTTAGATAAATGCAACAAAAATCTAGACTGCACAGCCAATCAAATTGATTGATAATGGTCATTAGACTTGTCATATGCTTATTATTTAATATCTGAAATTCCAAAGTACCTAGAAATACTTTATATGACAACTTTAGAACTTAGTTAATTTTTTTCTCTTTTTCTTTCCTGCTAACTTCCTGAGACTCTTAACATTTGTGTTAGAGACAGAGAGACAAGTTCATTCCTTAAGACTCAGTAGCTCACAAAATCATGCCATTTCCAAAATTCTTATCTTCAGAACTCCTTCTTCCTAAACATCTAATTTTCTCTTGCACATTAAATCTGTTCTTCATTTGCATTATGATGCATAACCCTTGGTGGGTTATGGGAAGGAGTGCAAAGAGAAAGACATCCCCAGTTCAAATCCTCAGACACTTATTAGTTTTATAATCATGGGCAAGTAACATAACCTTTCAGCCTCAGTTTCCCCAGATTTAGAGAGCAATTGGTAGTCCAGCTGGGCAGTAAAGTAGAGGAAAATAACTAGGAAACAGGATGAAGACTAACTCCATTATGAAGCATCTTTAAACGCCAGGTTAAGGCATTTGTATTTTATCCTACAGAAAACAGGGAGTTGCGTATTTTTGAATAGGGAATAAAATGGGCAGAGATTTGCATCTTTGGAAAATTACTTTGGTAGTTGGTAGATTGATCAGAAAATGAGAGGGGTATGGAGCTCAATTAAGAGGTTATTACAATAGTGTAGATTGAACATTTTAAGGATTTTAATGATGGTAGAAGGGAATGGAAAGAAGTAGAAAGTGCCATGGAGATAAAATTGACCAGGATATTACAATGATTAGGTACAGAAGGTGAGAAAACAGAAATAAATACGGGTCAGATGAGAGAACATTTTATGTTTGCCAAAGATTCTAAGTTGCCTATTGGACATTCAGGTTCTTGTCCTTTAAATCCCAATATCACCATCACCATATAAAGTGCTACTTGGTCTCCTAGTTGGTAATAATCCTTTTCCTCCTCAGTTGGCACTTACACATAAATATTTTAGTTTGTGAGAAAATCATATCTTCCTATTATGCTTTTGCCCCATGGAAACAATGACATGATCTCTGCCTTCAAATTTGAAATTCCACTGAATTAGATGTACACTGCCTTCTCTAAATTTTTTATTTTCCCTGCATCTAGTGCAGTAATTTGTATAGTAGATGCTTAAAAAGTTTTACCTTGCTAAGAGGGTCCTGACTTTGTTAAAACTGATAAAGTAAATAATTGGATTTTTCATTTAAATTGGATATGCTTTGGAAAATTTTAAGCTTCTCTAGGATCCATGGATTAAAATCTGAGTAGCAACTCTGCACCTAAGGTGAAAACACTCCCAGGAGCTAGCACAATACTGTTTCAAGGTTAATCTAAAAATTAAGATCTATTTCACTTTTGCGTGTGACCAAATAAAAGCTGTGACAAAAGAACAGGAATTGATTCTGATTTTCTGAATAAATTTTATGGGCTAGCAATAACCTATTTTATGCTAACAGATATCAGCTACCCATAAATTTTTTTTTAATAAGATCCAAACAAATGAATGGGTTATTTCTCTATCAAGATTCTTAAAGAACAAAGCACCAACTTAAACACCATCTAATTACCTCAAAAATGTCTTGTTTTTTTGAGACAACATCTTGCTGCCAGAGAGGTTCTGAAGTTTTGTTCTTGGCTTTCTGGTTTGTGAAGAGATCATCTTCTTCTTCTAGGAGAGGAACAGTATTTTTTTTCTTCAATGGTTTCTGCTTCACAGATTGAAAAAGATCCTCCTCAATCTCTGGGTCATCCAAAACAGGAAACAAAGATTGCTTTTCTTCTCTGACTATGGGCTGATTGGCCAGGTCCTTGGAAGCCTTCTCCTTCTCCTTTGTTTTCTTTGTTATTGCCTTTGACCCAGAAACCTTTGCAAAGATGTCACCAGAATCAAAAAGGCTATCCTCAGTAGTCAGGTTCACAGATTTAGCCATAGGACTTCTCTCTCCTCCAAGCACTAGGGCACCTTCCAAAACAGGGGAAGGAGCTGCTGCAAAAGGTTGTTCCAAGTTTTTGTTCCTGTCTACTTCTCTGGATTGCTGCTCTTGGATGGGTGGGAAGATAACATGCTCTCTGCCCAACTGAGACCCTTCAGCATCACTTCTATCCTCAGCCTCACTGGAGTCTTGGGCAGCCAGTCTCCGGGCAGCCCGGGTTTGGGGCCTTCGTTTTCCCTTCATTGTGATTCGACTCTGCAGTGATAAAGGAATGTTCTCAGATCACACCCTGAAATTTTCTCCATGCAGACCATATTACTTTATGCCAGGGTTTCTTAAGCTTTTTGTGTGTGATTCCTGGCCCTCCTTTGGTGAGCTGGGGAACTCTACAGACCTCTTCACAGAATAGTATGTATAAATGCATAAAATAAGACCGACAGGATCACAAAGAAAGACCATTATATTGAAATACAGTTGATAAATTAAAAAAATAAGTCCATGCAGCACAGGTTAAGAACGTCTACTCTATACAAATGTTCTTAAAGAATTAATAAGCTTTAAGAAGTTATTCTAATCCCTCTCTCTTATCTCCAAGTAAGAGAGTATTAAGGACATCTAGATGGCCCAGCAAACAGCATTCCAGGCCTGGAGTCAGGAAGACTCACTCACATACTTCCTAGCTGTGTGACCCTGGCCAAGTCACTGAACTCTGTTTTCTTCAGTTCCTCATCTATAAAGTGAAACGGAAAAAGAAAAGGCAAATCACGGCACTATCCCTGCCAAGAAAACCCCAAATGGAGTCATGACGAGTCAGACCAACTGGGAAAAAAAGTACTGAACAAAGAGAGTATTATCTTGTAAGTCAATTGATTCTTCTCCTAATTTAAATGTGGCCAAGGAAAGAGACGGCTAGTATTTTCACACCAAGTAAGTCTAAATCTTTTCTCTCTTACATTTTCTAATTTTTAAAAATTCTGACTTAATTTAATTTAAAAATTCTCACAACTTAAAGATAGCTCTATATACAGTGTCCCTTTTACTTCATTTATTATACAAAAAATGACTTGATCTGATAACTTGTAAAATTGTAGATGACAATAACTATGTGATTTGTTTCAAATGCTGACATTAGCCAAATAAAATTCAAATACAGAATTTGTTTTCTTACCAAGAACTCATTATTTGTCTATCACTTAAAGGGCAAGGTGCCACTCTGTCCAGAGAAATTAAGTGGTATGGGGCAATGGGAAAGGGCCCCAATTCTTCATCTGGGTTCTTACACTAAGGACACATTAAGAGGGTTGGAGGAGATGTATCCTGGGGTACAAACCCCAGGAGCTATGCAAGATGACTGCAAGAAATTTAAATGATTCATTCTGATAAATAACAACATAATTTCTGGGGACTGAAAAATATCTCATGCATTTCATGAGGTGATTGATAAAACACATTTTTAATATTTGTGATTCACAGGTTTTTGTCTTCATGCATTTTCTGAACCACTGGATTGGATGGCTACTTTTGAGATCCCTTGCAGGTCTCTGATGATTCTTTGATGACACTTTTATGATTCTATGGAGTGACAAACAAGAGAATGGATCCCATGTTTTGGCTTGCTCAAGAATGGACAGGCTGTGCCTGTAAGGAGCAGGGCTGGATTTGACTATCAATAAATTCAGGTAAATTTGTATCTGTAAGGCAAGGCTGATGATCCCCTGTGTAGCTGAATGTGGCTAAGAAGGAACTTAGATGTGCTAAAGAGGTGCCAGAAATACTTTTAAAAAGAATCAAGTGATTCATCACCTTGTTTACACTGTATAGGGTATCTGCTTGGGCTGGGTCCTCAAAGCTCACACCCGTCTCACCAGCAGAAGCCGACTCCATGCCCTTGACTCCATCAGGCTCAGACGCAGTAAAGGCAAATCCCGGCACAGCAGCCTTTACCCCAGAGATTTTAGGAGCTGCCCCGGGCAGCAAGGCCGCTGGATTAATAGCTAAATCTGCCTGGGAAAATAAAAAGAAAATTTGCTGCTTTTTTTTTACCTGTGTCTGAATCATGACAGTGCTAGGGAAGATGACAAGTGACTGAACATACTTAACGAGAGCAGCGCACTAGACGGGCAAGGAAAAACAGATGCAAGGGAAGGTTCCACAGAGCCCCCAGATTCAGACAGAAGATACCCAGCTGTGCCCACAATCATTGCCACAGGAAAAAGAGGAAAGGTGAGAGGCCTAGCATCGTGTGGAAAGCAACAATGGGGGAAATGCCAGGGAAGGAGCTGAAGGAGACAACAGATCCAGAGGTTAGGGAGGCCCCCAGGCTGGCGGGGAAGGCTCCCAAAATGTGCCAAGAATTACTTGTAGTTTCCCGATCCGAGAGGAAGGCTCTTTGGTTTTACATGGAGGGAGGCCTGCAGAGTCCTGTATGAAACGACACTGCGTTAAAAACCAGGAGTCAACGGGACAACGGGATGGGAAAGGTCCCCACAAAGCAATGCTACCAAACACACATCATTTCTCTTTCCTTTGCCCTGTTTCCGAGGCTATCTCAGGGTGTTTCAGAGATGCCCTCCAGGGGCTCATCAGCCCTCCTGGCTGGGGGACCCATTCTCCTTCACCTCAGAAAGGAAATGGTCGACGGCCTGACACGAGGCCATGAAAAGTCATGGAGGGCTGGCGTGGACAAGCATCTTGCTGGTGTTCCCCCAGTATGTGTCTAGCGACAGGGGAAAGCCAGGGGCTTCTCCAATGGCCCTGTTCTGGGCCTGGGTCCAGATGATTAAGACAAGGGATCACTCATTATCTGGACCACGGCGTGACCCCAAGTCGTGCTGGCACCAAAAGGGCCTGGGAATGCTACTCTTTACCTCCCTTCTGGACAAGATCTAATCCTAAACAAAATTTGAGAAGCCTCTGGAATGGATTTTCACTGGAATGCCAGCCCAGGTGTAACTGCACACTGGAGATCATGGCCTCCGTAGTCAAGGGAGAAAGGCAGAAAGTGAAGAGCACACCATGTATTCTTCCTCAAGCTAGTTCCTCACTTATTGAGGGATTCTCTTTGGGGAATTCCTAAGGATTGGTCTACACCAGACTCTTAAAACTACCCCCAAAGGTCTTTTATCCAAAGGCAACCAGCAGGGCAGCTAGATGGCGCCAGCCCTGAAAACAAGAACAACTGAATTCAAATCTGGCCTCTGACACTTCCTAGCCATGTGACCTGAGGCAAGATTCTTAACCCAACAGCTTCCTCAGAATCATAAATAAAGGCAACCATCAATATTTGTGAAAACACCCAAGAGATCTACAGAGTATATTAAGCTATTCAGCATGCTATAGGAAAGAGATAAATGCCAAATAGGCAAAACTAACATTTTCCCTTCTAAACCAACTATAGTTTCATCAACAAAAATGTGAAAAAGAAAAAACAATTATTATTGTGGCTTAATATTCAATTCCTTCCTTCCTTCCATAATTTGTGTATCTACACATAGAAATTTTAAGCTATGCCAATAATAAATTTGCACTAACCTGGGTTGTTTCCAATTTAGACACATCTGTTTCCTGTTTGATAGTTGGAGACGATTCAGGGAATTTATGGCTTTCAAGAGAATTATCTTTTTTCACTATTGTTTTCTTTGGGGCTACCTTCTAAGAGAAAAATAGGACCAAAATTCACAATTAGACATACAAATCAACCATCCTAAGAAATCAAAATGTAACACAGGGATCGAGTTTTCAATGTTTTTGCTTTTTTCCTTCTTAAGTGAAATAATATCCTGACTTCAATGGGTTGGTGAATTAAAAGATAAACATCCTCAAATTATTCCAAATCTAATATTTTTTTACTTTCTGATATTTAAAATTTAAGCACTAATTCAGTATTTCTGTTAGAACAGAAAAGAAATGGTGCTAAACATCCCAGGCTTACAATCAAGATTTCAAAACCTTCTATTCAAACTATCTATTTTTATTACTGAATTGAACTGATTCAATGTTTAATAAACTATTTAAAGAGTCAAACAATAATATACTAAAAGTGATAGATTAACTTAAGACAAATTTTTAAAAATTAAGCACTATTTGGCTAGGGAAAAGTAGGGATCTTAGTGTTCATTTACTAATAGGCAAGTATTACTTTATCTTCTGGAGCCTATTCCCTAAACATATTGAAAATTGAAGGTTCCTCTCTAAGAAGCTTTTCTGTAATCCTCAATCTTTACAATAAAAAAGGCTAGTACCGGGAGTTGTGGTTGAGCAGAAGTGAAGAAATCATCATCTTCATCATCCCCAAAAAGGGCCTCTTTGGGTGGGGGACCAGCCCGCTTTTCTGATGACTAAAAGAAAAGGACAAATCCTCTCTGTGAGAAAGCAAAGGCAAAAGGCTCAATTTATGAGGCAAAGATCTCCTCCTACCCAGATATATAGAGAACTGACCCTGGCAAAGAGGTCAACATCAGGATCATTGTCCTGTTGGAGCTTATGGCTGAAGAGGAGTTCTTCATCCTGAAAAACACCAGTGGTAGTCTTGGAATGGGTACTAGGGCTGGAAGGCTAGGAATAAAGGAGGAGAAGATATGTTAATTGATGACCATAAGAGCCATTTGCTTTAAGCAGCCCAGGAAGTTTGGGATGAGAAAATCAAACATTTTAAGAGAAAGAACAGACCCAGACATTAAAATTAAATATCATGCTATCTCAATTAATATACCCAGAGGGAATTAAACTTCTTCATTAAAAAGATCAGTCATGAATCACTCAAGAAAGTAAATGTTCCAGCTCAAGTCAATGTTTGTACAGAGTCATTCCATGTGGTTTCCCAGCAAAAATCCCTGCAGTTTCTCCTGTTAATGTGACATAAAGATGAAACAAAGGCTGATCTATGTAAAATGGCATTCTCTTATTTTCCAACTCTCTTTTATTAATAAAGGGAAGGATCTAGTGGTAGTTACAAGTGAAGGTTGATTTGATTGCATTTATGGATGAATGATTTTTAATTTATGTTACCATAAAGGATGAATTTACATCTTAGGTCTTTATTTTTAATGACAGTATGAAAAACTTTTTCTTCTATTCAAATTTCAGGTATGGACCAAACAGGTAGTAAGTTAATTATTGGTTTATTTATTTTTTTTCATGGGTTGCCATGCTCATAGAATTAGTCACCAAGTGTGGTTCCTAAGGGAGATGAATCCCCGGCTGTACTTCAGGAGGCTGGTTCTTGGAAAGCAGCACAGTTTGGTGCAAGAACCATTCTCCAAACTTTTCCTGTATTGGAGAATCTATCATTACATATATTCCTCTAGCAAAAGCTCCATGAACTTTGGGTAACTGCTAGAACACAAGCATCAGAATAGTATTTTGTGAAAGTGATACTGTATGATTACGAGTTACCAAAGACCACAGCATCTGAAGAATTAAAGTTGAATGTTAATCCATGTGGAGAGCTATGTAGTGGACATGAATAGTCTAGTCAAGAGACATGTACTAAGCAGTCTACTCTGTGCTAGGGATAGTGCTAACAACCACTGGAACAGGCCATAACCCATTAGCAGTCTAAGAACAAAAAAGAAGAAATGTTATGATGGAAATCATCAAGGAGATGTATCACTGGAAAAAAAGAGTGGACAGCCATAAAGCAGGAACCAAGGGTGATGGAGTGATGGAGAAAAGCAGTATTTCAGCGTCATCTGCATAATACCAAGAATGCCATAGAAGGGCCCCTTGAACGTTGGGTGGCCTGGGGTAAAGGGCCCCTAGAACATACAGATAAGAGCTGTGCATTATCGAAAGGGGGGGAAAGAGGGGAATCTGAATGGTTAGAATACCTGCATCAATGAAATCAGCGATGCAGCCTGGGGCCTGGGGCAGATCATATTATATAATAAACAAAACTTCAAATGTTTGATTCTGCCCTTTGTTTCTCTCTCCAATGGAGAAAATAAATTTGAGTTCTTGATCATCCCTAAGGAGATATAGCCAAAGGACAACTCCAGAGAATGGCCTGGTTCTGATTCACTTTTCAGGGCATGGGCTCAGACTATTATGACAAGGAATTGCACATTATCTGGACTATGGTGAGTGAGTGTGTCCCCACTGTGGAGAATGACTACAGGTCTGAAGTGACATGGAAAAGGTCTGGGAATGCCAAGCCACAGACTCTTTGCCTCCATCCTGAAAAAGATGTAATCCCCCCAAAGGAGAGATTACATATATAATATGATATTATTGTATAATAGATATCCACCTGAATATCCTGGCATAGCTACTCTGATCCAAAGGTACACCAGAAATCAAGGCCTCCAAAAAGTCAAGGAGGAAAAGTCAAAAGGGAAGTTAAGAAAGGCAGAACTTCAAGTATGAATGACCCGTATATTCTCCTTAATACCAGTCTAAGTAGGCTTAGTTTTTGGGGAAATCCTTTAAATTGGGGAAGGAAGAAGAGATAGCAGTCAGGGCAAATTTGTAGACGTGGCAGCTAGGAATCAAACATCAATCTATGGCATCACATGGTTTTGCTGGTAATGGAATCTGCAGGCATTACTATAGTCAAATTTCTGCAAAGCACCATAGTAAGCTTTTGCTTATCTGTACTAAAGAAAGAAATCACTGAAATCTAAAATCTAAAATGACACTAGGGCCCTAGCTCACTGAGTTCTTCTACTTGGGAGGAATAACAGAGATAGATGCCCTGAGGAACTCGCGGACTTCTCGCTGATGGCTGTGCACAATGGTTCACAGGAACCATTTTAACAAGAAAAAAAGCTAAATTAAAAAAAAAATGACCAACCCACTTATTCCTTTTGCTCTCCAGATACATTCTTTTCTGTGATATGGTCCCTCTGGCCTCAGAGAGTCTGCTGAAGTCTATGGAGTCTGTCCCGTCCCCTCCCCTCTTCCCTCCCCCCTGCCCCAATAATGTTTATAAATGCCTAAAAGAAAATACTTAGGATTGCAAAAGAAGGTCCTCGATTAAGAGACAAGACTGGAGGGCAGCTAGATGATGTAGTGCTCTATCCACTGACTCTAGCCTCAGACACTTCACACTTCCTAGCTGTGTGACCCTTAAGCCCAATTGCCTCATCAATATGAAAAAAAAATTTTTTTAAAGAGAGAAGACTAGGATTGAATACAGGAAACATTGTAATTGTAAACTGAAGAAAATATTATCTTACTTTTTCTTCCGGCTTGGGCACAACAGTACTCTTAGACAGAAAAGACTCAGTCTGATTGTCTGCTGGTTTCTCAGTTCCAAAAGGAGCTGCTTCTTCTTCTTCTTCATCACTAAATAATGAGGGCACTGCCTGAGAGATTTTCTCCTTTTCCTACCAATAGGGAAAAAAAAAACCACCCATGAAATTCCCATAAAAGGTATGGATGGTACCTAAGTAACTGGCACATTCAATTCATTCATGCAACCAATCTTAAGTGTTCACTAATGTGTTATACTTTTTGTAAGGGGGAAGAACATAGAAATCACAACAGAAATACAAATCATCTAGTTCTTTAGGATATATATTCTATTAAGCCATGCCAGAGAACATAACTTTCCTTTAGTATAGTATTTTTTATGGATTTGACTTCAGTTTTGTTGGGAGCAAGAATGACACTAAGTAGCAGGGTGAGGCAAATCCCATTGGGCCAGGATAGCTGGAGGGAGTAGTTGGGTTTATCAATGACATACTGGGTAGGCAAGTAGACTTAAGGTTGGAAATACAATAGATTCTATGCAGGACCTGGACTTTGAGAAATATTCTGGAATGAGATTAGTGATGGACCTGGTCAGCTAACCTGGGAAAGCTCTTTCAAACATGATGGTCAAATAAAACAAATAAAAACACAATTTCACTTCACTGAAGCAAAAGGAAGAGATAAGGGTATAAAGAAAAGAAATGAATGATTAAAAGATTCTAAGGAAGGATATATAAATGATAATATGATTAGGCTTTATTACGTAACACAGTTGTGAACTTAAGCAAAGAAATTGTGTTCGCAACTTATTTATAATTCCAGTGATTAAAATATTTAAATTATCAACTAATTATATGAAAGTCTTAAAAATGATGTTTCTTTTTTTTGAAAGCTTTACATGTATGAGCCAAACTTTGACCTCTCCACAGTCTAAAATAGTAAAGATCTTTTGGTCCAGAAGTGCCTTTTTCCACATAGAAAAAGTTAGAGGTATACAGACTGTACAGGTAATTTTAACTCTTATTTATTATTTACAAGCTTCCAAAAAAACCCCAAATATGATATTTAAAGATATGCAATTGTTCAGCTACCTCTCACAACTTTTCAATTCTAAAGAATTTCAAAAGCTCATTAAATCAACATAGCTTGATACTTATTTGTCATTTACAAATGGGAGAGATTTAAAGTCCATAGGCTTTGGTGAAAATGTTAATACACTCACCATAAAACCTTTTAAAGCATCACCATAATTTTAGTGTAAACTCTTGTCATTTTCATAAACTAAAATTTCTTCCCAAGCTTTAAAGTATAATAATCTTGCACCAAATAAGAAAACAATTTTACTTGTAAAAATACAGTGACCAAATATTGGGGCATGGTGTCTTTGGAAAAAACATTTTGAGAAATAAGATTATACTTATTTTCCCAAAGATGAATCTGATCTTTATATAATAATCTAATTAATAATAAAATTCGAGATCTGAATTTTATCTTTTAGAATATGATCCTAAAAAAAGTACATACTGTATATATCTTTGCCTAATGACTATAAGCAGGTGACAATGGTGAGGTTCTAAACTGCCTAAATTAGAAGGGTGGCAATGAAGTCCAATGAAGAGAATCACCATATACAAGTCCAGAGATTTGGCATCTACTATTCAAATTTGCTATCCTATTACTACGTAGAAATGAGTCATTTTAATTGGTCTGTAAGCCTGCTTGGAAATACAGCGGCTCCCAAAGGGTATGACAATACCCATTTGATGTTCTGTCCACAAAGCCTGATCTTGAGTGCTACTCATAATACAAAAGTCTAACTCATTTAGTATGGAAACAAAGTCAAAAGTTACCATTTTTGCAGGAAGAGCAGACGGAGGAGGAGACCCAAATAGAGACCCACCACTATCGGCATCTTCTTCAAAAAGGAGCGAAGCTTTAGGAGCCTTTTTCTGACTGTAAAATAAATAACAAAACCTCTTAAATATTAAAGTCTAATTATAATAAATCAGAATAAATAGGCATAAATTTCTGGAAAGATTAAAAAAATCCACTTGTTATTTTTTGAGAAACAAAACTTCAACAAGAAAAATTAAGAAATCAGAATTTATATGAAAGAGGAAAGGGAAAAAAATCAAAAAGTGTTTCAGAAAAATAAGATAAAGCAATAAAGATAGGTCAGGAAGGTGTCAAAGTTATTAAGACTCTAGAGAGGGTTCCCCAATTGATAAATATTGAAAGGATATGTTCAGATAATAAAATTAAAACCATTTAGAGTCATGAAAAAATGTGGGAACCTGGAACACTAATGCATTGTTGGATGATCTAACCATTCTGGAAAGCAATCTGAGCTATGCCCAAAGGACTATCAAACTGTGTATATTTTTTGATCCAGCAGTGCCATTACTGGGTTTGTATTCCAAGGAAATCATAAAAGAGGGAAAAAGACCCACATGTACAAAAATGTTTATAGCAGCTCTTTTTGTGGTGGCAAAGAATTGGAAAACGAGTAGATGCCCATCAAATGGGGAATGGATAAGTTATGCCATATCAAAATAATGGAATATTATTGTTTTATAAGAAATTATGAACAAGCTGATTTTATAAAGGCTTGGAAAAATATACATGAACTGATGTTGAGCACAACAAGTAGAACCACAATAACAGCAAGATTTTGCAATGATCAACTATGAAAGACTCAATTCTTATTAGTGGTTCAATCCCAATAAATACTGGATAGAAAATGCCAGCTTCATTCAGAGATAGAACTATAGAGACTAGAACTATAGAGACTGAATGTAAATCAACACATGCTATGTTAACTTTTTTTTTCTTTTTCTTCGTTTTTTTTCTCTTGAGATTTTTCTCTTTTGTTCTGATTTTTTTCTTCTACCATGATTCATAAAGAAATGTGTATTAAAAAAATAATGTACACATATAACCAGAAAAACAAAAACAAAACCAATTTTTAAAAAAAGAATCTAATGAAGTGGAAACACAGGACAGAGATTTCCATGTTAAATCTGTATTATCCAAGACAAATCAAGCTGTGCAGAGTAGAAAAAATAAAACTGAACAAGAATTTGTTGTTTCATATATAATCCAGTTTTTTGTTATTTGTATATTGAAATGTATGTGTTTATTTATGTTTATTAAATTCATAAAAAAATTTAAAAATACACTGAAGGAATACTTTGGCTTAGGTACATGAGGATAACTGTGAGTTAAATCCCCTCCTCATTAACATGTTACTTCACCTCTATATCATTCCCTGTTCTCTCCTGTTCTGTTTGGACATTCTTATCCTCCCATTTTTTTCATCAACTCCTCTAATCTTCTTCAGATTCTCCCCATCTATTATCTCCTTCCTCTTGCCCCAATATATCATTAGTCTTCATTTGTCCTCACCATTTCCTCAAATTCTTGTCTTTTACCTTGCTTTCTTTCAATAGGCAAAGTCTTAAAGTTATCTCCCATTTCCTCTGGCTACCAACTGGTATGGTCTCTGAAGTCTCCTCCAGATGCCAAATCCTCTTCCTTTCCCCCTTCTCTCCAGTATCTGACATTGCTAGCCCCTCCCCACATCACAGGTCCTTCCTCTTCTGGTTATTTCCTCAGCTTCCTTGGGATCCACTTGTCATCTTGATACAACTTTAATTTCACCTGGGCTTCCAGACTGTATCACTAACAATTCACTGGCCATTTAGACCTGAATATCTTCTACACATCTTGACCTCAGCAGGTCACACTCATTTTCTTTCCCTCTCAAACTGACCTGTTCCGTTCTGGTCAGTTATTTATCACTCTTCTATGCAGCCAGCCAGAATCCCAACCTGAGTACCACCTGTGATTCCTCTTTTTCACCTTACAATGCCCACTGGCTGCCTATATCCAAGTCATGTCCTCCATTTGATACCTGCTTTGTTCACCTGCTACCATCCTAATACTACATCTACACACTGAGATTGCAACATCTCTGACAAAGGTCACACGAATATATCTCAATGGCCGTTGCCCCTCCCAACCCCCATCAGCAGTCAAGGCAATTTCCTTAAAGTGTAGGTCTGACCACTGTACCCCTTGCTCAGTGAGCTCCAATGGCTGCTTATTACCACTAGGACCAAAATTAAAAAGCCGCATTTGGCATTTAAAGCTTTTCACAGCTCCTTGGTCAATGTAACAAAAACTTCATATTTAGACAACTGACAATCAAAGTTCACATACTCGAAAATACAGACCTTGGTCAAATTCATAGTTTTTAATAATATTTTGTTTTACTGTAAGAAGTCTACTTGTATTCTGAAGATAATGCACTGGGAAAATGCTCCCAACAGTTAGCACAATGTCTAGCATACAGTAGGTACTTAAATTCTTGCTGACTTTGCACATCCATAAACATATTTTTCCTATAATTGTGGTGTTCACCTGTAACAAGGTGAACTAGTTTGGGAGTTTAGAGGGGTGGGATAGCAGAAGAGTTGCTTCTTTGGATATAGAAAAGTAAAAAAAACCTCAGTGACCTTCCCATTCTTGAGTTTGATCCCTGAGGTTCATTACTATCCACAGTCTCTGTGCTATTCTCTACACAGCTGTCCATTCTGCTGCAGCAATGTAATTACCTGTCTTTAGCAATAGCAAATAAATCCTCTTCATCATCTTCCTCAAATAGACTTAACTTTTTCACACCCTTCTCTATATGATCCTGCTTTATTCCAGGCTTCTTAAGTTCCTTTATATTATTATCAGGTATCCTACTGGTCTGTGAATCACCCATGCTCCACTGGTCCTAAAAAAAATTAAAACAGTATTTTATCAATCAAAGGAACTTTACAAAGAGACTTTTTGTCTACTTCTCCCGACGTTAATTCAATGAAGATACATGGAGAACAAAATAAAACTGATTACAAGTTTCACTTTCACAAAGATCTTTTTCCTTCATGTCTCTTGGAGATAATGTGATATTCTCAAATATGAGGCCAGTGGAAACCAAGCTTTAGCTAGTTCCACCACACTGGAAGAGTTTTGAGTATGAGCCCAGCAGTGGGTAGTATGTCTGCTGTCCAAGCTTAATTAACCTAAACTCAAAGAAGTTCATCAACAGAAAGCCGATCACCAGATGGGGAATATTTATGGTCACAGTAATTCATTAAAATCACGTAGGGGAATGGTGTCAAATTAAAATAGAAATAGGAGTCACTAATTTGTTCATAAAGAACTCTGTGGACTGCATACTTAGTTTTGAAATGTAATATAATCTATATTTTACTGTATTTTAATTTATTTTTGTTCAATATTTTCCAATGACATACATTTTTATCTAGCATGGATTGCACTTGGGAGTTCTGGAGGCTGTTTGTACCTGCAAGCAGCAAATTTTGACATTACTTGTCCAGGGCATAGAGAAACCAAGGGAAGGAATATTTACTGTTATAAAACAAAAATCCTTAAAGTGTTGAAGTACACTGATTTGCACAAATTGGTTACTTTTGCAGGAAGTTTTAGTGCCTAAATTTACAAAGTGTGCTCTCAGAACTAACAGAGATTTCTGGTGGCCCTTGTCAGCCTATTGTCTTCCCTTGAAGGTTCTCACTCTTTATTGTTCATGAAAGAGAAAAAAAATAGAAAAGAGAAAGGTTTTCCTAGTTCAGAGTTGTGGGTCAATAGAAAATGGAATTTTTTTTTTTAATTCAAGAGTTGTCAATCTTCAGTATTAGAGTGATAATGTGATTTAGAAATTAAAGTCAATTAATTGTACAGTTGTACAATCTAGGAACATGTGTGATTCTTAAGCAAATTCAGAAAAATCTTAAGAAAGCCTTTTGACTCATCGCATTTGATTCTTGAAAAACCCTTTAGCACTGCATAATTATTTATTCGTGTGTGTAATGCAGTCTTTGCTCTCAAGAACCTTATATTCTCCTTGGGCAGAAAAAATGCAAACAGAAGATGTCCACCCTGATTTTGGAGTTCATAAGGAAGTCCCTGAGTTCAATGAATTGCACTGCGGGAGGAAGGAGACATGGTCAGAGCTGCATTTTAGGAAGATCAGCTGGCATTTGATTTGATTTGATAGGAGAATGGACTAGTATGGGAGAGATCTTTTTCTCTATTCCTAGAGCCCACAACTCTCTATCAGACCCTCATCACCTCATTCCTAGTCTGTAGCAATAGGTTTAGAGCTTGTCTTCCTGCCTCGGGTCTCTCCCACACTAGTCCACTCCTTCTTCCCTCAGTGCAATTCTTCTGCCACATCTGGTTATGTCTAGGTTAAGAGAAAAGTTCTCTTACTGAATAATGCTTAGAAGCTAATCATTCAGCGAGATAAAAAATAAGGTCAAACAAACACGATAGAAATCATGCTGTTATGTAGAAACTTGATACATGTTTATTAGCTTTGAAAGTATTGGGGTAAGAATCTGAAAGTAGTATTGAGGTTGAAGATCCTTAAAATCTTCAAACAATGCATTCTGCTTGTATCAAGTAGCTTTCAAAAGTATTTTGAACATTCTTACTTGACTAACTTCAAAAGGAACAAGAATTGAGACACATGTTTGAACTAGGAAAAAACTATTTAGGACACTATGACAATCTAACATTAATTTTGTCCAACTAATCTCTTCCTTTAAGAAAAATTAAGTTGTCTCCCTGATTAAAATGTGAGCTCTCCTGACAACAGGGACTATATTCCTTTTCTATTTATACGCTCAGGATTTAACATAGTCCATTGCAGGTAATAAGCTTTTAAGAAGTGTTTCATTCATTCAAGATGGTGGTAACTGTACCTCCTCATCACTGCTAAACAGTAAGGTAGATGGTTTTTTGTGTGCTTCAGAAGATTTAGGCTTCTCTTGCGTCTGCTTAGGCAGAGATGATGAAGATTGTTTCTTAGCAGGTGTTTCCCCAAAAAGATTTTCCTAAAAAAAAAAAAAAAAAAAAAAAAAGTTCCTTGAAGTGCTGAGTAAAACCAGATCACAATAGCCAGAAATCAAGACAGTGCTCTTTTGTTAAAATGTTAGAAAATAAATTAAGTCGACCTAGTGATAATCCCAAACTAGTTAAAAGACATCTTTCAAAAATCATTAAATACCAAAACAATAATTCTATTTCTTTATCATATTTCTGCCACAATATACTCTGAGTTCAATTTTACCACTACAATAAGGGACAAATAACACAGGATGAGCAATTAAAAAGAAAGATGATCTCCTCAATTATTGTAGCAGTAGAGAGAATATGATTTTGTTGTTCTTTGGAGTTTTTAATTGTACATAGCTCCAAACTTTATACTATGAAGGTTTTCCAGTAGGAACCACTCAAAGTTGAGAATGTGGCTTTCAGGGACAGATAGCCCCTTTCCCACTCTCTTAAGTTCAAATCTGAGCAAGAGAAAAAATAGAACAAGGACAAAGTAGAGATGGTTCTCTTTCTCTATATGGAATATATCCATCCTTTCTATGGAGAAAAGCCATGAGAAGAAAAAAATAAATGATCTTTAAATTTCTCTACTGCCAAAAAGATTTAATAAATATAAGAAAGTTTGCTGAAACATTCTATAAATCATCCAGTATAAATAAAATTACATCCTTTGAAGAGAGATATATTTTCTTACATGTATGTGAATTTTTAGCGCAAAATTTCTAAAGCAAAAACAAGCAATCCAAAGACTTGTATTAGAATATTTGACGATGCATTCAGAGATCCAACCAAGTAATAATCTAATTCTCATACTGGACCAAGAATTTCGCAGTACTTCCTTCTTTAAAGCTAGGGAAGGTAAAACAGACATAGAAATGTCCATGCTGGGTGAATCTCAAATACCACTCTTACTCTATTTCCCTAAAAACAGCTGTCAGACTTGCTCCGTTGCACTCTCACCTCATGAGGTTCTCGATTCTGAATCATTTATTGTAAAAAAAAAAATCAATATTCAATATTTCAATATTAGAAATACTAAAACCCAATTTTTACCTCTTCATCATCATCATCATCATCGAAAAGAGAAAGTGATTTCTTTGTAGTGAGCTTGCTGGATTGAGAGGTTACAGCTTTCGTCTTATTCACATTCGAAGCGGAAGAAAACAAGTCCTGCTGGATTAAAAAATAAAGTTATAAAGACCAGCACAAATAGGGCAAACAATCCAAAAAATGATTTTATCTTGTTATAAATAGCTACCTCTACAAAGTCTACTTTGATGCCTCCTTATAATCCTTTAGGCCCTGAAAGGTAGCCAGCAGTTTGCTTAGCGTGGGCCTATTCTACTATTCTGGAAAGGTTTTGGAACAAACTCTATTTGTTTTCTAAGAGCTTGTTTAGTTAAACTACTGATAGTGAAAAATGGAAAATTGTAATGACCGCGTATTTAAAGTCAGCAGGAGTCAGGAATTCAGGTTAAGGGAAAAATCTTCAATATTTATTGAAGTGAAGAGGTGAATAAAGATTGCTATAGCAAATATAGGCAGTTGCGACAGGAAGCCAGCTAAGAGAGAGCGACGCGAGACGAGCCGACCGTGGCAATCCCAAAAACCTCTCCTCCCCTTCCTTTTCCACTCCCCTGCCTCCACCCACCAAAATCGTCATTTCCTATACAACACATCAGGACTTGCACAAAGAATGGGTGGGGGCCATTCTTTCTCCAAGCTTATCTATTAATAGAGTATGGTCCAATTACTATTTAGCCTCATGTGCTTGGGACCTCAGTGCATCAACTCAAGCCTCAGCCCATTACAGAAAATGGTAATTTATATATATTACAATAATTTCCTAAATGATTTAACTAATGCAAACCAGTTACCATAAAAAAGAGACCAAAAAAACCTTCAGAGAAATTGTGTCCAGGAAATATCTGACCTCTCTGTCTCATGAAAAGATATGACAGTTAAGAGCAGCACTAGTTAAAAACATAAAATCAACAACAAAATCTTATGATAAAACATGCTAAGTAAGTATTGTTTCTTAGTTCATTGAGAAGCAGCAGAAGGAAAACAAGTTTAAAGACAGCTGAGTAGGAGCCAAGGTAAGCAAAGTCATCCTTGAATCTATTTAAAAATGAAATCTAACATGTTTAACATATACTGAATTGCTTGTTGTGTAGAGGAGGAGATGGGGGGGGAAGAGAGAGAAAAAAAATCTGGAAAATAAGGTTTTGCAAAGGTGAATGTTGAAAACTATCTTTGCATGTATTTTAATAAAAAGCTATTATTTATATATTTTTAAAAAATGAAACCTAAAGGATAACTAACAGATGATCATGGAAAAGCTCTCCAAAGATTTTTATGTCAAGCTCTCTTCACAATGATAAGAAAAGTGGTCCCCTTAACTTCCTAGTGTTGCAGGTGGAAGCTTTGGGCTAAGCTGGAATGAGCATAAGTTCTGAAGGAGTCAGAAAACCCAGTTCAAATCCTACTTCTGACGATTTCTCTTGTGGGACTTCGGCCAATCATTCAATCTGGCTGGGCCTCCTTTTATTCTTCTGAAAAATAGGAGAGGGGATTGGAAGGCTCCAGAGGGACCTTGTGTGCTGAATGAGGAAACAGAAATAACACAGCCAAAAACAGGAAAGTCCCCTGGTCTAGATCCAAGTACACAAAGAAAAGGTCTGGGCTAAAGGTGATACCATGTAGAAGTGCTAAGGAATTAATGTAACAGAAAAAGAGGAAGAAATCAAAGGAGTGGAAAAGACTCACACCATTTTTTAACTGCCCTCTCTGCTCACTCCAAATATGGATTATCAACAATAATCAACCCTATTGTCTCTAGAAAGAAATACAAATTCCTGTTGGCCATCAAAACATCTTCCTAATATGGTTCCCACCTATCTTTCCATATTTAATTCATATGAGCCTTAACTTGTCCCTTCCACAGATCAGCTCCATCTGCTGGAGAGAAGGTGCATACTTCTCCACTGGAAGCTCAATTTATACAGGTGATTTCTACTGCGCAAATGGCCAGAGTCTGGTGTCTGAATTAAACTCCTGGGTGTGAGGTGCGAAGGGCATCTTGTGACTAGTTCCTCAGCAAGTGTTGCTCAGAAAGGAAGAGGCCCTCGGTGGTTCTAGGTATATCCTGTCCTTGTAAAGTCAGGATGACTCACTAGGTGTCTCCACATTCTACAGCCCATACAGGATGCTCTTGGTTAAGACAGGGGGGAATGAAATAAATATCCTCCAGAGATCCCTTCTACAGCATTGTTTTTATCATTCTAAAACATGGGATCACAGGATTGAAAGCTGAATGAGACTTTAAGAGATCACTTACTACAAACACTTCATATTGCACCTATAGAAACTGAGGTCCAGAGATGAAGTTCCAAAATGTAGTTGCAAAAAGTGAATGATTACATATTCCTAAATGATAGATTAAAAGAGAAGATGAAAGATATGAACAAAATTAACTACAGAAAATTAAAGAGATAAAAATAATGATTATCAAACTCAATGAGCTATACTATTTCATACTCAGTAAACAACTCAGATCCTCCTTAAAGTGTTAAGCTGGCTTATATTTTTAAAAAGTTAAATTAGAACTGTTTGAAATTTGGAGACATCACTTGAGATAAATGCAGATACTCTGGAGGGTTAATCATTCTTTTAGAAAGATGTTAAACGATTTCTGAATAGCTATAAAAAACCAGGCTAGAGCACTGAAACAGCCACTATGCTCCATGAAAGACATGTACTAGAAATATAACTAGGACAATTGTGCCTTGGAGAGAGAAACCTAAATGAAGATGGCACATTTATTCAGTAAAGAGAAATATTTCACAAGACCTCTTTGGACTGTTTCTTTGTTTTGGACCTATCCTCACCAAATATAAGACCTGTCATCAATGTATTTTTATATTATAAAATACCCAACTCCAAATCTTATTTTAGATTCTCTAGTGTTAGTCTTTCTTCATGCCCTTTGTGTCATGCTCTAGGTCAACTTCCAGTTGCCTACTGAATGGACATCATTTAATCATCTCAACCATATCAGATATATCTGAATATATCCCAAAATGAAGTTACTGGCTCTCCCCCAAAACCTGCTGTCACTTTCCTGTTTTTGTTAATGGACCACCCATCATTCTTCTAGTCATGCTGGTTTGAAACCATCTTTGATCCTTTCCTCCTACATTTAAATTGGTTCCTACAATAGAGATATTTCCCACATTTACTTCCTCCTTTCCACTCTATCTTAGCCCAGGTTTCCATCAATTCTTACAGGCATAACTTAAGATTTGGAAAAGGAATGTTCTCTCTAACAAAGTTCTTGTCCACCATTAAATAGTTCAGGAAAAGAAGGGTTGGTACCACCTGCACAAATACTAGAATCGACCTCATGTTACAGAGGAGGAAACTGAGACAAAGAGGGTAAAGTGACTTGCCTAGGATCACACAGCCAGTATGGGTCTGAGGCCAAAGTGGAACTCCGAGCACTTAAGGCTAACTACCTTTTGGACAATACTCTATTACCATATGCTTGGAAAATGGCCTGCCCCACTATTCTGTGCTGGTTCAATCTTTTGGGATATACACAGAATTGTAGGAAGGATCAGGGGATGGAATAAGACAAGAGTCACTTTGGAGATAGAGGAAAAGAAGGAAGGTCTTGCATCCATCCTGTTCACTTCAACCCCTAAAGACCAAGAACAAAGACCAAAGACTTTTGCTTATCCTGACTACAGCCGATTCTAAGGTATCCAAGGTGCTATACTCCTTCAGGGAAGGGATGTCTTATCTGTTTCCGTATAGTGCCCAGCCCAGCAGTCTGTACTATAGTACTCAGTAATATCTGTATCATTTAGATTTAATGCCCATGACAGTAATCCAAAATGAAGATGATGGCACAAGAGGAAAAATACAAGTAGACAGATTTGATTAACAGGCCAAGAAATAAGACAGAATTCATGGAAAACTGTCTTGTGAAGGAATCTCCTGAAAGTCACCTGAAAATCATCAAACAAAAGGATTTTTGCTTTCCCCCACAGCCTGCTCAGAGAGAGAGTCCCGGTGTAACTAACAGGAGACAGCACCTAGCAATAGGAGCTGACCAGAACTGGGGTTCTCAAGGTCCCTCAGTACAGAGGTCAAGAAGCCTATTTCTGCACTTGACAGGAAGGGCCTTGTGTTTGCTTTAGTTAGTAACCAATAAGACCTAAGCTGCAGAAGCAGCTGTGAGCTGAGAAAACAAAGGAAGAACCAAGTCCCTATCCTTGAGATCACATCCTGATGGGGAAGACAAGGTATAGATGCTGACTCCTCCAAAGGGAGGGAAGCCCTTGTAGTAGAAGAGATTGGCCCCCCAAGATTAGGACTTGAGCTGAACCTGGCAGCTGGGGCCCCGCCCCCCCCCCCCCGGGGGAGAGGGGCAGACAGGAGAAAGAGCAGTAAGAGTCCTGGCCCAGCATGGCTAACTGTCAGGCACACAGAAGCAAGGGGACTAGAGATGCTGAGAGGAGCAACAGGAGGAGCGTCTTAGGCCAACAGAAGGCTTTCTGTTCCATCCGGTAAGTTTTGGGGAGCTCCGAGAGGAATGTTCTGAGGGCATGTGTGGGGGATGACAATGACTGTGGACCTGCAGCTTTGGAGGCTGAATGGAGGAGGGAGAACCCGAGGCAGGCACACCCTCCAGTAGCTTTGGTGAGAGTCTGGGCTGAGGCGAGGGGCACCCACGCCAGGGTGGTGGTCACGTGGGAAGTTATTAACAAGATAGAAACAAGGAGACTCATCATTGCTCTACAATGGAGACTGAGACAAGAAAAGAGGAGGTGCAAAGTCAACAACCAGGCTGTGCAACATAATGGAGTTCTGAACAGCTCAGTGTCGTGGGTCTGACTAGAAGGGTTTTAAAATGGGATTGGAGAACGAGGGTGAAAACTGGTTAGATCGAACTATCAAGCTAGAAACGACAAGGTGAGAGTCAAGACAAAGAAAGAAGGGCCATGCTGGAACCTCCAGGAATCCTTGCGACCCAAAGGGCCAAGGACAGCGACAACATTTTCAGACCTACAGTCAGTTAAAAGCCAACTAAGCTAGAGCTCTCCACACAAGGAGATAAAGAAAAACCTCAGTACCAGTCTCTGAGATGTGGCAGCTACAATGCCAGCATTCTCACAGTGAAGACCTCACTCCAAAGGAACAGAAGGCCCAGCAGTGTCAGGAAGACATATTCTCATGCAGAAGTGATGGAACAGATGGGGAAAGCATGACCTCTTCAAAGAGGACCGATGGAAGGAAGGAGAGGCCAGACCGCAGGGAGACTATAGCCAACAGGAGGAGCAACTGCATGCCTGGCCTGCAAGTCGGCCCCAGGCCTGCCAAAGGCATACGAGCAAGTGAGAATGGGAAAACTGAAAGATCAGGGGAGGGGTTTGCTCTGCTCAGAGTGCGGAAGCTGAGAAAATCCAAGAGATTATTTGTGACACATGATCTTGTAAGAATTCCCAGGAGTTTGTGCTCTCTGTCCCTAAATGGAAAACAAGCACTTTTAAAAGGCAATGACCCAATAGGGATTTAGAAGAGCTTAGTTCCCTAAGAGTACATGCTCTGAGCTGAATGCATGGAAACAAGGGAAAGATTTCTGAAATTTCTTGTGAAATCTGTTTTTCTCTTCATAAATACATCTTCCTTTATAACCTCCTTGTTACTTTTTAGTAAAAAGGAAACCAAACATTTCCCTCCCCAAGGTTACCATCCTGCCTCTAGATGACCTCCATGGACGAAGGTCAATTGTGGTGGTTGGTCAATGCCCCAGGTCAGAGCAGCAGACACTGCAATTGAGGTGCTGATAACCAGGAGGACCAAAACTTCACAGTCATAAATTCTAGGTCACCCCAAACCCAAATAATCAGCTATAGTCAAAGGAAAGGAGCAGGAAGCCCCTTTAGTGAAAATGACCAGATCCAGGCTTTTCCCCAAATCTCTCCTAAACTCAATTTCATCAACATGACCGAGCTTCAGAGGACGAGACCCAAAAATATATGAACACCTCACCTCTGAGTCCTCCTCATCTGAGAATAAACCTTTTTGTTTCTTGGAAACTTCTTCTGACAAGGCCTTGAGATTTTTGCTAGAAGATGGCGTAACCTTTGTTAAAACAAAAAAGAATCACAAAAATTGAAGGAACCATTTCTGATCCTTTCATTAAATAGTAAGAGTCTAAATCTAAGTAAATAAATGCATGTGTAGTACTGCTATCTAGAAGTTATACTTGATTTCTTAAAAATTAGGCAAAGTCCTTTATAAATATTATCTCTTTGTTTCTCAGTAGATACCATTAATATTCCCATATTATAAAATTGAGGAGGGCAGAAATTGTGATCTGCCCAGGGTCACACAGCCAGTGAGTGTCTAAGATTCAGGTTTTCTGAGTAAGGCTGGTACTTTATCCACTGCCTTACCTCACTGTCTCAAAAGAGAAAATAACCTTTCTGAGAGCAAAATATAGAACAACTCAAAAGAAGCCCGGTTGTATTGTTTTAAAATAATAAAAGTTTGAATGTCTATGTACTTAAAAGGAGAAAAAAATCTCCAGGATTAGACTCTACATAAAACATGCTTCAAAAGTTGGTTCTGCCCCTTCCTCAGGGGAGCTGAAGTGTTCTGAACTGTGCAGGCCTGTGAATTGGTCAAGTTTGAATTTTCTCAAGTTAGAGATTTTAAATTGCTTGTCAATTGTTATTGCCAAAGACCTTTGAAACTAAAGCAGAATCTTAGCAATCTGCTCTTTCCCATGAGCATTAGGTAGAAAGAACATTAGCCATGTGCTCACAAAATAGGCCAACTAACATGTATATATGTATGCTTCTAAGTCAAAATACATATGGAAGTTTCATTATGAATTTTTTCTACACTGGGACAAAGCAACATGTCACAAAGAAAGTATTGATGGAAGAAGGAAAAGAAAGATATCAAACCCACACTAATAGATCAACTTTTACTCTAGGCTCTGGTGTGTCTGAGTAACAGGTTTTAAATAAAATATACATGGTATAGGCATTGAAAAGGAATAGAATTTCACTAAGGATTAACAGATGGTTAGATTCTGGCATATTAGGAACCTTAAATATGAAAGATAATTAGGATTTAGGTAAGAAAGAGGAATCAGAATTCTCCATTTACTCTCCAGTACATCTTTCTGCTTTACCAGGACCTGTTTCAGACCTCTGGGCTTCAGCCCAGCCTCCTGCTGCCTCTCTCCCCATCTCCCCGGCCTGAGCATATGTTGCCTTCTTCTTTTAGAATATAAGCTCTTAGAGGACAAGAACTTTCTGCTTCTACTTGTATGGCCAGAAGTGCTGGGCATAGGAAGCACTTCACAAACACTGCGATCTGTGGAGGGTCCCACACCATCACCTTCTGAATGAAAAAACTCTTGCTTGGAGCTGGATAATCCCCCATTCATTAATTCTCAGCTCTTCCCTTCCCAAGATGACCTGCAGCTTACAGCTGACCTTGCCACCTGGCTTTTGGTCCCTAGCATCATTCCTCTTGACCAGATATAACTGGGGGAATGAGAGAAAGAACAGGCAATAACACTGTAAGGAAGTTCAATTCAGCCAACAATTATCAAGGATCCACTGTGTGTATAACGTGGCACCAGGCCCTGGGGAAGAAGGACGGCTTAGATGAAAAGTTCCCCTTCTGAAGCTTATGCCAGTAGAGAACATAGACAATTCAGAAGGAAGAGCAGCTCAGTGCAGTGGATGGGACTAGCAGATCTGGGGGGTCCTTGAGAGCTGGATGGACGAGGCACAAACACCACGGCTTGCACTCTGTATTAATCTTGTATTAATGTGTGTCTGTCCAAACTCTATCTTTGCTATTTTTGCATTTCTCTTCCTGCCCAGTACAGGAGCCCATGGTAGGTGCTTGATGAACATTCTTTTAATTGGCTGTTAGACCTATTTCATAATACAAGTCAACTCATTTTAATTTGGTTCAAGGTGAACTAAGTATAGACTCCCCCAAGAAAAACACCCATGTGTACAGCCACCCCCTCCTCCATCACCTTCTCAGCTGCCTCCTTGGTTTCGGGACTGAGAGAATCAGTGGAAGGAGTGACTGCTTTCTTTTTGAAGAGATCTTCCTCTTCCTCCTCCTCCTCATCAAACAGATCAACAGTTGATTTGACTTTGATTTAAAGAAGAAAAAGTTGTTTTGAAAAATTTAGCACACCATTAAAAATAGTGCTTTTGTTATTTTTTAAGGGAAAAAAAAGGCAAAACAACAAGATGACCAGCTTCCACACCCCATCAACCTAAAGACTAATGCCAGAGTATCAGTGACATCTTACAATGAGCTATAATTAGATGAAGTGAGCTCGACAGTAATGAGGTTTCATTCAATACTGAGGAAAACATGAAATCAGCACAATGAGAGGGCAGTGGGAGGAGGTAGGATTTTTCCTCAAAGACCTGAAGGGCTAACAGTTGTCCAAAAGTCACATTGGCTTCAAAGGAAGATGACAACTGAAGCTGCCTTTCTAAGACATTGAGAACACTGTTTTTTTCCTGCTGCCCTATTAATCAACAGAGTCCTCCATGGGCAAGGACCTTTGTGCTCTTCTTAGGTCTCCAGGCAAAGTCATTTTGTTACCGCTCATTTTCTCACTCCTATTTTAATTCCATCACAGTAAGATCATAGGACTTGAGAGCTGAGAGGTAACTTAGGCAACATCTAGGCAAATTGTCTCATCATACAGATGGGGAAAACGAGGCTGAGGAGGGAGAAGTGGTCATCCAAGGTTACAGAGATAGTGAATTACAGCACCAAGACCTGAGCCCAGGGCCTGTGACTACCAATGCAGGGATTCTCCTCTTACATGATGAAAGAAACTCTGTTTTTCACACTGAGGAAACTGGAAGAAACACAAATTATTCCCAACCCCTTACATTAGCCAGGGCTGAAGAAATAGTGATGCTGGTTACAGGAAGATTGATCTGGGATCCAAGTGGTAGCCCTCTGGGCAGAAAGAATGTAAAGTGGTTTTCAGACCTTCAACAGGGAGAAGCTGAGGCCCTGGGAAAACTCCTTGCCCCCAGTTTTTAATATTCTTGCTGGTGGCCTTAACTTTTGTGAATTGCTGCCTCAGGAACTGCTCTTCCCTTGGGTATTTGTACAAGTCTTTATTACATGGATTTGAATCCTCAGGCTTTGAGTGATTGACTGCATCAGGAGCTGAATATAATGAGGCTCCTGATGTTCAGGAGACTTTCTTTCAGCTGCTGAAGACATCTGCTCCTGGGCTAGTATAAACCAGGGCAACGTGCAGGGTGAACTGAATAAATCAGCACAACTAACCGAGGATTCTTAGCCTTCTCAGTCCCTGGTTAAAAGTCATTTCAAATCATTTGCATGAAAATAGAGAAAGGCAACACATACCTGCAAGTCCAGGTTTGCTGCTAGATGTCACAAAGAAGTCATCGTCATCATTATCAAAGAGGCTGGCCGCGGCAGGGCTTAGTGGAGTTTTCCCTTGTGAGGACTGTTGAGGCCGCTGGGGCTCCTTTGGTGACTGAGCTGAAGGAACACTGAATACATCAGCATCACCTAAAATCAGAGGAAGATGAGCCAACAGATTTAGGGATCGTGCCATACAAAGCTGCTAATTTCTCTCAAAATCTAATGACTTTCAGCTTTTTCAGAAATACTCCTCCTCCAGCTATAAAATGCTACAGCCGCTGAAGAAGGCCAGCTCAAACACATTCCCTCTAACACAAATCATCTATTCTTTGGGAAGCTGTTTTTTCCAAACATAAGTCTGTGTGTAAAGATTTATTGTCAAGGGGCAAGGACAGTGTGTGTGTATAACAGCCAGTCTAAAAAACAAACTGATGCTCTTCATGACACCTCTGGAGTCTTGAGTTATCTACCACCACATGCTAATCAGATCTTTGAAGGTTACATTTAAAAAAAAGATATGTTAAAAATGACAAAAGTAAAGAGACAAAACCTTAAAAATGGACATACCTAAGAATAAAGACACAGCTCCTGCTGGTATCTTTTTTCCAGGTTTGGCTGATGAAGCCTCTGGAATAAGGAAAAAAATCATTAAATTCACTTTTTTGCAAAGTCAAATTGGAGAAATGTTTTTGGTGGTTGAAATTAATTGATCTTACATGTGCTACTTTTAATTTAGTTTTTTTTTTTTAATTTGACATTACTCCTTCAGGTGGTTAACATAATCTAAGGACACATTTAAAGGGAGATTAAAATAGTGTAACAGGATTTTAACTCTGTAAAGATTATAAATGTTAGTTTATAGTGATCCCTTAATAGTATAATAGGTTTGATATTAGTAGTCATTTCTTGCTTTCCTGCCAGGTAAAGGAGTAAAAAGAGAATGTTAGAAAGCCCATAGACTTGTTGATGGATAAAGTGATGGTGGGTACAATCCTAAAAATACTTTCCAATAGTCTCTCTATTCAGGAGAAAGAACAGATAGATTAAGAACAGTAAAAAGGAAATGTGTGTATATCAACCACTGAATACTTATTTAGAAGTGATTATTCCACAGTCTAGCAAGATTGCTACAAACAGCCTATTTCAGTTTCCTTATTTATTAATGGGGAGAATAATCCTTTGTGCTCTATTTTACAAGTTTATTTTGAATATGCTAAGTAAAAGTTATCATTATTGATCTACTGTTTCTATAAACAAAACCTTGGAGATATTCCTTAATACATTTGGTTTTACCCGTACCCAATATTTATAATAAGCCACTTTTCTTGTCAATCTCTGTAAAATAGGAAATTAGAGAACATTTCCAAGTTGTTCATTCTGATGGGCTAGATTTGAATACGGAGTTTACAAACAATGCTTTTTATCATTGCTTTATATCATTTTAAGAAAAGAAAAAATTTCTTACAATGTTATAAAACATATGAACTAGATGCTTTTAACTGGACTGACAGAATTATGCCTAACAAAATAATTCCTGGGAACAAGCTAAAAAGAATTTAGAGCCTTAAAACAAAATCTTGAAAACCTCTTCCCCTAGTAATACAAATTTAGATCTCATTCTTACCTTCTTTAGCTGGGGTTTGATTTTCATTGTCTTTAGGGGCTTCTGAAAAGAGGTCACTCTGATCATTTCATGGAAATCAAATGGGTAAAAAAAATTAATAATGAAGTATTAAAATTTTGAGATTTTTTTCCAAACTACAGACAACTAAGACTTTTACAGCTCCGTGTAGAAAAGAACCTTTGCAAAGTCCAGGATGCTCTCTATAACCTGGATACATTCTGACCTCCTGAATTAAGACTGTTAAACAATCAAGAGCTTGAAAAACCATAGTCTATATCCCAGGAGTTAATGCCTATAAATCAGGACTATCACCTAGAAAGTATTGTACAGTCTACTGGTCAGGAAAGTTGCAAATGACTATCCCTTATACATCAAAGAACATCAGGATAGCCATCAAAGCAGGAAAAGGAACAGTGGCTACCTGAGGTAGAGAACCATTTTGGTAAAAGGAGGAACAGATTATTCTTTTCTGATTTCCATCTCCAACTGACCTCATCATCATCATCAAAGAGTCCCATTCCTCCACTAAAAAGACCTCCTCTAGAGCCAAATGGTGAGAAGTCTTCATCTGTCAGTTTAGGTGGTTTGAACATGTCATCCTCTTCATCTGGGGAAAGAAAAAACAAATCACAATTCTGAAAAATGCAAATGAATGAAGAGTCCCACTTTGCAGCCATCTCTGCAAATTTTTCACTAGGAATACAAAAAGAAGATGGCCACAAATAAGCCCTGAATTCAAATTCTAAGGGATTTAAAATCTTCCACATGAACAGTAACACTTTCCAAATCACTGAGATTTGTTGTGGTGTTCTGTTGTCCTTGCCCTCTGGGAATTTATGGTATATGTGGGTATTGATGCCAAGAGAAAATCTATATCGAAGAGATATGAAATATTATTGTTCTATAAAAAAGACAAACAAGCTGATTTTAGAAAAGCCTGTAAAGATTTACATGAACTCTTGCTGAGCAAAAGGAGCAGAACCAGGAATACATTGTACATAATAAAAGCAAGAATGTGTGATGATCAGCTTTGAAAGGCTCGGTTCTTCTAAGCAGTTCAGTGATCTGAAGCAATCCCAACAGACTTTGCATAGAAAATGCCATCTGCATCCAAAAAAAGATCTAAGGAGATCTAAATCAACACATGCTATGTTCACTTCTTTTTGTTTTTTAATCTCTCCCATTGTTTTTTCCTTTTACTCTGATTTTTCTCTCCCAATGATTCATAAAGCAATGTATATTAAAAATAAAGTTACCAAAAAAAAGATATGCAGAGATAAGTTGATTAACAAATTCTGATAAAATGCTTATAATATGTACAGCTATTAGCAATAAGCAGGATTTAGGAATGTTGAAGAGAACAAAAATCAAATGTTCCAAGTTTATATTTGGATAAGGTATGGGACTGATCCAAGAGGCTGTTACTTCCTGTATAGCAGATAATTCTGTGTAGAAGATGGTCACTTGTTTGGTTACTTCCCTTCTTAGGGAAGATTCTGTGAAGGTAGAATTTACAAAGATTTCTGAAAGAAAATTAGCCCAGAACGAACAGTATTTCAGACTGGACAGATATTTGGACAGACTTCACTTAGTGTAAAATAGTACTAAATGTATTTTAAAAAAGATACATGGGTCTATGAAAATTCAGAGGGAAAAAACAATCACTTCTAGCTAAGAGTTCAAGGCTAAAGGAGAAGAGGTAGTATCTGAAATGAGCCTTGAAATGTAGGTAACAAATAAGAACTGAGATGGGCTCCCAGGTGAGGGCTGAAGAAAGTAGAAAACTATTCTAGGTAGTATACTTAGGTCAGCTAGGGACTGATAAAAATGCAGTGATACTCTTACTTTCTGGAAACTGGACCATTACACTTCGAGAAGCAGGAGGATCTGAGGCTAGTCTACATTAAGTTTATGAAAATGACTAAAATCTGATCATCTTTTTTCAAATAGGTCTCCACCACTCTATGTTTATACAATTGATTTTTTGAATCTAAGCAAAACACTTATCTTCTAAATATCACACAGGAGGCAACTTTAATTGCTGATAATACATTAAGAATTTTCCATTTTTAAAGTCTAGATTGACAATCAGAAAGGTTATTTCTAAATGCTCAAACCCAAGATGTTCTAAAATCTGGCCAGATATCAGGATCAGGAAAACCAGTATCCAGTTCCTAAGATATAACCTCTCATCCTTCTGAAAATGAAGGTCACACCTGATGCTTCTCCATTCTCTGGTACTGGATCCTCTGGGCATCAGAGGCTGTAGCTTAACTAGAAGAGGGTCAGACAATGGATCTGTGGTGCCTCTGATTTGTTTATACCTAAAATCAAGACATGCCTTTAGGGCAAAGGCACTCTCTTTTGGATGTTCTAACTAAACAAGCAAAGACAGCTGTTTACAAACAAATGCAATGACTACTTTGGGCATTTTACGGGTGACATTCTGGGCTACAAGGCCTCTAATTCAATATAAACAAAAAACAGAGAAAGGCCTACCATCAGAAGGAACTTTCCTGATATCCTTCTTCTCCTTCGTGGTTCTCTTGGTCTTTGCATCCCCTGAGGCTGTGACTTGAAAAGAACAGTTTAGCATTTATACAAAGATTTTTTCTGTGGGAAGGTTTTTTAACTTATGCTAGTTTAACAGAAGACTGAATGGTAAATAAAATCAGGTCAAAGCCAAAATCTAGTTTTAGTATTTTTTTCTGCTTTTTCATGCAACAGAAATGCATTGCACATTATTGTTATTAATTTATAAGTTATACATTCTCTAGCTGTTTTCTTTTTAACAGTGTCCATTAACAGGAAGATTTAAATAAAGTCTTATAGGCCGTCCAATTCCATCAATGAATAAAAGTACCTGATAAATGTACCTGATAAAACCTAGGGAGAGCAATCTAGTCCTTATACTTTTTGGAGAGGGGAAGAAGGAAATTTCAAATAGTAAATGCCTGGGGCTTACTTGTCTGCCCCTCGTATGTTCGGCTTGTCCCATCTCCTTTGATTCTTGCTGCCAGCTCATCAGCAAATGAAGTAGGTCGATTTCTTTTCTGTAAGTACAAGAGTGAAAGATGAGTAATTATTTTTTTGCCATGTACTGAAAGCACTTGAGAGCTTTCAGTTTACTTCTCAGCAGGATACTTACTGATAAGTAAGTCAATGATAAAACTAGAAATTAAAATGAGGGGGATATAAATACGACATAAACACAGAACTGGATCAACAAGGTGAGAAGTGCAACCTCTCAGATATCCCCAGCTACAGTAAGTTTCCAGTCCTCCTGTGTTCTTCTATGCTACAGCCTAGATCTGTACACAAGGGCACTGTTTGAGAAGAAACCTCTTCAATAAGGGAGGAAATATCTTGTGCCTTATGTTCCTGGCATGGCAATAAATATTTGATCATGCAATTTTCAAAACTGGGACGGTGACATAACAAAGTGTTTGTCAAATGGTCTGATGTTTGAGCTACCTTCAGAGAAAGAAGTTTAATAATACTGTTGTCTAAAAATACTTTACAAATATTAACTGCAAAAGAAAAGAGATGAATAAACAGGGGAAGAAATGCTTCATCCTTGCCCGGACCCAGAATAATCAGGCATTCTCTTACAGGTCTAATATTTTCTCCAACGACCTCGTCGTCTTCTTCCTCTTCCTTTTCAGAATCACCAAAGAGATCACAACCATCCTCCTCCTCTTCTTCATCACTTATCAGTGCTATGTGCTGATGAGCAATATCAGAACATTCCAGATTAAAACCTAACCTTTACAGGCAACTGTGCTCAGGCTGTTAAGGCAATAGATGCTGTCAGTCAATTTAAAGTTTTAGGATCTTCTCTCTAAAATGAAACATCTTTTCAACTAAATGGGAAATAAAAGAGCCAATTAATACAGTTTTCCTTATTGTGTCACACCAGTATTAGGCACATGGAATAAACAGCTTTTCTT
Source organism: Antechinus stuartii (assembly GCA_016696395.1). Lineage (NCBI taxonomy): Eukaryota > Metazoa > Chordata > Mammalia > Dasyuromorphia > Dasyuridae > Antechinus > Antechinus stuartii. The sequence continues at coordinate 3,566,599 of MU174454.1, read as the reverse complement.
TACTGAAAGCGCTACATCTAACTAATTTATAAACAGTTCATCTTACATCCTGTTCACAATTGTTTAAAATCTTATTACCTGTTAGATAGTAGGCACTAAAGCAAACAGTCTCTTAATGAAAATGCAATTACTAGAATCGAAGCTATATTGAAATAACATGTGTAACAGGTTTTGCGATGCCTTAAAGCACCAAATAAATACTAGCTGTTATTATTACTATTTTTTTTGTTATTAAATTTGCCATTAATAGGAAGCACAAATGGAGAATGGTTTAAAAAAAGGCAATTCTAAGAAGAGTTTTAAATGATAAGCTAGGAGAGGCTTAAAACACTTTCTGGTCATATACTTCATTTAACAGTTGGAAGATTTATTTCCAAAAACTTTTCCTAAAAGTGAATTCTCTGAGGTGGGATACCAAAAGAAAGCAACAAAGAGTTTTTGTGCTGGTAACCAAGTTTACCAATGGGTAATACTTTTGGTGGAGGACATATCTGGTTAAATCCTAACTTCTTTCATAAGCCAGAAATGAACTGAGTTATTGCAAGATAATAGTAACCTACCGGCTTTTGGTCATTTTCACTCTGATTGCCAAAGTCATCATCTGACTCCTTGAAGAGAAACAAGCCAATTTTTATTAATACAAACTTTATAAGTCATATACTTTCAAATTTTAGGTCTTTGAAGTAGGTAAATTTCAACTGACTACTCTATTTTTGCATCTACTTATAATTTCATATACTACCAACATATTAGAGACACGCAGAAAGATTTCTAGTTGAATGTGTTGCTGATATTTAAACTTTCTTTTCTATGGAGTTTAAAATGGTTGATTTTAAAAGTCCTTTTCACAAATGGCTACCAATTTCTGTCTATCTGTAACATTAACCTTATATATTTTGTGAATAAATAATTCTAAATACACTTCACTGCACAAGTTTAGCTTGTCCCAATTGCAGAGTATTTTACTATCCAGAAAGAAATTCAACTAACTCATTTCTCTGATTAGCAATTTCTTATAAAAATTGAAAAAAAAAGGTACTAAATACTAATAAAAAGATTCAAAATATCTGATAATTTTACAAGATCACAAAAACAAACCCCTAACTCATTTGCTAAAAGCATTCTCCAATACAAAACTATTTAAAGGATATGAACAAAAAAGGTCTCAAAAGAAAAAAACAGTAACTGTATGAAAAGATGCTCCAATCCAATAAACTGGCAAAGATGAGGAAAGATGGGAATAGTCAATGTTAGAGAGCTTGTTGAAAGATATGAACACTAGTACATTGTTAGTGGAGCTGTGAATTATTAGGACTATTTTGAAAGCAATTTGGAATTAAGCAATTAAAGTTATTAAAATAAAAATGCCCTTCACCCACAGATTCCACTATTAGGCATATACCCCAAGGAGGTCATTGATAAAAAGGCTCTATAGGCACCAAAATATTCATAACAGCACTTTTTTTGTTGCCATATCAAAGAACTGGAAACAAAGTAGTTGCCACTGATTTGCAAATATAATGAATACAGAGAAGCATGGGTCTTATATGAGCTTATGAAACATGAATTAAGTAGAGCTAAGACAATAATATATATGACTGATAAATGGAAAGACTCACTACCACAAAACAATCAAAAGTCAACGATGCAAAATTACAAATAAACTTGGTTCCCAAAGACACTTCTTCCTTTATTCTTTTATGGATGTGAAAAATTCACAAGTATGATATATACTTTCAGATTTTTTTGATGTATCTCAGTTTTATGCTTTTTCTCTTCTTTATAAAATACATGACAGAGGCAGCTAGGTGGTGCAGTGGATAGAGCACCAGCCCTGAAGACAGGAGGACCTGACACTGGACTCTGACATTTAATACTTCCTATATGCGTGACCCTGGCCAAGTCACAACCCCAACGGCCTCAGCCAAAAAAAAAAAAAATAAAATTGTGTGTGTGTGTGTGTGTGTGTGTGTGTGTGTGTATGTATGTATGTGTGTGTGTGTGTGTGTGTATATATATATATGTGTGTGTGTGTGTGTATGTATGTGTATGTATGTGTGTGTGTGTGTGTGTGTGTGTGTGTGTGTATGTGTATGTGTATATGAGAGACAGCTCTCTGGGAAGGAAATATGGGGGAAATTTGATCAATGTATGAAACAAGCTATGTCAATAATATTTGTTTTTAAAATACTCATCTATTGTTGCTATTTATCCTTCATTCTCAAAGAAGACCATAACATCAGGATGTCATGATATGCAAATGAACTGGATTTAAGTGACAGTGGGTTTTGCAAAGTCACTAGTCTCACTTTCTCCTCCACAGCCATGAGGTTCCAGTGACAATATATAAATCAGAATGACTGGAGATGGCCCTGGATGCAATAGGAGATTTTGGCCTTTTTAAGCTCAGACCTTTCCAAGGTATCATCTATTAGTAAGTATTGGAGAACTAGCAGCACATAGTAGTCTTCCTCTGCCTAGGCTTGTCATTTTATGTTAAAGCTTCTATTTCTAGATATGAGTCTTATCATATCATGCCTTACCAACTTTTCTACTGAACAGGGTATATTTGTATCTTACATATTGTATAGTTTCTTTCATGTCACTGAATAGCTATGCTCGAAGTTCATTTATGGCTAAAGCCAATCCCCTTGTAGTGAAGCTGTCAGTGAATAACAGGTATCTAACAAACTTTAGGGAGCAGCAGATAGAGGGCTCATCTGCTTGAGTTAAAATCTGGCCTCAGACTTACAATCTGGGTGGTCCCAGGCAAATCACTTAATTGTGTTTGCCTTAGTTTTCTCTTTTGTAAAATGAGTAAGAGAAAGAAATAGCAAACCACTCCAGTATCTCTGCCAAGGAAACCCCAAATGGGGTTATGAAGAGTTGGACACTACTGAAACTAATGAGTGACAACAACCTATAGACTGTAAGCTCTTTAAGCCTCTTTCCATACTAGAAATTCTCAAGAGTAAAAAGGACCAGAAAACTGATTAACAGATATATAGAGTTTCAGACTCAAAAGTGACACAAAGGGATGAAGTATGATTAAGGTTCTAATCCCAAAGGGTGAAAAGGCTGTGTTAAAATTTTTCTTATTGTGCTACCCTGGCATTAAATGTATGGATTATTTATCTTAGAAAGGGCCTAAGAAGGTGAACTGTGGAAAGAGCATGAATTCAGAATCAGGACAGACCTTAGCTTTCGCATTTACTGCTTTGTGACCATGGACTTGGGAGATGGAAGGAATCTAGAATGCATCTTAAGTTCTCCACGTGACTGATCTGGGCCTGGGACTCAGAGAGAGTGAAAGCCTTGTTCCCAATCCACACAGGCCCTAAACAGCAGAATGATGGCCTGAATGGAGTTCGCTGGTTCCTGGACTGGCCTTCCCCATTTCTTGGGCCTGCTTTTTCTGAACCCATTTTTTCAACTAACTCACACTTTGAATACAGTTGACCACGAGGCTCTGCCAGAGGCAAAACGCTCAATTTGGTTGTCCTGTCCTACCTCGATGGGGTCATAGCCAGGCCTGAACCCCAGCTTTGGGACCCCCATTCCAGGGATCTTCCTATTTCAAAGGACATGAGAAGAGCTCCCTGGGAGCTAGAGTGAAAGTTCCAACAGAAGTACACATTAATATCAAGACCTTGAAGCTGCCATGCTTTACTCAGGGGAAGAGGAACAAAACTGTTTCCTGGGCTGCATCTACTACTGGCAACATCTGCAGTCCCAACTCTGACCATGAAATGTCTCAGGGTGGGACCTCTGTCCTTGCTGAAAGCTATAGCAGGTCACTCAATGCTTCACAAAAAGCTCATTATCCCCATCATAGCGCCCTCAACAGAACTTACCTCTTCATCTTTATCTTCTTCACTATCCAAGACACTATCTGGTTCACTGTTTAAAGAGCCTTCTATTTGAACAGAGAAGACTTAGTTAGAATGCATCATGAAAAACCAAAATTAACAACATCCCCAGAGGCTTTAACAAGTTAGAAAGTGGTGTTAAACATACCTTCACTTGAAAGATCTCCAAGACCTACATCTTCTTGCTCCATGAACAACTGGGAACCAATCAAGTAAGGCAAAGGGCGATCTATATAGAGATCCTGCCAAGAATGAAGTGAGTTAAAGCTTTAAAGGTAAACTCTTTCCGAGATTTAGAAATAAGCAATGACATTTTCCCATCAGTCATCTTGTTTCCTTAATTCCCCCTGTCCCATCTACTAAATAGAAGACTATAGCAATAGCTGAACACTTTGTAATCCAAAATATTATAGGATGAAAATGCATGTCTGGGATTAGTATGAAGAATCACTGTTAAGGCTACAAAGGATAAAATTAAGCAAGAGGCTGGAGTAAGCCAATTCTTGCTTCAAAGGATCGTAATAACAAACATATTAGATGGCAGTGAACATATGCAACTTGAGGAAGCATAGCACAAATGCTAAGTTCATGATTATAATTTTAGTTCAAACACTTGTAATTTTTATGGCTGCATCAGGGGTTTTTTGAAAAACATTTGCTAATACAAATAAATTTAATTTTTGCTTTCTCTAATATTGTAAACAACTGGGGGTCCATAATATAAGAGGTAAAAGAGCAGGTTTCAAAACTTGAAAACAATCATTTGGAGAAACCACATAAAGGTTTAAAAAAAAAGAGAATCAAGGGAAATTCAATCCAATTCCTTTTCCCCATTAAAGTAAATTTCATAATCATATAAATTTACTTTTAAAAGCTTATAGACTTTTATTTACTACTACTATTAGTCCTCTGGTGCCATTCATCTCATTTCAAGACAAGCTAATCCACAAACTGTGCCAGGTATACTAAGGGTCAGGGGGCTGTCACCTTTGGCTCAAGGATCAGTTCTACTCTTTCATTTGCTTCTTCTTCTTCAGAATCTGAATTTCCGGCTTTTATATCAAGTTGTTCAAATGCACTGTCCAATACCAGCAACCCGTAGTTGACAGCTTCCTGGACTTTGGGGATCAGATCTGCCTCTTTTTGTTCCCGGGTTTTCTCCTATAAACAAATAAAAAAAAGGTCCTTTACGTTTCTGTTCTGGGACAAAATTATTCGTGACAAAATTATGCACAGTGACTAAAGCACAGTAGGAATTGTCAACATGATGAACACGTGCTAAAAGGATGCTAAAAGACCCTTTAAAATCTGAGTCTAGATTAACAAAATTTTAGGAGAAATTAATTAAGTTGCCAAAACTCAGACCAAAGGACTGATTTTTATTTTCCCTTTGGTGACAAATGGGAGTATCCCATCTGCCATGGTGCTGCTTCCACTGCCATCCTCTGATGTTTCCTGCTCCTTCCTGCCCTGGCTTAATGACTCCATGGACAATGATGCTAGAAATGGGTAATCAGATGCATGCAACTAGAGCAAAAATTAAAATTACAGTCAAAGACATGAATAAGGTTAATGTTAATAGGTGTGCAATGAGTCTTCCAGCCTCTAGCACCTCTCCAATTCATTCTGCATGTCTGCCAGATAATCTTAAAACCTTGTTTTATAATCATCACTCTTTGTTCATAAAGCTTCAAAAGTTCTCCATTATCCAGAAGATTCCAGCTTCTTACCCTAACACTCCCAAACTGTCACTAACTCATACTACCTATCTCTCTACAGTTATCTCACCCCTGTCTCCTACTCCCAAACTTCCCTTAGTTCCAGCTTAACTGAACTTTCCACTGCTACTTTCATACAATACTGTACCTCCCTATCTCAAAAGTTTCACTCACTCTTTCCTGTCCAAAACTGCTCCTTTTCTCTACAGACTGCTTTAAGGCCATTCAAACCCTACCTCCATGAAATCATTGCTTTTGGTTTCCATCTTTCCTCTGCCCTGCTATCACATTCAGTGCTTAGTTTGTGCTATGTCCATGTCCTGGATTGCTAAGCAGAGAAAGGTTCTTGAGGACAGAGATCTTATCTTGGGCCCCCAGTGCTGAGCACAATGCTTTTTACTCAGAAGCCAATCAGTGTCTGTGCCACTGGTTGAGTGGTTGCCCAAGTCTGAGGGCAGGAAGATGCGATCCAAGAAACTGTTAATTATGGTTAAAAGAGCTCCCAGGGCCAGGTCCTTATCATTAACCAATTGGGATACTCAGAATCCAGGAACAAAATGAGGAGACTGGATCATCTAGGAGAGTTACTAAGAACAGGTCTGGAGGCATTGCATATTTGTGATAAAAGTTAATAAATCACGGATGTGACTCTCAAAATGTGAGCTAAAAGAAGTTTACCTCTAATTCTCCTGCACCATTGAAGCATTTAGGAACTTAGTTCATGTGATAATAACTATACTAAATATAGTAAAAAACAAGACCCAGAATCATTTAACAGCCGATAATGGATCTGCATCAGAAATTACTGTTTCCACATTAAAAACTGTGTGTGATGCCTGTTTCAGCTTAATAACTAGATTGGAGGATTAATAAATGATTGAAGACCCCAGATACCTGTTCTGTTTTCTCAGCTTCAGCCTTGGGAACTGGCTCCTCCACTTCTTCATCATAGACGCGCTAAGAGAAGGAAGCAAATTAATTAAAATAAAATTTAAAAATTCACTTGGCAGCAACCATAAGCTAGGTTACCTAAGTAATCAAGTAGTAATTATTCCTTAAAAGGTTAAGTTTTAATGTTACCTCTAAATAGCAACCAAAAAAAAAAAATTATTGAGATCTCAAACTTTTGCAGAGGGGCTATTTGGTAAAGATAATTTTGTTATCAGTTCTAGGAGATGCAAATACACTTACTGTACTTTGAAAAGACAAAGATACAGATATATACATGGGAGTTTTAAACAGAGAAAACAAGCTCCTTATACAGAGTAGTCTAAAAGTCTCAGTACAGTTTTATTAACTAAGGTTTTTGGATCACCTTGCATGAATGAGAAAAGGTCTGTAACATATTATCCCCAAAGCTAAAGATATTAAGAAATAACTGGATCCAGAGTTGAAATATAAAATTATTTCTAATAGAAATAAGCAACAGTCATGACCATTAAAATGAGTACTTCCTGCTTGAACCTTGGTCCATCCTGCCTCTCATCACTAGACACAATCACAACTCACAGCTCAAAAAGCTTATGATGAGGCAGCACAGGACTGACTTGTCCTAGTTCATCTTGCCAATGACAGGAGCTGTCCATGGTTCATTCTCAGTGGACACCAGCCTTTATTAGGAGCCTGGATTTTCCTCAAAGATTACTCTGGCTCTGATCTCTACTTCTTGATTTTCTGCCTTTGAGCTGGTTGGCAGCATCAGTCCTCCACAGGGTACCAATGCTCATTCAAAAAAGGACCAGTGAGTATAAATCAAATGAAAGTAAACAGAAATAAAAGGAATCCTAGCAACATGCACTAGCAACAAGCATAGCAAAGTGCCAGGAAAATTATCTTCCCCTCAACACTCTCTCTTAAGCCGGCCATGTCCTTGTCTATGAGACTCCATTTTGCCCTGGCCAACAGCTTCACATCTGCAGGGCTCTGTTAGGAGCCCTGTGTATCACCCCTTACACCTGCAGGACAGTATCCTGTCACAATCACCAGCATTTCTTTTTCCACAGCAATTTCCCTCTTATCCTTCATTTCTTTTCTTGCTTGGGAAGCAGAACTTACCTTAGGAACAGTAGTGCTGTTCAATCAGCCACTGTGAACAGCAGGTGCCCTGATGTGGCCTGGCACAGACCTGGGCATCAGGATAGAGCATGGACCTGGGCACCAGGGAGTCCTGATTTTGGGAGCTTTGAGACCTGAGCTACGACTGTAACCTCTCAGGTCACAGCAGGCTACATGACTTCTGTGGTCCACTCCAGTGCTAACTTTCTGGGATTGTCTTTCATTAGACCTACACAGAACAGCAGTTCATGCACAGTTGGCCTTCCAACTACCCAAATTCAGAAAGCTATCTCTGTTCCTAAAACATCATACACAACCAGGGAAGCATAAAACTGGTTGAGCCTCCAAGAAAACATGAAAATATAAGGTGAATTTCAAGTCTTGCTTTGGCTCAGTTGTGATTTTATCAGTATAGATACTCACTCTCACTTGCTTGCCCTTTTAAGGCCTGCAGTGCCACAATTTTTCCATAAATCTTTCACTGAGAAGCTGCCCAGGATCCTGCAGTAACTTATTTTCATGTGACTTGATTCACTGGTCACTAAGCACACTAACATTTAGAGAATATTTGTAGAAAGTCTAAGAGTTGACTGTCTTTGTGCCCTCTTTTCATTTTTTTCCATCACTGTAGAAGCAGAAGGGACACTTTATGTTTGGTGCTTCCATCTGTAACCATGGCTAAACATTTCATTACTTGGTGGCAAAATTTCTGTTGAAGAGAGGAGAGATAGCCACCATAAAGATGGAAACCCAGAAAACCAGTAATAAAGCTTTTCAAATCCTTCTCCTACTCCTTCTCTATCCCTAGAGAAGAGGGGTAAGACTCCAACTTATGCAGGTAAGAACAATAATCCAGCTTTAATTTACCAAGTACTTATTACATTTTTACTGTATGCAGGATACTGTAGAAGGCATTCAAAAATAGAATGAGATTCAAGCTCCTGCCTTCAAGGAGTTTATGCTGCCCTGGGAAGATACATCTTTTAGATTAAGAAAAGAAAATTTTTAGAGAAAGAGAAAGCACTAACAATTGGAGGCACCAAGAAATGCTTTCTAAGCTGAACCTAAACTGAATGAATAAAATATTTACTATGCACTATCTAGGACGCTAATACTTTTAAGAATCAGAGGAGGGAAAGAGGGAGGAAGGAAAGAATGGAGTTGGTTTTTTCTCTTTAGAGATCTCCATGAAGAGCCTGGCTGACCACTTTTAGGGTATGTTAATGTAGGAATTTTTCAGGTAGTTGCAGAAGCTCATTCAAACTTCCACAAGTTGTTGTTCTGAGGGGCTTTCCAGGCATGGGAAACAAATGAAGCCAGAGGATGGGGACGGATTGGTTAGTTGAAGGAATAGCCAATGGGTCAGGCTGGCTATAACACAAAGTGTAATTAAATACTTGGGGGACTAGAAGGATGGAAAAAAATAAAAGCAGTAAGGCCACCTGCAAGGGCAGACAATCTGAAAAAAGGGTATAAATGATGGCTTTCTCCTTTCAAACTGTATGATCAAGATGAACTATGTCACTAGTCATAAATAACAGTAATGTCTAACATTAATCAAGTTTTTCAAGATTCGTGAAATGTTTTTTACACGATCTCATTTGCTACTCAAAACAACCCTGGACGTAGGGTACTACTGTCATTCTTGTCTCCATTTTTAGCCTCAAAGGTTAAAGATCTTGTCTGGGTCATGCAGATGGTCAGTGATGCTGAGTCGGGGTCTCTCTTAACCTTTCCTACCAGACCCCATGGTTTCAGACTTCCTACTACCTGAGAAGCTGCCATTTCAGTATTGAACATGTCAGATAAGCAAGTACCAGAGGTAGGAAATGGCAATCCTGGAATAGTAATTCCTTCAAAGGCTGTGATAAAACAAATATGATGACTATTATAACAATTCTGTTATATTCAGCCAATCTAGGTTCTGAACAAGGTAACTGAAAAAATGTTCACAAGAAATTTTCTTGTAATAAACTAGTATGTACCTATGTGAATGTACATATAGTCAACTGTGAAACACTGCTATGATATATGGATGAAGATGAACCTCTTAATGCTTCTCTTTCTCTCTCTCCCTGCCCTTTTCTCTTTCCCAACCAAATGTATGTATGGCTTCATCCTTACTACTATACAATAGACAATTTCACAATTGAAAAATTAAGGCCTGAAAATTCTTCCCTCAAATTACATGAAATACTTTCAAGACTTATGTAATCTTGCAAAATCAAAACACAATTCTGATGGATAGGGCACCTTGTTCAAATGTCAAATAAAAGGCTATTTTATGGAAAATTAACACAAGTGCTCACAAGGTGGTTGGAAGAAACAATACAAGATCACCTTCAAGATCTCTTTTATGAACTTTGGAACTAATTGAGTGACATGGGAAACATACTCTTTTCAGAGAAAGTGCTGTAACAGAGAAGGAATGAGTAACTGAAAAGAAATACGAGATGCACAAATTTAGAGAATCCATCCCAATGGATATTTACATGGACTATGTGTGTCCAACCTGTAGCAGAGCATTCCAAGGTCGTATTGGTCTGATCAGTCACTGTCAGACACACTGTGACATGGCTCTAACACTGTGATGCCATTTTGGTCCTCTGAGAATAAAGGAAAACAACCAACCACTTCAAACGTGAGAAAATTTGGGGATTCAGTCATCAAATAAAATTCCTGGAGTTACAAATCAACTTAGATTTGCTCCATGAATTTTGCTAACTCTCTCTTAGCATCTGAATCATGGAAAGATGATATATATTAAACACTAAATTCTAGAAAAAACATACTGGTAACAGATTTCTTTTGTATAGGCAATCAGCCAACAAGCATTTATTAAGCTAAAGATCTAATACATCTCTGCCAACTTGCTTCCTCAACACTTCAAAAACTGCATGGTTTCTCTGGCTTCAGTAACAAAGACCACAGTGTCACAGTCGACACTTTCATGAACTGTGGCTTAGCCTAAAGGTGACCAGCAAATCTCTTCTCAAAGCTGTTTCAACTTCAGAGAACCTGACAGTAAAGTTATATTTCACCTGTATCCTTTGAAAAGCCCGGGTTACCTTTAAACCATGGCAAAGTACAGTGGGCTTTGGTGACATGAAGAGTTTTAAAGGCTGAATTCCACACTGGAAAGACTATTGGATTAGAAGTCTGAAGCCTGGGATCAAAACCACTGCTTTTTACCCTGTAAGGGGCAGCAAGATAAGTGAGTAGAATGCCAGATTTGCTGCCAGGTGTGACATTGGGAAAACCACTTAACCTATCTTTGCCTTAGTTTCCGTCATTTGTAAAACTGAAAAACCAAACCAAACAAACCAACAACAACCTCCCAGAGTTATTTGAGAATCATATTATAAAGTGTCTTAAATCTATTGCAAAGCCAAAAGTGCTATGTCAAACGCTTATCATTATTAAATCACTTAATCTCTCTGGACCTCAGTTTGCTCATTTGTAAAAGTGAGTTGGACCAACCGACTTCTAAGCTTTGAAGATGATTCCATTACCCTCATAATAAGGTGGTAACTCAAAAATTCAATTCAGACCTCCTTATGACCAGAGACTTGTCACAGTCAAGAGTCTCAGTTTCTTCATCTGCAAAATGGAAATAATTGTGCCAGGCACCTCACAGGATTATGAAGAACATGTTTTGTTAATCTTACGATACTACAGAAAGGTTTGTTTTTTTTAATTCATACCAAGTCAACTATAGAAACAAAAATGTCAATTGTATCAGAGAAACTCACATTCTCAATGAACTGGGTATTAGACAGCATGAGGAAGTCATTGAAGACATTATGAAGGCGACAGTCTGTAGCTTTTGTTTCATGAATCAGTCCATCCACTTGTTTCTTGATTTCATGTGTCCTAGAGATGGTCTGCTGTGAGAACTCCTGAAGAAACTGTAAAAGCTATTTGCAAACAACACAGTAATAGATGTATAAGCTTAAATGTTGGTTGGAGAAGCAACTCTAAGAATTCCTTTCTTCTCGTTGCCCCCTCATGTTAACTGTGAAATCAATTACACGCCTTTCCTTTTGTGTGTGACCGAGGGAAGGAGGGTGAGGGCTAGCATATTTACCATCAGGAAAGGGGATAATTAAAACTACAGCAACACCCACAAATCACCCTTTGTCACCATTTCTGTGCTGTAAAAAGTCATTTTGGGTTGAAATTTCCACTAGTTTGCTGGTCAAGGCGACAGAGAAATGTTTAGATTATATGCCAGAAACAAAAGAACAAAATGGGCTAAAAAACTGGATTTTCCCTCCTGAGGAGCCACATGGTAACACTCAAGAACACCTAGGTAAAAAGGTTTGTCTTGTCTTGAGCAAAACTATGCAAACTGATGAGATCCTAATAGCTGGTTCCCCATGGAGAAGCCAATAATTAAGTGTGAACAGCTCCCAGGATACAATCATGGAAGGTCAGAACTAAAGCCTTGGAAATAAAAAGTTCTCTAAGATAAATGGGTCAATGACGAGGCCACTGTCTTTGTGACAACGTTGAGAATAAGCTGACGAGGGAAAACGAACAAAAAAAGTTCTCTAGGCTTCCCTGTCACCCCCTTCAATGAATCATCAAGCATTTATTAAGCACCTACTAAGTGCCAAGCACTCGCTAAACAGAGAGACAGAGAAAGGGAAAAGACACTGATCTCTAAAGTCAAACCAGAAAGTTAAACTGTACAGAAAGTAGATTAAGGCCCCTGAGGGTATTTGAAAGGCCCTACTGGGCCTCAGGCTCTGTACCAGATATGCCATCTCATCTCTGGCTCCGGGCTCCTCCCAACCCACTTTCTCCCCACCCTTCCCGTAAATTCAGTCTAAAGCTCCGAGGTCCATAGATGTTGGTGTGTGACTGAGGGCTTCCTGGGGTTAGGCAGGGGCTGCCTCAATCAACCTGGTATTCAGGAGTTGCTTAATAAATGCAGGTTTCACTAATGGGCCTCCACTTCATCTCTGGCCTTCTTGGGCCAGTTTCGGGGGGAAGAGGGAGACAGGTCAAGACAGCGTCTAAATCGGTAACCGCGGGTCCCAGGACTGCAGCTTCTTCCGGCTCTGCCCTGGGTTCGAGCCCCGCCCCCCGCCCGCGTGACCCGGCCCAGCCCCACTCACGCCCGCGTCCGCAGCCAGGGACCAGCTCTGGCTGTTCTTGCGGATCTCCTCCAAGGACCAAGGCCGTTCCCATACGGCCCCGGGCCCGGGCCCCGGCTCCGGCCCGCTCATTGGCGCCAGGCACGGGGTCCCCAGTCAGCCTTCTCCTCCCAGACACCGGCCCCGACTCCCGCGGCGTCCCGTCAGCTCCGAGCGCGAGTGCTGACACCCGCCTCTCTCAGAGCCGCAGTGCCAGCTCCGCCCCCTCCGCACGTGACAGCCCTGGGCCACGTGACTCTACGCTCACGTGACGGGCCTCGCGCTCTTGTCGCGAAGCTGGCCACTTGGGGAACGGCGCCGGCGAGTGATCACTGCGCCTGCGCTTCATATGTAGCACACTTCTGCGGCTTGTCAATCGCTCCATCCACAAAGTAGTACCTTAACTCGCGTACTAATTAATCAATTGACAAGTGTTCACTGATTGATCTCCTCCAGTTAACCACAGCTGGTGGCGCAGTGAATTAAGGGATGTCTTTGGAATGGGGAAAATGGCTCAAATGCAGCCAGACATTGTTTCACTGCGAGATTCTGAGCCAATTCCTGGGGAGCCTCAGTGTCCCCTCTGTAAGATAGAGACCATAACCGCATTCTACCTCCCGGGGCTGTTGGCGACGCTCCAATAACACAGTTTATAAACAATAAAGTGCAATATGATTCTTATTATTCATGCCGACCACATCAGTCCCCATTCAGCTGATGAGTTGCCGGACTGTACCAGGGAAGATAGTTTCCATACTGGAGTTTCCCCACAGAAATGAACACTCTACTCCAGATTGAGAAAGCTTTTATTAAGCATCTACCATAAGCATAGACTCTCAGAGGGAAAGGAACATGGCTAACGTAACGTACACCATAAGCTGTCTGACTCCAAATTTTTTGTTTTTTTGAGATCTTTTTGACTGGATCTGTGATTTTATTGAAGTTTCAGTGAAGAAATTAAGTCTCCCAAAGTGGAAGGCAGCTCCTCCACCACTGAGAGCCTTAGAACATTGCCCAGCGGCGCTGTGGGAAGTCCTCTGCGCGGGATCCCACAGCCCCTATAAATCAGAGGAAGGTCTCCCTGCCTGAGGACCATCTCTTTAACATCACACCACGTGCCTCCCGACTCCGCCAGCATACAATTCAACTTTCCTTGAGTTCAGTTCAACAAACTTTTATTAAGCACCAACGGGTGGGTACTGAGGGCGTGCAAATGTACAAAATGGCAGAGGCCCCTCCCTAGATGTCTGCTAAGGGGCAAAACCTCGCGCTTGCCTTTTCCGCGTCCACAACTCCTTTCTCGCAGGGCCTGGTTATCTACCCCACCTGCCAAACTCACCCACAGCAGCCTCTTCCCTTTTAATTGCGAGCCCACAACTTGGCTCATGGGTGCCCTCTCCTGGCATCTCCATGTCACCATCTTGTTTCTTTTTATTGGCTCCCCCAAACTCCACTGTGGGGAAAAGGTTTATTTCCTTTATATTATTTCCTCTTGTTCCCAGGAAATAGCACCTGATCTTTTGGAGGTATTAAAATTTTTTTTGGTTAAAATATGCATCACCAATACATTCTTGTGCAGAGGTTATGGTTTATCTGTGTATTTTTCAATTTGTGTCGTATATGATGCAAAAGAAAGGTGTTTGCTGGGAAATACAAAAGGGAAAGAAGGAGAAGAATTCAGGATGGAGTTTAAACAGTAGAGTTCCCATATTATGTGGGTCCATCATCAGATGATCATGACTTCATTTGTTATTCATAATGTTCTACTCAGTGCTTGGTACATATTAAACATTTAACAAATGCTTTTCATTTCTTTTTCCTTCCTCCTTTCCTTTCTTCTTCCCTCCCTTTCTTCTTTCCTTTCTTCCTCCCTCCCTTCTTTTCCTTCCTTCTATATTTGAAAGAAAAAAGGATGTCAAAGGAGTGGGGAAAAAACTCAGGCTTTATTTCTAAGCCTTAAAAAGATATATGTGAATATATGAAATATATGAATAACATGAAAGCGAATATATGGAAAATGCTACTCCATAGGTCTACTTTTTCAATAATGAAAGTTTTTTTTAAAAATAAGAATAATTTACATACACATTGATGAAGATTTGAGAAGAGAATAAGCAAGTTTCCACAAACCAGTTATTCTATGGTAAATAACATTTATAGTTACAATTGACCAAAAGGTATAAAGAATAGATCTTTATCCCACTGTCCTTTTTGTTTACTCATTATAAAAACAGTTGACTCAGTATAGCAAAATTTCACCTTAAAGGCTTTCATCTACAAGAAGTCTCCCTTGTATATGCTGAAATCATACCAGATTCGATGAAACTTTTTAATGGAACTGCTCAATTACCTTCAAACAAGACACAAAATAGAGAGAGAGGGCCACTAAAGGTATATTCTATTCATTAGACAATCCAAATGGAAAGATTTCTAGATGGTGAGATCCTCCAGATGCTGTTGATGTTGGGCTGATTTGGGTAGTTATGATTTTCTGGACAAAGTTTCTAGAAGCATTTGGGGCTTGTAAAGCAATTAACATTTCCTAAGTTGGCAGAAAAGAGCTTGATCAGCTTCACCATTGTAAGGCTTCCCATACACCTCTTCTTATCCTATATCTCAACAAAAATGTTTGATTATTTTTTTTAATACCATCTGTATCCCTGGTTTTACTGAGGTTGTTAGAGTGACCACTTTGTTAACAATGTTAATAAATAAGTTAATAATTAATATGCTAATAAATGCCTTATTAACATGTTAACAAAACATGATGATGATGATGATATTTTGCCTGAAAAACAAGTGCTTCCATTTCCCTGTTATTGGCATTTTATAAAAGCAAAAGAAAACACTTACTCCCCCTTAGCAGATCTCCTTAGCAGGGCTTCTCTCTTCTTTTGGGCTTTGATAGATTTTTCCACCTGAAGAGAGGGTTTCTTGCAGTGACCTGCCATTGTGAACTGACTCTTTTCTCAAAATCTTTTCTGGCAAGAAAGTAAGGATCCTTTGGGGGACAATTTTATCTATTTGGGGTTAAAAGTTACAACTTTGTCTACACTGTTTTGGAATGCTAGTTTTGTATGTGATAATTTGGAGATATTGGCAATACCTAACCTGTATAATAATAATAATAATAATAATAATAATATAAATACTAATAATCTCTCAGAAAGATGACTTTTTTTCCTCTAGGAAGGTCTCCCAAATTAAATTGGGAAGAAAGACAATCTCTTGAGAGAATTTTTTTCCTTCAAGGAAGATTCCCAACCAGGCTTTGGAAAGTAATATGTTGACAGAGTTTTTCCTCAAAGAAGACTTCAGAAAGGGAGTAATAGTCGAAAGCATGATAAAGGATTTTTTTGGTTGTATGTCTATGTAAATTAAATAGTTTTGACCATACCTGATACCCCCTTTCCATCAGCCAGGTGAATGTTGTATAAAGACATCCAGGGACCAAACTGAGAATAGGATTTGATGATAATGGGACTTAGTGACAATAAGCCTTTAATTCCATTAGGGAGTTAGATGGTCTCTAAATCTGGCCTTAACATTGCCCTCTGTTAGCTCATAAACCAGGTCCCTGGATGAAAGACAGAAACTCCTGGCAGATGCACCTACCCTGGAGGATATGACTCTACAGTTGTAGAAAGGGCCAATGGCAATTAATCCTATGTCTTCCAAGAGATTCCATTTGTACCAATAGCACTGACATTTCCAAATAATAGATGACTTTTTCCTTGGCCATTAACCTACTACCAGTTCTGGTGCCCCAAACTACATCTAAAACAGGTAGAAGGGAGTCCTGCTAGAGACTCCTGAATTGCTATTAGATTTGTAAACTGAGCACTAGGCCTGTTTAGGTAAGCCATGTGATCCCTCAGGAAATCTTCCTGAATTGATTAAAACTTAGCAGACCATCCTTGGAAACTATCTCTCTAATAAACTATCCTTTATATCTAAATTGGAAATTTGGCCAGTAAAAAATCTTTTTAACCTATCCAAATAGAGGAAGTAATTTTTTTTTTGGTGACAAGAAAATTAAAATTCAAAAGGCTGATACTGAAGCCTTACTTATACCAGTAAGGAGACATCATATTCATTGTCTTAAAGCTTTGTGTTTTGTTTTTGTATTTGTCTAATAAGTTTTTTTTAAAAATGGGAGCGAGATTTAGTGAAAATAGTATACCAAAAGAAACTACCTTAGAAAAACTTTAAGCTTGGGATGAGAGAGAACTCCCAACTGAACCAGGAATGACAAAAAACAAAAACAAACCAAAACAATTAAGTTTTATAATATTTGGTTTCAAATGGGGAATGCAGCAAGTGGATTATTCTGGTCTCAGTTTGGTATTTTTGACCAAAATAAGCTGAAAGATTTAAGATGCTATCTGAAATAGATTATTGGTCTTTATGGAGCAGTTATAAAGCTGGTCTTCTGATTGACCTTAAGTCATCTCATGGCATCTTCCCTCTCTAAGAAGCTGTCATCCATGATGGTAATAGCTGGCCACACCCTTAGTGTAGGTGCAGCCATTACAGCAGTTACATTACAGCCAGCCATTTATATTAACATATGATGTCAGGCTAATTTCCACTAGCCAGAACCAGACTTTCAGCTCCTCTGACTTCTCCACCTGGAGAAATAACATTCCTAGAGTAAATGAGAAACCTGGAGCAGTCATAGATTATTTTAAAGTCATACTTAGCAGTTATAATTCTTTTGGAGAAGAAGTAATTGATTTGATGATGATCTAATCTCCATGAAAGAAAGATGAACCATCATAGAATCAACAAATAGGTTGACCCCAGTATAAAGGGAAGTCCCCAATCCCGATAGTCTCCTTATTTGTCTTTTATAAGACCCACATTGGGACTCATGGATGATTACTTGATTACATTAGATTACAGCAGGCCAGGCAATCTTTGCTAAAGAATATAAAAGATTTTTCTAATGAAATTAACCATAGCTTTATCTATTTTTGTTGATTTTTTTCATAAAACCAACTCTTAGTTTGTTTACTGTTAGAGAGTTTGCTTACTTTCTTTTTTTGTTTTTTTAAATTAAAGCTTTTTATTTTCAAAACATATGCATAGATAATTTTCAATATTCAACCTTGCAAAATCTTGTATTCCAATTTTTTTACTCCCTTCTCCTCATCCCCTCCCCTAAATGGCAAGTAATCCAATATATGTTAAACATGTGCAATTCTTCTATACATATTTCCACAAATATCATGTTGCATAAGAAAAATCAGATGAAAAAGGAAGAAAATGAGAAAGAAAACAAAATGCAAGCAAACAACAATAAAAAGAGTGAAAATACTATGTTGTGATTTATACTCAGTCCTCACAGTCTTCTCTCTAGTTGCAGATGGCTCTCTTCATCACAAGATCATTGGAACTAGCCTGAATCATCTCATTATTGAAGAAAGCCACGGCCATCAGAATTGATTATCATATAATCTTGCTGTTGCCATGTATATTTATCTCCTCGTTCTGCTCATTTCACTTAGCCTCAGTTCATGTAAGTCTCTCCGGACCTCTCTGAAATCATCCTGCTAGTCATTTCTTGTAGAACAATAATATTCCATAACATTCATATACTATAACCTATTTAGCCATTCTCCAACTGATGGGCATCCACTCAGTTTCCAATTTCTTTGTTTGCTTACATTCAATTTTATTATTCTCTCCTTTGATTTTCAGAATTTCTAGTTTGGTATTTAATTGGAGATTTTTAATTTGTTCTTTTTCTTTTTTAGTAACATGCCCAAATCATGGTTCACCTCTTTTTCTATTTTATTCCTTAGCATCTAAAGATATAAAATTTCCCTTAAGAACTGCTTTGGCTGCATCCCATAAGTTTTGGTATGTTGTCTCATTATTGTCATTCTCTTAGATGAAATTATCAGTTGTTTCTATGCTTTGTTGTTTCACCTACTCATTCTTTAGGATTAGATTATTTAGTTTCCAACTAATTTTTGGTCTTTTTTGGCCCCTTATTACATGTAATTTTTTATTACATCATGATCTGAAAAGAATGTATTTATTACTATTTCTGCCTTTCTGCATTTGTTGTGAGGTTTTTATGCTCTAATATATGGTTAATTTTTGTGTGACTGCCATGTACCACTGAGAAAAAGGTATATTTCTTTCTATCCCCATTCAATTTTTTAATAAAAATCTATAATACTTAACTTTTCTAAAATTCTATTCATCTCCTCTTCTTCTTTCTTGTTTATTTTGTGATTAGATGTATCTAGTTCTGATAAAGGGAGATTGAGATCACCCCCTAGTATAGTTTTTTTCCTTGCAACTCACTTCTCTAAGAATTTGGATGCTATACCACTTGATTCATATATGTTTAGTATTGATATTACATCATTATCTATAGTACCCTTTAGCAAGATGTGATTTCTTTCCTTGTCTCTTTTAATTAGATCTACTTTTGCTTTTCTTTGATCTGAGATCAGGATTGTTATTTCTGCTTTTTTTTTTTTAATTCAGCTGAAGCATAATAGATTCTGCTCCAATCTTTTATCTTTACTCTCTATGTATCTCTCTGCTTCAAATGTATTTCTCGTAAATAATGTGTTGAGGGTTCTAGTTTTAATCTACTGTACTATCTGTTTCTGTTTTGTGGGACAATTCATCTCATTTACACTTACAGTTAAAATTATTAACTCTGAATTTCCTGCCATTCTATTCCCCCCAAACTATTCTTTTCTTTCTTCTTTCATCCTTTTCCTCCTCACTAATGAGGAACTTCTTACCAACATCTCCCTCAATCTGTCCTCCCTTTTTTCAGCCCCTTCCTTTCTTTATCCTTGTCCCCTTCTACTTCTGTCATCCCTTCTGTTAGTTTCCCCATTTTCTTTCCCCTTTCCCTTTCTACTTCCCCATAGGGTGAGAAATTTCTATACCAAATAAATATGTATTTTATCTCCTCTTTGAGCCAAATATGATGAGATTAAGATTCATTCCCCTCCCTTCTTTCCATCAACTATAATAGTTCTTTGGAGTCTCTTCATGTGACATAATTTACCCCATTTTACTTCTCTTTTCCTCTTTTCCCACTATAATCCCCCTTTCATCCCTAATTTTTTTTTATATCATCACATTAAAGTCACCTTATACCTACACTCTCTAAGTTTATCTCTTCTAACTGCCTTGACAAAGATCCAATTCTCGAGAGTTACATATATCATCTTCCCATGTAAAGATGTAAACATTTTAATCTTTAGAAAATATAGGGTTTTTCCCCTCCCCCCCGTTTTTTTTTACCTCTATATCCTTTTCTTGAATCTTGTATTTGAAGATCAAATTTTCTGTTCAGTTCTGGGCTTTTTATCAGAAATTATTGAAAATCTCTTATTTCATCAAATATCCATTTTTCCCCCTGAAAGATAATGTTTAGTTTTGCTGGATAATTGATTCTTGGTTGTAGTTCAAGATCCTTTGCCTTCTAGAATATTATATTCCAGGTCCTTTGATCCTTTAAAGTGGAAGTTGATAAGTCCTGAGTAATACTGATTGTAATTTCTCAATATTTGAATCATTTCTTTCTGGCTGCTTGAAGTATTATCTCCTTGATCTGATAATTATTGAATTTAGCTACAATATTCCTTGGAATTTTCATTTTGGGGTCTTTTTTAGAAGGTGATTGGTGGATTCTTTCAATGACTATTTTAGCTTCTGGTTCTAGGATATCAGTGCAGTTTTCCTTGATGATTTCTTGAAAGATACTGTCCAAAGGCTCTTCTTTTTATCATAGCTTTCAGGTAGTCCAATGATTCTTAGATTATCTCTCCTGGATCTATTTTCCTGGTCAGTAGTTTTTCTAATGAGGTATTTTACGTTTTCTTTTCTTTTTTTTTCATTTTTCAGTTTTGATGTCTCATTGAGTCATTCACTTCCATTTGTTCAATTCTAATTTTCAGTGAATTATTTTCTTCAGTTAGCTTTTTTACTTCCTTTTACATTTGGCCAATTATACTTTTAAAGGAGTTGTTTTGTTTAGTGGATTTTTTTCTATTTTGCTAATTCTATTTTTTAAGGAATTGTTTTCTTTTTCTATTTTGCCAAATTTATTTTTTATAAAGTTGTTATTTTTCAGTGTAATTTTTCCCCCATTTTTTCAAATCTATTTTTAAAGAGTTGTTTCCTTTAGGTCACTTTCTGTGTTTCCTTTTCCAAGCTATTGGCTCTTTCCCCAAAACATTATCTCTTGCATAGCATTCATTTCTTGTGTCCATTTTTCTTCTATTGCTCTTTTAAAGATCCTTTTGAACTCTTCCAAGACAGCCTTTGGAACTGGAAACCAGTTCACATACCCCTTTGAGGTTTCACCTGAAGGCATTTTTCCTTTGATGTCCTCTTGTGGGTTTTTCTTTTGATCTTCCCTATTTTCATAGTAGTTTTCTATAGTTAGAGATCTTTTTGCTTTTTTGTTCATTTTTAAAAGTTGAGCTTTGCTCCTAGGACATGGGAAATTGTCCCAATATTTAATAATCCTTAATGAAGTGTTTACAATCCAGTAAAATAATCTTGAGTGGCAGAGAGATTTGATAATTGGCATATCAGCTAATGATTCATTGAAGAAACACTTTCTCACTGCATCAAAGGAGAGCAAAATTATGCTGTATCATTTAATTATTGATTCTATCCCTTTTCTCATTTTGTCAAACCACATTTCTCAGTAAAATTCAAAATTGCCTTCTTTCTCAATTGTAACTAAAGGCAAGGCTGAATAAAGCCATCACTTCTGGTCTCCAGGACATTTGCTGGCTAATTACTTTAAGCTGGGTCATCTGTTTTGCTTAACAGGACAAATTTAGGCTGATCCCCTTCTTGCAGGACAATTCTGATCTTGTTTGCCTTTATAAAACATGGACAAGAGCAACTAGGTGATTCTGATTTTGGGTGGTTTTGATTTTCTGGCCCAGATTGCTAGAAGCAGATGATATCTCTAAAGCAATGAACATTTCATAATTAGCAGAAATGATTTGATCAGTCTCACCTAAAGGCCAACTTACTTTCCCCACTTGCAGTCAATTGCAAGGTTTTTTATACTCTTCTTCTTTTCTATATCTCAATAAAAATGTTTTTGTTCTATACATCTTGGGTCTCTGACTTTTTTGAGCTTACTAGAAAGATACACATTGTTAACAGCTATACATATGATGGTTAATTAATTGTTATTTTGCCTGGAAAAACAAGTGCCTTAGTTTCCCTGTTATTGGCTGTTTTGTTTTTTTACATTTTATTTATTTTTGAATTGTATTTTATATTTTCAATTATATGTAAAGATAGTTTTTTTTTTTTTTTAACATTTTTTAAATACGATTTTTGAGTTCCAACTTTTTTCTCCCTCCATTTCCTCCCTAATCCACAAGAGAGCTGATATAGGTTACACATGTGCACTCAATATAAACACATTTCCACAGTAATCATGTTGTAAAAGAAGAAACAAAACAAAAGAGGAAAAAAAAAAGGAAAAAACCTCCAAAGTAAAAATAGTATGTTTTAATTTGTACTGAGAATTCATTGGTTCTCTTTTTGGAAGTGTATAGCACTTTCCATCATGAGTCTTTTGGAGTTATTTTGAATCATTGTATTGCTGAGAAGAGCTAATTCTGTCATAGTTGATCTTAGCACAATGTTGCTGTAATTGTATATAATGTTCTCCTGGTTCTACTCACTTTACTCAGCATTAGTTTCATGTAAGTGATTTTTTTACCCCTGAAATTTGACTGTACATCACTTTTCCTAGCATAATAGTATTTCATTATATTCATATAGTACAACTTGTTCAGCCATTTCACAATTGATGGGTGTTCCCTCAATTTCCAATTTTTTGCCATCACAAAAAAAGGTGCCATAAATGTTTTTGTACATGTGTCCTTTTCTGTTTTTTTCTCTCCCTCCACCCATGGATCCCTCCCTTGTCTTCTTCTATCACCTTTTGGTTCCTTATCCGCCCATCCCTTCCCCTTCTTTCTTTATGGATTTTGGAGAGTGCTATATCCTTCATATGTAGTGTTGTCTATTGAACCCATTTCTGATGAGAGTAGGTTTTCAGAACTCTGAGTCTTCCTCCCAACATCTAATAACCCTGTGCCTATTCTTCCTCTGCACCTTATTTGTATAAGATAATTACTATTTTTACCTTAACTCTGTCCCAATCTTTCTTTTGAGCTACTCTATTGTTAATGTCCATCTTAAAGATATGGTATACATTTTCCATATAAGAAAAATATAAACAATTTCTCTATGTTGACTTCCTTGAAATTGACCTTTGATATTGGCTCTTAAATTTTTTTTTTTATTAAGTTTGGGTTTGGTTGATAGAAAATCCTGAAAATCTGTAAGTTCATTAAATAATGTTAGTTTCAGCTATTTTCTATTTTTCTTGTGTTTGTGATCTTCTATATTTATATTTAAATGCCCTCTCAAGACTCAACTAATCTCTTGACAGCCTCATTCCCTCTATTATTTTTTCCTGTTTTATGAGGTGATATTCATAGTCTTCCATAATTTTACCCTTTAATATTAAAAAAAATAAATTTAAATTATAAACTAATGTCAAATAACCTACCATGGTTCTCAGCTTGATGAAAAGTTCAAGTGTTTTGTATATAAGATGATTTCTATGAGCTTTTGATCTCCTTATTATAAAGGTAATTGACTTACATGTATTGATTTTTTTGGAAATTGTTCAGACTGTGTGAATGTCTGTTTCTTCATCCATTTCCCAGTTTTAAAAGAATAAATAGTTTGTTTTAAAAATTCAAATTAGAGATATTTGAATTGTATGCAGCATCTTTTTCTTATTTTCATTCACCTAGTTTTATACTGATTTTTATTTTTGTGTTAAGAAATTGATAAGCTGGACTTTTGGGTCATGTGAATAACAAAAAGAATAGGACAAAAATAGATATTTTCTCTTTCTCACTAACTTTTAACCCATCTTCTCTTCCCCCTTTTAACACCCGCATCAACAGGGATTATGCACTATAAATCTAAAAATTATATAATTCTTAGCACTCTTTGTCTCTTACCATTCTGTTACTACACTGAAGCAGAAGAAGGTGATGGCATAGGAATATGTCCAGTTTGTGTTTTTTGTTTATATGTTTCATGGGTTTCCTTGGCTAAAAAATTTATCACCAGGTAGTCAATCTAATCTTTGTAGTTAGCTAAGCTGATCTTCTTGCCAGCTACCCCCTGTTATGGCCCCAATTAAGATACTTTACTTGTTTAGATAACCTGCCATTGTCATATTCCTAACAACCGGGAGATGGAGAAGGCTGGATCCTGGTTTGTTTAACAAAGATCTGGGGATTTTAGTAGATTGGAAACTTAAGATGAGTCATAAAATCAGAGCTGGAAATCACCTTAAAGGATTTCAAGTCCTACTTCCTTATTTTAAAGATGAGGATATTGAAGAACAGAGGGATGAAGCCTTGTCTAAGGCAGGAGTTGAATTGAAATCTTTTGATTCTTAGTCCAATGTCCAGTCTGCCTCTTGATGATATCATATGTCAACCAAGATGCTAATCAAGATGCTAATTCCAACATAACCCAGAGGAATGTTGTGAAATTTTAGCTGCCTCACTATCTCTTTTAAGGACTCAGGAAATTCAGAGGAGAAAGCAGAAAATAGGAAATTTCTACCCAAAGGGGTGACTCTGGGGGTTGAACCAACTTTCTACAATTAAGCACATAAAAACAGGCTGATTGTAGTTGATGGTCACTTTGAAATCTTCCAGTTGGATCTAAGATACCACCAGGAGAATAGGAAAAGACTCTATGATCCCTTTCTTGCCCAGAATGAGCTGCAGCCTGTGAGTGCAATGAACCTAGTCAGGTTGAACCAGCCAAAGTCTTTGTTTTTTCACCTTCCATTGTCCCTAAAAAGCAAACACTGTGAGAGTTCTTCTACTTCCTTATATTCTATGGGCAGCAAAAGTACATGGGTTTTTTCCCCGCAAATAAAGATGTCTAAGAGAAAGGGAAGGAAAGATAGAAATAAGGATGGTCAGCTTGTCTTGAACAACCACCTGCATGAATATGTTTGCTTTGTTTTTACTTTTCTCCTCCTTGTGACCCATGTGTTGCTTATCTGAATCACTGAGTACAGAGGAGAGAGAAATTGAGAAAGTGAACTATAACTAAAGATGGAAAGGGAATTGCCAAGATAATTATAGCAACTACTATAATTTTTTATATTTCCTTAAGTGCTCTTAGTGAAAAGAAGTAGCAGATTCAGGAAGTGAAAGCCACTTTCTTTTGCAAAAAATACCTAGCTGCAGGCAGAAAAGAGAGAAATTTAGGTCTTAAGTGCGCTCCAGTGGAGTCTATTGAAAAATTGGGAGTCTAGCTGTTAAGATGCCTTCAAAATTGGAGCCGAGCATGGAGGGAATGATTAAACAGAGCACCACCTAGTGGCTAGTTTGAATATTACTTTGAGCTATTTCAAACCCCTTGACTGGATGGAGGGAGCCCCGGATCATAGATTTAGATATGGAAGGGAGGGACATTAGAAGGCATTATTTTACAGATAAGGAAACAGAGGCTCAGAGAACTGCAGTTCACACATATTGTGACAGAGCTGGGATTTGAACTCAAGTTCTCTGACACTGAATCTCATTGTGGGACACTCCCTACCTCTCCGTGTGTTTAAGGGAAGCAGGATTTACCAAATAAAGTGTAGTAAGGGAGACACAGTGCCTAGGACTAAGGACTAGGACCACTGTATTCTGGCCTGGTCAGACCTCTTCTGAAAGACCATATTCAGTTCTGAGCTCCATATTTTAGGAGGGACATTGGGGATCTGGAGTATATTGAAATAATGGCAACCTAGGTGATAAAGGGCCACTAGTATGTCACCCCATCATCACCATCATTACTAGCAGGTCCTCAAACTTTTTACATAGGGGGCCAGTTCACTGTCCCTCAGACTGTTGGAGGGCCGGATTATAGTAAAAATAAAAACTTTGTTTTGTGGGCCTTTAAATAAAGAAACTTCATAGCCCTGGGTGAGGGGGATAAACGTCCTCAGCTGCTGCATCTGGCCCAAGGCCGTTGTTTGAGAACCCCTGATAGAGCACTGATGTTTCCAAAATGTCTCACAAATACCATTTCATTTGTTTCTCTCAATAACCCTGGGAGAACAGGTGCTTTTATTTTTCCATCTGACAGATGGAGAAATTGAGGCTGAAAGAGAGCAAACAATCTCATGAGGTGACAGGTGAGGAAACTGAAGCTAAAAGAAGTTAAATATCTTGCTCAGGATCACAGCTAGCAAGTATCAGATATGGAATTTAGAGCCAGGCCTTTTGGACTCCAAATCCATTGCTCTATACACATAGGGCCATGAAGCAATTGGGAATGTTCAGCTTTTAAAAAAATATTTAAATGGGACAAGAAAGCTAATTTCAAACATTCAGTGGGCTTCTGGTGCAAGAGGGTAAAATTGTTCGTAGAGTAAAATTTGAAAGCAATGGATGGAAGTGAAAAAGGAGCATATTTAGGCTTAGTGTGAAGGTCCTCATCAATTGAAGCTAGTTGAAAACAATATCCTTGGGATATTGAGAGATTGGGAGATTGGGATAGCCTTGGGAGAGGTGGGTTCCCCCACCTGGAAATTTTTAAGGAAAAGTTGAATGACTAGTGACTAGGCTTAATGTTTAGGGGAGTTTCATTCAGGGATGGCTTGATCTCCATAGCTTCTGAGATCCCTTTCACCACAAAAGATTCAATCATAAGGATGATCAGGCATTTACAACACCATGGACTGGTGACACAAAAGGAAATTGATTTCAAAATCAATTAAAATATCAACTTTTTTATTTCTGTGTGACTTAGAATGTCAATCTGACACTCCTTCCATTCAATAAAACCCAGGGATTTGGCAAGTTGAAAGCTATGGTTGCTTTTGGGGAGGATTTTCCAATCCAGACACGTGAAAAGTAATGCTTCTTAACATAAACTCACACCCAAGTTTTCAGGGAAGTTATCAGAGAACTATTTGTTCTTTAGAGGGGTGGGTTTGGCTCTCTACCCACAACCGGATGGTAAAATCCTTCTATTTCCAATGATTTCATTAGTGGTGAGTGACAACTTTGGAGAGGTGGGAGATAGGTGAGATATGTGTGTAACAGATTATATCCGCAACGTTTAGACTATGTCAATTTTCATTTCTTCAAAATAACCCTTGTTAAATAAATGACTTTTTTATTTGTGAGGGTTGAGAACCTAGCAAATATGAGTAGTAGGTTTAAAATATCTATAGATATATATTTCTTTTTATTATTTTTACCTTTTGATTTATTAATATTTTATCTCCACTAAGATCTTATACCAATTTGTTACCATAGCATGGAGAGATCTCTGTGTTCTCATCAGTGATATGTCCAACACAAGACTTTCCCCCTACACCCAGTCCTTCTGAACTTTCTGCTTTCTGTTAAGGGCACTATCATACCCTATCACCCAGATTCAAAAGCATCATTTCTTCTTGCGGTTTCTTCCTAATGAGTAGTATACTGGAGAAAGATTTCTTACTCCTTGGAGTCTCCAAGCTGGACCACCTAGGTATAAGATCTAGAATATATTTGATTCCTAGACCTCTGGATAGTTATAAGGTTATAGCCAACACACACACACACACACACACACACACACACACACACACACACACACACAAAACAAAAAACAACCAAAAAAACACACACATACATATTTTTTGCTGAGGCAATTGGGGTTAATGACTTTCCCCAGGGCACCCAGCCAGGAAATGTTAAGTGTGTGAAATCAAATTTGAACCCAGGTCCTCCTTCAGTGCTGGTGTTCTATCCACTGTGCCATCTAGCTGCCTCCCAATAGCCAATATTTTTTAACCTAAAATGCAAGAACAAAGCCAAGGTTAAAAACAGAGGTTCATAAACATGAAATACTGGCTGGCCTGAAAGAGGGCTCAAGACTTTCCTAATGTTATCCATATTCTCTCTCCAGAATGCCATCCATTAGGAAGAAGTCACAGGAAGAGAATGGGCTGAGGTTCTAGTCCACTCACATCTTTTGAATATAGCCACAATTCTGTCCATACAATTTCAGTCAATCAAAGAGGCTCCTACTCACCACATTATTAACTGACTGGAACCCATTACAAAAGGTCTACCTGTACATGATCCAGATCTCTATAAAGCATTTATATCATGTATCATCATTATTCTCCCAGAAACAAATTCTTCAGTTTTTTCTGTGTGGACAATTGTATCAGTGACACTCTGCTCATGCACATAAGAACTGGGTGACCATCAGTGACCACTCTCCCATCATAATCACAATGGACTTTTGGCTTCATGTGATCTTAGTCTGAGAGGGTACCAGTCCTCTGTTATGTAACTATATATTGGCAATTTGATACTATCTGGATATATCTCTATCTATGTCTGCCTCTGTCTCTGTCTGTCTTTCTGTGTCTCTCTCCATGTCGTTCTCTCTTTTTGTGTCTGAGTCTGTGTGTGTCTGTCTCTCTCTTCTTGAGTAATACCCAAACTATACAATCATAAAAAAAACCCTATTTAGTACCTCAAAGATACAAACTATCATAATTGTTGGGTAATTTAAGTGCATCTGAAGTATGGTGCCTAAAATGGCCTTAAAACCATTTTATATGTTGGAAGGGACAGAAGATGTTATCCTGGTAAAGAGAAGACTTAGGGGAATTGGGATGTGATTGCTGTCTTCAAATATCTGAAGGACATGTCAGAGCAAGATATTTAGCTTTATAGGAAAGGTTTAGGACTAAAAAATATAAATTATGGAGAAGATGTCAGCAAGTAGAAATGCCTAATAATTGTGATTTGTTGAGCTGGTGAATTCTTTGTCCCAAGAGGTGTTCAAGTGGTGGTAGTAAGATCAATCACTTGAAGATATTTTAGGAAAATTTATATAGTGAATCAGGGTGGGGGTGCATTATATATTAGATAGTCTCTTGAGTTGCCTTTAATTTGAGACTCTATGATTCTAATTGTTTTAAACAACTACTTTGATGGCTAATGACTTCTGTGACATATTAGGAGGTCAGACTAATTATTCCTGGCCATAGGATCATAGAAATAGATCTGGAACATATCTTAGAAGTCATGTGATTCTGCCTCCACATTTTAAAGGTGAATGAACTGAAGTCTGGAGAAATTAAGGGATTTGGCTGAGATCACCCAACTTGTGTAAATAGTAGTCAGAATTTGAATCCAAATCTAGTACTCTTTCCACTGAGCCACATTTCTGCAAGTAAACATTTCTGAATAAATAACTTAATGAAGTGATGACATATGTATGTGTACATATGTATGTCTGTATATATACACTTGGTGAATGATTTTTGATGGATTAAATGTGATTAGCTTTGCCCATAACCACTCTGAACCCACTCCCCCCTTGGCACTTGAGGAACGGAGGTAAGCCAAACAGGTTCAGGGGATTCAAGGAATCAAAAAGCTTAAGGCTTTCTGTCAGTGTTGTCTAATGGTTGCAAGACCATTAGCAGACCGCCTACTTGTCCAAAAGGGTATGAGCTGCACGGGCTCCTTATTTTACTGCCATTTTTAGATCCCTACTTGGGATGGGAAGGACACTTGTGTACCTTTGTAGCTGAATCTTAGGAAACCAGTTGGGTAAAGGCTTCTATTAGGGATGACCTATAGTTAGGACACTGAACTTTTACTCTGGTGGAGACAAAGAGAGCCAGAATCTTTGACAAGCACACAGTTTTATGGGAAATAGATCAAGCTAAACATGGGGATTGGCAAATTTCCTTGGGTATCAGGATATGCTGGAACTAGCTTCTATTGGTTTCTGGAAGATGATTGTTAAATTTTCAATGTGAGCATTTACACTTTGAAAATCATCAAAGGCTACGAATTAAGCCTTGATTTTGTTTTGTTGATAACTGGGATTTAGAAAAGTGATGGAGAAAATGTTAATTATGTTTATTAAAATTATCTTGAGTATTTTCCCTGTCCAGACATTGCTAAAAATTTACCAACACATCCCCTACTCAATTTTGCTATCTCTACCCCATCTTAATCTTCCTTCCATGTGAGAAAGGGCAGATCTAACAGATTTGTTCCATTTGAGAGTAGAGTCTACTATGAATTTGCTTTGTTGGAACAGAAAATTAAGGAAACCTCAATCCAAGGTTTATTAGGTTAGCTGTGTGACCTGAGGCAAGTCACTTAACCCCAATTGCCTCAGAGGAAAAAAAAAGTTAATTAGGCATCCGCTGTGTGGGAGGCACCCAAGAACCAAAGATGAATGAGGAGAGTACCCCTGACTAAATGGCTTACTACCCAGGAGGGCAATTAGCTATATGTGACCTGATGTACCCACTCTAGCATCTCAGCAAAGACAAAAGCCTTCTTTGAATTCAGGTCTTCCTGACTCCAGATCTAGGGCTCTGTCTGGCCAGTGAGCCACCTAGCTGTCTCCTCATCCCCATTTTACAGCTGAGAGATTAAGTCACACAGCCAATAAGTGTTTAAGGCTGCATTTGAACTCAGGTCTTCCTGATTCTAAGGCTAATATTCTATCCACTGTGTCACTTAGGAGACTGAGTTATATCAATCAAGAACTATTTTGGGAACAATTACCAAGAGTCCAAACTCAATTTTTTTGGGATTGATTTTACATTAATCCTTCTCATACTACGAATGCTCCAGCAAACCATCCTACTTAATAATTCCATCACATATAATATTTTCTTTTCTTCCTCTGCACCTTTGCTCAGACTGTACCCCATGCCTGGAATATATTTTTTTTAATCTCTAGCTTTCTTGGAGGCTCAGCTCAAGTAGTCCCTGTTACAAGAAGTCTTTTCTAATATCTTTAATTGCTCTTCCCCAAATTACTTTGTGTTTCCTCAGTACATATTTTATATTTAGTTATCTGTGTATCTGTTGAAGCCCCCAGTATAATGTAAGCTCTTCTTTGGGAAGAAGTAGGGAAAGTATTTTCCCCCCATCTTTCTTTTATTAGCACCTAGCATAGAGCCCAGGGCACAATATCAGCATCCAATAAATGCTTTAATTAATTATTTGTGATTATTTGGGGTTTATTTATTTGTTACTTTTCTTTTTTAATTTTAATTTTCCCCAGTTTTTTTTTTTGGTTATCCATGCACATTTGTTTTTTACATATTTCCATATCTCCATGTTGGGAGAGAAAAAGCAGAACAAAACGGGAAAGCCATGAGGGAAAAAAAAAGAGAAGAAAAAAATGAATATAATATGTGTTGATTTATCTTTAGTCTCCATAGTTCTCTTTCTGGATGTGAATGGCATTTTCCATTGAATATTTATTAGGATTGCTTTGAACCACTGAACTGCTGAGAATTCAGCTGAGAAGAGCCAAGTCTATCATAGTTGGTCATCACACAATCTTGCTATTGCTGTGTACATTGTTTTCCTGGTTCTGCTTGATTCACTCAGCATCAATTTAGGTAAATCTTTCTAGGCCTTTCTAAAATGATCCTGTTCATCTTTTTTTTTATGGACCAATAATATTCCATTATTTTCATATACCATAATGTATTTAGCCATTCCTCAATTGATGGGCATCTACTCTTTTTTCTGATTTTTTGCTACCACGAAAAAGCTATGGGTCCTTTTCCTTCTTTTATGATTTCTTTGCAATAAACGCCCAGTAGTGGCCCTGCAGGATCAAAGGATATGTCAATAAATGCTTTGAGAAACTGAATTGAGCTTTCCTGTTTTGGGTTCCTCTCTTCAGTGGTTTTCTGTTTAAGGACTGGGTTACACAGGAGAATTTGCCATTCCTCAGGTTTGTTTATTGCTTTAATCTCTCTCTCTTTTCTAATTCACTGTCAGGTCATGATTAGTCTTTTCATGTTCCTGGTTTGAATAACTCAGCAAACATTATTGAATATCTATTTATTATGTGCAAAGCATTTTATGAAGTATCCATACTATAGGGGAGGAAATGTGTTTGGAGAGGTCAACCTGGCATAGTGGTGTGAAATCCTGGTAATAAATCTTGGTCCTGACATTTTGTTATCTAGATGTTGGGCAAATGGGTTTATCACTCTTAGTCTCTGACCTTTATTTGAAAATGAGAACTATATGAAACAATTAGACCAGATGATCTCTAAGATCTCTTCAGATCTTCGGTCCATTCTCATGTAGAAGTCTCTGCCCTCACGGAACTGACAGTCTAGTAGAAGAAACATAAGTAAGGGGGCTTGATCTACATAATCCAGATTGCTCAACATGGAAGCACCTGCTTCCCTGAATTTTCCTTCCACTTGGATGAGAGAGTAGTTTCAAAACTGGCCCAATTAGTCAGTTTCTCTCTTTCCTGTGTGTTTTCTTGCTGTGTCCAGAAGATGGAGATCATAGTTCATGCATAGCACAGGCACCATGAACTTGAATGATGTTGGGGGAAGGATATGTTCCTCCCTTTCTCCTTTTAGACCCTATTCCTGGGCTGTTTGTCTTGTTCTTTTTCAATTTTCCTACTTAATTTCAGATATAAGCAACAGGTGACCTGGCGAAAGTCAATAGTTCATTACTGGCCAGCAAGTGTGGTTTGGAGAAAACCTGAGAAAGTAGGGGCCTGGGACTGGAGCCAAAACTGGTGATTTGGATTTAGAATGTGGGATTAGGCTCTAGAATGTGGGATTAGGCTCTAGAAGAACAAAGCTAACCTACAAACTGAATCCCCTTTTCCTTCCCTGAGATTGGGGTGTTATGGAGGAGAATCAAATGCTATGTGTTGGGGGGGCAAGTTTGTAATTTTTATCATAGATTTGAAGTAAATATTTCTTTATAAAAGCAAATCTGTTAGTGCTTAAATGGAATTGGGATATAGGAAACCACTGCCTTCACTTGGGAGAATACCACTGGGAAAAACTGGAGCCATTTGTAGAGAGCCTAGACACTGTTCAATTCCCTTAAAGGTCCCAAAGAAATCTGGAGGATGAAAAGAAAAAAAAAAAAGAAATCTGGAAGATGAGTGAGATGTAACATGGCTAACTTTCAGATAGTGGGGGTCAGAGTAGTCAGTGAAATACATATTAAAATTACATTATAAGAGCACCAAAGAGTTATGAAGCAAAGTAGTATAGAATGTATAGAGATACAGGGTAGCTTTGAGCTGGCAGCCAGAGAAAGGAAGAATATTTGAGCTGAGTTTTAAAGAATTTTGACAGGAGTTCAGCAGAATAAGGGTAAGAGAAAGCCCTTCTAGGCATAGGGAAGAGTGTGAGCAAGGCCACAGAGTGAGGAGAATGTCAGCATTTTCAGAGTTCAAAGGGCCCTTCATTAGAATAAGGTTTTCCTAGAATCTCATATTTGGAATGGGGCTCAAAGGTCACCACATTCAACCTGTATCTCAGTAAGATCCCTCCCTCCCTTACCTTCCCCTCTACCTTCCCCAACAAGTGGTCCTCCAGCCTCTGCTTGGAGGCTTCTAGTGAATAAAGGGAAGCCACTACCCCTCCCAAGGAAGCCTAAATTGTTATTGCTTTAATTGTTAGGAAGTTTTTCTATGCATTCTGCCTATTTGCACAAATTTATGGAATTATGAACAATAATTTGCACAAAAAGATGAACTTGACATTACCTTAAATAGATAATATAGTATCAAAATGTTAAATTATCAGGATGGCTTTTCTTATAGACTTTATATGTGGAAAGAACCTGAGAGATCATCTAGCCAAATCCCCTTTTCATTTTATAGAGGAGAACACTGAGGCCCTGAGAGAGAATTTGATGGAAAGGCTTGAGAAAAGGTTTGGAACTGCTGAGGAGAATGGTGTGAACTAGAGAGTCAATGAAAAAAAGAACAAAAATTTGGTCATGGCGTAGTAAGAGTCCAATTGAGTAACTAACACAAATCTGTAATAGCTGAATTCCCTACGATTGCGTGACTTTGTCCACTGGCATTCAGCATTGTACAAATATGAGAGGAAAAGTAAATAGTCAAGATAATGCAGGGTTGAATGATGGCAGGACAAGAGAGTTATGGAATCAAGGATGGAGATCAGTGTTTAGTTGAATTGGCTAATTAAACAATGTAAGGTCAAATTTGTTAAGGGAGGAACAAGAATGGAAAATGAGAGAGAGAGCTAGGGAAATATATTCAGAGAGGAATTTCAGATTTCAAAAACATGAAGATGGCAATTACAGATGATGAGATCTAAGATATGGCTATAAGTGACTGAGAGAGTAAAACTTGTTGGCATAGGAACTATGGAGTTTGATGAATTGAAATACCTTTTTTTCCTGTTTGAGAGGAACATCTTTTCATAGATTGAGGTCTTCAAGTAGGGAGTAGGTCTTCAACTTGGGAGATGGCAGAACTGGAGATATTCTAGGTTAGTTTTCTATTGTGCTTAAGAATAGTCTTTTTGCATTGCCAGAAAACTTTTCAAAATGACCAAGCTCTTCATTGCATTTCCATAGGAAGAAACAAGGTGACTCCATCATTCAGAACTGGTGAGACGATGCATTGAGGGGAAGAACCTCAGAGCCTTCTTCTCTCCCCTCTTTATAATAAATGCTCCTGTAAAAGCTATCTGATGGAACTGAGATTCCAGTCATTGGACCCCCACAAAAGGGAGGAACACAACCGGTGGGAGCTTGAGGAGCCCCCCCATCCCCTCAGAGTACAAAAGAACTTAAATTGTGAAAGACCTGGTCTTGAGCAGATGGCTCCAGAGTCAATCATGTTACAACTATAATACAACTAAGGCACAAATCGTGTTCTAGAGTTCAACAGTAGGAGTTATCACTGTTGGCTGAGAAGACCGGGGAGAACTTATCTCCTCTCATTTTCCCATATTAACCCGCTGCTCCAGACTGATCTCTTCATTGTGTTCTGAATATTATTTGCAATTTTCTTTTTCAATACTCCCCCCCCTCCCTTTTTTTTCCTATGGCATCCAAGTTCTCCCTATATTTAATGCCTGAAGTATTTCTTATTCTATGAAGAGTAAGGGCCATTAGGTGGCGCCATTGTGCACAGATCCCAGAGCCTGGAATCCCGAAATTCAAATTTGTTCTCCAATATTTCCCAGGCAAACCACTTAACCCTGCTTGCCTCAGTTTCCTCATCTGTAAAATGAACAGAGAAGTAAATGGCAAACCTCTCCAGTATCTTTGCCAAGAAAACCTCACATAGGGCCATGAAGACTCTGACATGATTGAATTAACTGAACAACAAACACTCTATCTACTAAGCCTTCCTAAACTAAGCCATGCCACAATGCTCTCACTCTTTTGTGAATCAATAGCGTTTTTAATTTGTCCTCGTTAGATTATAATTATAATTATTTTCATTTGGCAATCATTCTCTTGATTAATCAGTGATTCATTCATTCTTTCATTCAATAGCAATTTGTTATGCAAAGGCAACTTTAAAAAATACTAATGATAAAGTAATGTGGCACCAATAGTAGGGCACTGAATTATCTGAAAAATCAAAATTGTAGGTCATTCAAATGGAGCTGAAAAGATGAATGGGGGGCCCATATTGGCATGGTATGACTGAGCATAAAACAAATATGATTTGCATGTAGGGAAGATTGTAAAAGACAATATTCAAAGTAATATGCCTGGAAAAGGAGGTATAGGGAGAATGAGTGACAACAGCTGGATGGTTCCAATGCTTCAATGTTACTGATGGGATTTTTTTTTAAATCTGAAATTTTATTTTTATATTGTAATCTAAAATACCAAAAAAGAGAGAGAGAGAATATTTCTATATCTGGAGCAGAACATGGGGGAAAAAAAGATTCTATATGAAGCTGTGAATTTTCATTTCATGTAGCTTATTTTTTTAAGGGTATAGAACATATCCTACTTTTTTAAAAATTATTTTTTATTATAACTTTTATATCCAAAACATATGCATGGGTAATTTTTCTTTTTTAATTTAATTTTATTTCTTTCTTTTTTTATTATAGCTTTTTATTAACAAGTTATATGCATGGGTAATTTTACAGCATTGACAATTGCCAAATCTTTTGTTCTAATTTTTCCTCTCCTTCCCCCCACTCCCTCCCCGAGATGGCAGGTTGATCAATACATGTTAAATATGTTACAAATACAATATAAATATACATGTCCAAACAGTTATTTTGCTGTACAAAAAGAATTGGAATTTGAAATAGTGTACTATTAGCCTGTGAAGGAAATCAAAAATGCAGGTGGACAAAAATAGAAGGATTGGGAATTCTATGTAGTGGTTCATAGTCATCTCTCAGAGTTCTTTCGCTGGGTGTAGCTGGTTCAGTTCATTACAGCTCCATTGGAACTGATTTGGTTCATCTCATTGCTGAGGATGGCCACGTCCATCAGAATTGATCATCATATAGTATTGTTGTTGAAGTATATAATGATCTCTTGGTCCTGCTCATTTCACTCAGCATCACTTCATGTAAGTCTCTCCGGGCCTTTCTGAAATCATCCTGTTGGTCATTTCTTACAGAACAATAACATTCCGTAATATTCATATATCACAATTTATTCCGCCATTCTCCAATTGATGGGCATATACTCAGTCTCCAGTTTCTGGCCACTACAAAGAGGACTGCCACAAATATTCTTGCATGTCCCTTTCCCCTTTTTAAAATCTCTTTGGGGTATAAGCCCAGATATAACACTGCTGGATCAAAGGGTATGCACAGTTTGATAACTTTTTGAGCATAGTTCCAAATTGCTCTCCAGAATGGCTGGATGTATTCACAATTCCACCAACAATGTATCATTATTGCATGGGTAATTTTTCAACATTGATCCTTGCAAAACTTTCTGTTCCAACTTTTCCCCTCCTTTCTCCCACCCTTTCCCCTAGAAGGCAGGTAGTTCCATACATGTTAAATATGTTAAAGTATATGTTAAAAACAATATATGTATATTTTTAAATATATATATTTATATAGTTATCTTGTTGCACAGGAAAGATCAGATTTAGAAAGAAGGTAAAAATAACCTGAGGAGAAAAAAACAAAATGCAAACAAACATTAACAGAAAGAGTGGAAATGTTATAACAACAAGACTTTAAAAACTGTCTTGCTTCTCTGTGTTTTCTTCTGAACTTCTTTTCTCTGTTTTTCTAAAAGTGTATGATGGCCCTATATATTATATACATGTATATTATAGGACAGTCATTGTCAACTTCCCTTCTTTTCGACTTTTCTGCCCTATTAGCTAAAAGAAGGGAAGAAAAAAAAATCTCTTCTAACAAATTAACATAGTCAAGCAAAACGATAATACACAGTCCAAAATTGTATGCCTCTGCATCTTGTATCCGTCATCTCTTCATCGGTTGGTGGATAATGTGCTTCAAGCTAGGTCCTTTAAAGACTTGGCTGGTTATAGGTTGGAGCAAACTTCTCCAGACTTTGTTATCTTTTTTGACAATGTTGCTAATGTTTTATAACTTATTCTCCTGGTTCTTTTTACTTCATTTTCTATTAGCTTGAACTACCCAGGATTCTCTAAGTGGTCTCTTTTCTAACTTCTTATCACCCCAAAATAGTCCCTTAAATGACTATTTGCTTAGCCATTTCCCAACTGTCTAAGAAACAATCTAAGGTATCTCCTTTGACTTTCTAATAACTTTCTCTTTCCCTCTTCCTTTCTAATTCACATTATGATCTAGAAGTTTGTTTTACTTATGACTATTCCTTCATGTTGTTGTTGTTTGGTTGTTTAATTGTGGTGTCTGACTCATTGTGAGTGCATGGGGTTTTCTGGGCAAAGACAGCAGATTAGTTTGCTCTTTTCTTCTCCAGTGTGTTCCCATTTACAGATGAGGAACTGAGGGAAATAGGGGTTTAGTAGACTTCCCCTCTTAATCCCCTCTCTTCCAACTCTGCTCAGTTCCTTATTGAATTTGGTCTATTCCTACACCAAACTCGTGTGCATGTCAAGACATTTATCAGTGATATTATTGGTTCTCTTCAAAAACGTTGAATGAACAACACATTTTGTTGATAGCTTTTATTTTTGTATCTGTCATATCTTGTCCCATATTGAACTCTCCTTTGTAACAAAGAAAAACATTTTTCACAGGATTGTTGTGAAACATGAATTAGATAACGTATGTATGGATTATTTTTACTATTTGGAATCATAGACTGTTGGGCTGGATAAAATATTAAATACCATGTCCAATGCCCTTGTTTTATCCTGAAATGTAGTGACTTGCCAAGGTCATACTGTTTGTTCAAGCCAAGACTAGAATCCAGGTCTTTTGATTAGAAATACCTTTTACTACAACATATTTATCAAATAATTGCAGTGATTTTTGGTAGTTAAATTGAAAAGAATTCTGAAAGACTCTATTTTACTCTAATTGTACAACCACTGAGGAAAGAAGCAAACAATAAAAACAAAAATGAGGGCCATAATCTTTGTGCAAAAGGCTAAGGAAGAAAGTTTGTACTTGTAAGGTGGAGGTACACCCTTACCCCAATTAATCGCAGAAGATAACACTATCTTCTCAATCAATCAAAATCAAACCAATCAATCTAAAGGGCTTTGGGTTATTGGGTGAAAACATTTTTGTGATTGGTTGAAGAGAATCAGTCATATCCCTTGGAGCTATGTTGCTTGGAGCAAGCTGTTTATACCCAGCCAGTCACAGAGTTGTTGGATCCAGTGATGAAGGTCTGAAAGGAAATTGATCTCAGTGGGCAGAGCAGATTTCTCTCTGTGCCTCTCTAGCTCTCTCTTTCTTTCTGTTTTCTGTCTTTCACTTTATTTCTCTCCCTTTCTTCCTTCCTTTTCTCTTTCTGTTTTCTCTTTCTCTTTCTGTCTCCCAATCTATTTCTCCCCCTTTTCCTTCTTTTCTCTCTCAGCTCTCTGTCTCTGTAAGAAAATGGAGGTAGCAAAGATAGCAACTTTGGCTTTTTTATATTATTCTCCAATTTACCTTTGGCATCAAATGAACTTTGCAGATAATTGTTACTCCTCTCTTTCACCCTCTCTATGGGGTTTTTCCTCCTGATTTCCTTCTCTTAGAATCCTTAGTTTCCTTCAAGCTTCATCTTGAGTATCACCTCAAGAAGGCCATTCCTTATCCCCCAAATTGTTAATTTTCTCTCTCTCACCAAGTTATCTTGTATTAACTATTTATATAACCCCACATCTGTCTAGTCCAATGCAAGCACCAGGACATGGTAGCTTTTTCTTTGTATCACTAGCAGCTAGAATGGACCTTGAACAAGGTAAACTTTTAACAGATAGTTTCTGAATTGAATTTGTTGAAACTCTTGGAATTTTCTTACACAGTACTACTTCTCTTGTCACTATCCCATGCATCCATTGCACCTTCTTCTCCCCTCCAACTCCCAGAACCTCTTGATTTTCTCCAATCCTCAGTTTAAGCACCACCTTCTCTGACCTCCACAGAAACTATTGCCTCTCCCTCTCCACTGTTCTGTATTTATTTTTACATATATTCTTGTTTGCCTTTTGTCCCCCTTGATGGAGTGTAAGCTGCTTGAGTTCAAGGACAGTTTTGCTTATGTGCTTATTTGGACCTCCAATGTCTAAGGCTTATTGCTTAGCTCCAGTCAGTGCTTAATAAATGCTGGTTGATAGATTGCATAAAATAAGTTGAAGAGGAAACTGAGAGTGACAAAAAGGTTAAAGGAACCATATGTCTTTTCTCTCTGGATCTTTCCAGCCAAAAGAGTACTCTGGGGATCTAGGATTAGTGAGAATTGACAGGAACAAAAACTCCTGCCATCAAAGGCTTACTGTAATTCCCTCTACTTTGTCAGAAAATAACCATGACCTTTGTTTTCTGAGGCTAAAGTCATTGGGCCACAGTACTGTCACCTTAGACAGCTCAACTTCCCTGGAACTTGGCAGTTGCACGGCTCCTTGCCACAGCTGCACTGAAATCCTTGGTACACATTTGCTGGTCAAACAGCTGTAAAATCACTAGACAAACAACTATTCCTGGGCTCTATTTAAGTGCCTGCTTTATTCCTTATTTTGAACAAAACACTTTTGTACAAACCTTATTTCTTCCCACCCTAAGTAAATCATCAGACTGGTATGACATAAAAACAATGATTCATTGGCTGTCTTCCTGGTAGCTGTACCTTTCCTGTTGCCACCCAGCTGGGAATATTCCCTAGTCTTAGTGATGTGGACTTAATCTCTTCCCCTGTCAGGAAGAAAACCAACCAGCTATTATCAGATATAATTAAATTCCCAGACTATCCGGTTTGTATAGAGTGATTGGGAGGATGGAACTCTTTTGTCTATCCCTCCAACCTCTGTGCATCTTTAAACAAACTTTGAGATATTGATGAGCATAGCTTTAGACAGGTGTGAGACCTGGTCTGCCAGGTGCATTCCATCTGGCTCTTTGATCGTCTGCTTCTGCCTTTACTTTCTTGGCTTCCCTGAGAAACCCCCCAAATCTGTATTTCCCCTATAAAAGATCTGGTTATGATGAAGATCTTTGCTAGATTCTTTTCAGGATAAAACCTACTATGAGATTACACTTATAGAGTAACCTCTTTTTCTTCTTCTCTCTCTCTTCTTACTTCTCTCTCTCTCTTCCTCTTTCTTTGTCTCTCTTTCTGTCTCTTTCTCAGTGTATGTCTCTGTCTCTGTCTCTGTCTGTCTCTTTCTCTGTCTTTCTCCCCTTCCCTTTCTCTCTCTATCTCCATTTTCCTCTCTCTTTCCTCTTTCCTTCCCTTTTTCCCTCCCTCCCTCCATTCTTCCCTTTCTTCTTCCCTCTTTCCCTTCTTCTATCCCTCCCTTCCCATAGTGTCTTCCTCTAATGGCATCTTTCTCCTTTTTTCTAGCTGACTCTGGTTAGTTTGTGGATCTAACCTGCCAGTTAAGGCTTACTCCCACCTCAGGAAGTATTTCCTTTTTCCTGATTAATTGTGAATTCCCTTGGGGAACTTGTCTTTCATGTGCTCTCTCACTTTATTTTACATTTACCATTTCTGATGTCTATTGTATATGCCTTCATTTTGTCTGTAACCTGTGGTGTTCTTGTTCTTTAAAATATAATAATGGTTCTCTCTGGGAGAAAGCAGATTTCTTGGGGAGGTTTTCTGGAGGCAGCCTTAGTTTCAGTTGAAAGTAATAATCACCCAAAATGAAGCCAGGTGTTAAAAGTTCAGATCTTTTATTGCCTCCAATATAGTCCTGTTAGCTTAGAGGCCTATCTCTCTGCTTGGTTCCAAGAGCTCCCTCTGAATGTCTCCAAATCCAAAGGTTTGTCCTTCAGCCTCCAGCCAGCCAGGTGGAAAATGGAATGGATCTCTCTTGCCTCGGAAAGAGGGCTTCTGGCTCAATCTTCCAGAGTGCTTTGTGTCTGCCCTAGTGTGCTCCTCTCCAATCTAATTCAACTGAACTCTCTTAACTGGGCTTCTGCTTTCTTCTTATATATCAGAGCGTGGGATTATGGGTTTTCTCCCATAGTGCTCTCTGGCCCTAAGAGCTTCAAGGGAGGTATAAATTCGTATATCTCATACTAAACCTTGAAATCTCCCAAATGTGTGAACTCCAATGAGTTAAGGTGTGAACACAAGCATTGTATCAATTAGTTCTTCTTAGTACCTTGTTTCAGGTTCTGGCCCAAAACATCTCCTTGTAAGATTAGATCAAGGATACTGAACCATGCTAAATTAGATAATTATTGTCTCTATCAACTCTAATGACTTAACAATTTGTAAAGATTCCAACAATAACCTATTCCACTAAATAAATCTATCTTTTGCCAAAAAAAAATGGTCATTGTGATTTTGTCACATGTTTATTTTGAACTAGGAATTTGTATCCCGACCTCATCATGAATCAATTAATCTAAGCATTTATTAAACATCTTTTGTGCCTCAGGTATCATACTAAATACTAGGAATCCAGAGATGAAAATGAATCAATACCTGCCCTTAGGGAGTTTACATTAACATAATAGAATCACATAATAGGATTTCTTTAAAAACATTTCTTTTAGGATATTGATAGCCATTGGAGTTCCCCAAAATGTTAATTATTATATAATGTGTCTAATCTTCTCTCTGGGGCAGCTAGGTGGCAGAGTTAATAGAGCTGAAAGAAATAATTATTTCTCTCTTGCATTTAATAACTAATTATTATAATAGGACCAAGGTTTTTTTCCATTTTTTACTTCCTCATCTAAAAATCAATCAGTGTGGGAAATCTTGGACAATATTTACTTGCCCAGGTTAAAATTTAATCAAAGACAGTAAAGAAATTCTAAGTTTTAATTGCATGGATGGATTGCCTTTCAAGTCTGGGAAAATGTGAA
Organism: Antechinus stuartii; assembly: GCA_016696395.1. Taxonomy (NCBI): domain Eukaryota; kingdom Metazoa; phylum Chordata; class Mammalia; order Dasyuromorphia; family Dasyuridae; genus Antechinus; species Antechinus stuartii. The sequence continues at coordinate 3,524,478 of MU174454.1, read as the reverse complement.
TCTCCTTTTGTCAGACAAGTGGAAATTGGTGTGTCTTTGGGTGCTCAAAAACATGTACCTCAAGACCCCCATTGGAATATAACCTCACCTCTCATTATAGTATTCTTTCTCTCCCTAATTGTCAACTAATCAGAGTTGATTTTCACCCTCAAGAACATCCACTCTTCTAAGGTCATGTAAACTGTGAGTTTACTTCCATGATTAGTCTTTGGTTTTCAAGAGTTCATTGACCCTTTTACTAATAAAATACTATTATTATTGATAAAAATGACTTACTCAGAAACTATATCTCTTGGACTTTTTAAACATTACAATATGCTGAACCTGAGTCAGGAAGACTCATTTTCATGAGTTCAAATCTGGCCTCAGATACCATGTAATCCTGGCCAAGTCTCTTAACTCTGTCTGCTTCAGTTTCCTCATCTGTAAAATGAGCTGGAGAAGAAAATAGAAAACCACTCCAAAAAAATATCAAATAGCATCATGAAGAGTCAGACATGGTTGAAAATGACTGAACGACAACAAATCCTCTCTTGCTTAGGAAGCTAGCTGTATGGGATGATGTAAAGATAAAATGTATAAGACTTTGCAACTGACTAAACATGGAGAATAAGAAGAGGGGAAAAATTCAAGGATGACTCTAAGGATGGAAAACTGGGTGTTGAGAATAATGGTATATCTACAGAAATAAGAAAGTGCAATGGAGTGAGTCTAAGGGAAAAAATAATGGGTTCTGTCTTGGACGTACTGACTTTGGGATGTCTATGAGGCACTTGAGTAGTTCTTACTCACTTACCAGTTGGATTAGATTCCTTCTGAGATTCTTTCCAATGATGAGATGTTGGGATTCTGAGACTTTCCTGAAATAAACCCCTCCCTCTATTTAATTTTTAATGAGAGAATGTAGCAACTCTCAGCTCAGTCAGTGACGTCTGGATATGGGAAATAACATATTTACATATCCCTTCAGAGTTTATTTTTGTTAGTAACAACATTATCATTAATATATTCTTTTGTTTATCAAACTATGCATACCCTTTGATCCAGCAGTGTTTCTACTGGGCTTATACCCCAAAGAGATATTAAAGAAGGGAAAGGAACCTGTATGTGCCAAAATGTTTGTGGCAGCCCTGTTTGTAGTGGCTAAAAGCTGGAAAATGAAAGGATGCCCATCAATTGGAGAATGGCTGAGTAAATTGTGGCATATGAACGTTATGGAATATTATTGTTCTGTAAGGAATGACCAGCAGGATGAATACAGAGAGGACTGGTGAGACTTACATGAACTGATGCTAAGTGAAATGAGCAGAACCAGGAGATCATTATATACCTCAACAACGATACTGTTTGAGGATGTATTCTGATGGAAGTGGATCTCTTCGATAAAGAGAGCTAATCCAGTTTCAATTGATCAAGGATGAACAGAAGCAGCTACACCCAAAGAAAGAACACTGGAAAATGAATATAAACTGCTTGCATTTTTGTTTTTCTTCCCAGGTTATCTATACTGTCTGAATCCAATTCTCCCTGTGCAACAAGAGAACTGTTCAGTTCTGCACACATATATTGTATCTAGGATATACTGTAACCTATTTAACATGTATAGGACTGCTTGCCATCTGAGGGAGGGGATGGAGGGAGGGAGGGGAAAAATCGGAACAGAAGTGAGTGCAAAGGATAATGCTGTAAAAAATTACCCTGGCATGGGTTCTGTCAATAAAAAGTTATTAAAAATACATACATACACATCTATATATATTCTTTTGTATTTATACATTTCTTAAGAGTTATAAGCACCTGATTTCTCATCCCTCCTTTGATTCTCCCAGCAACCCTGTAGAGTAGGTACAATATTCCCAGTGTTGTTTTATGCATGGTCTTCTGGGAAGGGTGCTATCTATTCACTGGGAAAATTCACATCCAGAACAATGGTGTTTCCTTTGGCTGCTTGTCTTTGATCCAGGTTTTGTCTCTTCCTGGGACTTCTAATCCTGTTCTCTGGCTCCGAGTGCAACTGGCTCATCAGAGAACCTATTGTATATGTAACCTTCCAATTCCTCTTTGCTGTTGCCTGTTCCTTAGTGATAGGGTGATCCCAGGTACAGAGAAGAGCTCCTTCTGCCCCTGTGGTTCTTTCTTCTCACCCTTGAAATTTCTCTCCAAAGTCTGGAGACCAGCCAGGTTTGAGGTTGCTTTCTGACTTCCATCAGATGGCCTCCCTTACCTTTTGGCTTTTTTCCTTTCTTGAGTTTTGTAGGCTTTCTAGGTGGGGTCAACTGCAAAGCTGGGGAGCTTTTCCTTCCTTCCTTCCTTCCCACAAGTTTGGCAGAAGGAGAAGAAGGGTTTTACAAAGTGGCAAGAAGCAGAGCAAATACATATAAGAAGAGAAGAAGTGAGAAGTCCTTTGAATAGGATATAACTGCAGAAATAAAGATGCAAACTAGAGTCACTTTTGGATCAAATTCTTTCAAGCACCAAGACAGGCTTTTGTTGAATATTAACCTAGCATTTATTCTTGTAAACTTTGTAAACTCTTCTTTGTCTAATGTAGATAACTTTGTATGTGGGAACCACTGGATTTTTGCTACTCCATGTGGAATTGTAAAAGATAATGCCCCATTGATTGTTTTAAGACTGATTCCTTATGGCACTGGGGAAGCAAATGAAAGGACATGATTACATTTAGAACTACCTGAAAAAGTTGTCAAACTGTGCATGCCCTTTGATCCAGCAGTGTTTCTACTGGGCTTATACCCCAAAGAGATACTAAAGAAGGGAAAGGGACCCACATGTACGAAAATGTTTGTGGCAGCTCTTTTTGTAGTGGCTAGAAACTGGAAATCAAATGGATCCCCATCAGTTGGAGAATGGTTGGGTAAATTGTGGTATATGAATGTTATGGAATATTATTGTTCTGTAAGAAATGACCAGCAGGATGAATACAGAGAGGACTGGCCAGACTTACATGAACTGATGCTAAGTGAAATAAGCAGAACCAGGAGATCATTATATACTTCAACAACAATACTATATGAACATCAGTTCTGATGGAAGTGGCTCTCTTCAACAATGAGAGGATCCAAATCAGTTCCAATTAATGAACAGAACCAGCTACTCTCAGTGAAAGAACACTGAGAAATGAGTGTGAACCACAACATAGCATTTACACTTTCTGTTATTGTTTGCTTACATTTTTGTTTTTCTTCCCAGGTTATTTTCACCTTCTTCCTAAATCTGATTTTTCTTGTGCAGCAAGATAACTATATAAATATGTATACATGTATTGTATTTAACATATACTTTAACGTATTTAACATATATGGGACTACCTGCCATCTAGGAGGTGGGGGGAGGGAAGGAGGGGAAAAGTTGGAACAGAAGTTTTTGCAAGGGTCAATGTTGAAAAATTATCCATGCATTTGTTTTGTCAATAAAAAGCTATAATAATAAAAAAAAGAAAGGACATGCTTATGCCTTTCTAGGACCCTAGAGAACTTTTCTATCAATCAACCAATGTTTATTGAGCACCTACTATGTTCTAGACACTGTGCCAAACTCTGGGGATATAAAAAGAGGCAAAGGACAGTTCTTACTCTCAAGGAGGGCATAATCTAGTAGGGAAGACAATGTATAAACAAATATATACAAAGCAGGGTCTTATGTACAGGATAAATAGGAAATAATTAGCAAAGGGAATCCTCTGAAATTAAGAGGGGAAATTAATCTTCTTGGAGAAGGTGAGATTTTAGTTGTGACTTAAAAAAAGCCAAGGAAGTTAGAAGGAATACTGTTTCAAGAATAGGTACACTTAGTTAAAAAGCCAAAAGCTTCATCAGTGCTGGGTCAAGAAGAACTAGAACTTCCTTGTTCCAGGAAGCTCTATTTCTCTTAAAGCAGTAGAGAACTGCTTAGAGTCCCTAGATTTAGAACAGAAGAGTTTGCAGGCCCTGGTCTAGCCAGTTCAGTCCCTGAACCAGGAGCTTTGGACCTGATTCCAGCCCAGCACCCTCAGCCATAATTGTGATGTGAAATCATTGTGGAACAGGAGCCACCTTCCATATCATCAGCAGCCTCAGGGGCTGGGCCACTACCACTGATGTTTAGATAATTTCTGGACCTCTGGAGATGGCCGACTTCCTGTCTTGTTTCCTGCCCAGGCAACTCCTGTGCACAAGGATAATAAGTAAACACCATCCCAACTAACTACCATTCCATTTACATGGCAGACAAGCTGAAGCAGCATGGTATTCCAAAGGAGGGACAGGAGGCAGGTCTGGTTAGGCAGGTCAAATCACCTCCATTTTGGCCACCATGTTTCTTCAGATACTGACAGAGATAGTTCAAGACCCTGACTCCCAGTGTCTGTAGAATAGCAATGCTTCCAGCCCTATGTAAAATAGTTCAGCATCAGAAATAGTACGATTTTATTGATGAAATGACAATTAAGATACATGCATAGGCAAAGCTACCTGTTTTACCATGGTGTAAACCTAGGAACCATGGGACGTTTCTGATTTCCTTATGCATTGTTTCTCTATTCAAATATAAGCTCTTTGAAGGTAGGGGCTGCCTTACTGTTCTATTGTGTACCCATTACTTAGCATAATGCTTTGCACATGGTAAATACTTAAAAATGAATGTTCACTTTAAGAATATTGCTTTTAATAAATATGTATGCTTTTAATGGATCAGTGGGTGGTGCACAGACCTGAAATCAGGGAGACTCATCTTTGAATTCAAATCCAAGCTCATTCACTTACTAGCTGTATGACTCTGGTCAAGTTATTTTCCTCAGATCATCATTTGTAAAATGAGCTGAAGATACTCCAGTATCTTTGCTAAGAAAACCCCAAATGGGGTCAGGAAGAGTCGACACAACTGACATAATAATAATATGCTTATTTTGGGGGGAAATATTTCATTTCCTACCCAATTATGTGAAAACAATTTTTAACATTCATTTTAAAAAATTTTGAGTTCTAAATTCTTTCTTATCCTTTCCTTCCTTCCCTGTCTCCCCCACATTGAGAAGGCAAGCAATTTGAAATAGGTTATACATGTGCAGTCATGCAAAACATACTTCCATGCTAGTCAATTGTGAAAAAAAAATAGACCTCCCCTCCAGAAAAAAAAAAAAAAACCCTCAAGAAAAATAAAGTAAAGAAAAGTATGCTTCAATTTGCTTCCAGATTTCATCTTCTTCAGGAGACAGAGAACATTTTTCATCATGAGTCTTTTAGAATTCTTAGATCATTGTGTTACTGAGAATAGCTAAGTCATTCATAGAATAACATGTTTTTAATAGTGTTTCAGCTTCTACCTAAATACACACCTTTTAAATTGTTGCTTTTTCTTTTTCTTTTTCTTTTTCTTTTTTTTTTTTTTTTTGGAACTTTTTTGGGAAGGTCTGCTTTAGACCTGAAGAAAACTTCGGGGAATTTAAGCCCCTTTACAATTAATTGGGAAATCCATTTATTTCTTCATTCATTTACCAGTTTTCCTATTATTATCCTGGGTATCATTATCCTTCTAGTTTAACTAGGCTTGTATTGATAGTGAGGGAATTAACCAGGGCCAGGTAAGTATAAGATTTCTTTGTCCTTTTTTTTTTTTTTTTTTTTTTTTTGCAAGTTGGGAAGTTTCCAACAGGTAAACACTAATGGACCAATGGGCCAGGAGTGTGGTTTGTCAAGTACATACCCAGAGGTAAAGGAAAGGACAAGTTTACAAGCAGCTTCAGTGTTGGGCAGAGTATACCAATATTCCTTCCTATGCCTTCTGGTTTTTCTCTTACAGAGGAATCACTCTCTCTGAAACTCATTTACCATTTGTGGCTTTTGCTATAATCTCTATCCCATAATCCTATCCTGTTCTTTGATCTCAATCCAATAAATCCCAAATCTCATCGTTTGTATTATAATATTCTCTTTCTAAATGTCTCTAGGCATGTCCACCTGGATGTTCCACAATCATCTCAAACTTAACACATTAAAAAACTGAACTTAATATCTTCCTTTCCTCTCAGATCCACTTTTGGAAAATTGTTTTCCTCATCCCTCCTATGTCCTTCACTTTTTTTTCCCTATTGATGGTACTGTCATTCTTTTACTTTTCCATAGTTGAATCCTTGGAGTCTTTTTTGGCTTTTTCTTCTTCATTTTGGCATCTTACTATTTAGCAAAATGATAGATTCATAGCTAGAGTTGGAAGGAATCCTGGGATATCCCCTAGTTTAACTTCTAACCTCATTCAGTAATGATCTCTATAGTATTCCTGATATATTACTACTATACAGCTTCCTAATGAACTCTTCTACTGGTATGTAATTCATGATTCTCCTAGGCCATTTTTAGGATTAGTTTAATTAATATCATAAGGGCAGTGTGGTTTAGATGATAGCAGAGTTATGGAGTGTACTATGGTGCCATCTAACAACCAGACAACTCTCTGAGACTATTTGTTGAAAAGCTTATCTTATTAGCATTGGCAAAAGGAGTTTTCTCATCCTCTGTACCTAAGAAGTCATAGATCTGCTCCAAAGAAAAAATGTTGCTATCAAATTTTCTTATGTATTGGATATCTATAAGTTGCATCCTTTGATTTCAGTTTTGTCCTCTGGAACTATATAGGAGAAACCCATTCCTTCAACACGCTGACTTTTTAAATATGTGAACATAATTACTTGTTGATCTGTGTTACCAATTTAGTTCAGCCATTTGATCACTGCAGGGGTACTGCAGTTTGGGCCAGTCTATAATTGCAGTATTATTTTGTTGTTAATGTGTGCAATGTTCATCTGGTTCTCTCATTTTACTCAGCGTCAGTTCATGTAAGTCTTTCCAGGTTTTTCTGAAATCATCCTGCTCATCATTTCTTATAGAACAGTAATATTCCATATGGAATATTATAGTCATATACTATATATAGTCATATATATGACATATATATAAACTATGTAGTCATATACCATATAGACTATACATATAGAATATATAGTCATATACCATAATTTAATTCCCCAAATGATGGGCATCTGCTCAGTTTTCAGTTTCTTGCCACTACAAAAAGGGCTGCCACAAACATTTTTACACATGTGGGTCCTTTTCCCTTTTTTATCCCTCTTTGGGATACAGACTCAGTAGCATCATATATGCTTTCATCCCTCGACATTGACTTTCTGGTTGTTACACAAATAAGATGTACTGTGAACTTTTTTGTTTTCTGTGCCTTGAATGTTCTCCCATTTCTGCTCTGACTACTAACTTTCCTTACTTAATTACATTCTAAACAAAATCCCATCTTTTATTGAAAAACTTTCCCCAATCCCTCTAAAGTTTAATGTTTTCCTTTGTAAACCATCTCCTATTTATCCTGTATATCCTGCTTTGTATATTTCTTTGTAGGTTGTTTCTCTCATTAGACTGTAACCTCTTTGAGAATGGAGATTGCCTTTTGGTTCTTTTTGTATTCTCAGAACTTAACACAGTGTCTGACATAGAATAGGTGCTTAATAAATTTTTATTGATTAATTTAATATTAGACTAATTAACCACTAACCAATTTCCAACAAAAACCAGCAGAATGCTCCAGATGAATACAGTCTATTCTTTTGATTGCTTTTTTCCCTGGCACCAGCCCAACCTCCCTGAACAAACTAACCACAAGGCTTGGAGTCTGAAAATCCTTTTAACACCTTTTAAATCCCTGATAGTCTCTTTCCACAAAAGTCTTGGAAGGAACTCTACCCACCTCAATCCCACAGCAACTGTGTGGAGGCTAGGGCAACAAAGCTGCCATCAACTCCCATAATGCTCCCTGATTGGCTAACAAATAAATTTAGGAATAAGATTAAGAGATAATAGAGGGAAGGCATCAGGGCATCTTCTGAGTCCCTACCTTATTATGCAGCTTTGCAGGAGCAGATTTCTGACTTAAATGATGCATTCTATTGGTTTCCCTACTTCTACTTGTACCTGTATGATCTCAATAGCCTCCTACCCATTCCCCTTACCTTCACTTTCTATGTGCCCCCATCAATTTTACCTACCAGATTCATTTTACACCTCACATTTCATCATGACAATACTCTGCTCAGCAAGCTTCTCTAACTTTCCTTTGAAGTCTAAACATAAAATCCAAATGCCTCTGCCTGCCTTTCTAGACCTTGGAGAGTTTAGCTCTACTTTGCCATTTCCAGTTTATTTCCTTTTAATTCCCAACATTTACCCTCTGACATAGACTGATTTCTTCTCTGCCTCACCCAGAACACAGTCAAGCCCACTTTTGTAAGCTCCTGCCTTGTTCTTGAATGGAATGCTGTCGTTTTCTCCTCTGCTAAGTTCATTCTATCCAGTGCTCAAGGCCCCAATTAAATCCCTCCTCCTCTATCAATCTGCTTCTGACTGTACCATCTTTCACTGAGCTCCCTTCCTCTTGAACATCTATAAAACTTGTAGTCTGTCCCATAAACCTGAGGCTATATTTATTTATTTTTAATTTATTGTAAATCTAATAGATTTTGTCAGATTGTTCCTGAAATCCAGATGCACTGGGTCTGCCTTATTCCCCTGCCACACCAGGCTAGGAATGCTATACAAAGGAAATGATGTGACTGGGATAAGACATCTTATTAAATCTTGGCCCAGTGCTCTATCTATGGCCCTTCTCTGAAGCCAGGTCTCAAGTACCTTGCTGAAACGAAGGCTGGTCCCAAGACCTCCAGAAAGCTAACCAGAGCATTACAAGGAAGTATTAAATGTCTGAGATCACATTTGAACTCAGGTCTCCTGACTTCAGGGCTGGTGCTTTATCCACTGCATCATTTAGCTGCCCCCTCATTATACTTCCTATTATACTACATAGCTTATTCTGGAGAAGGTGGCAGGAACATTTGAGGTCCATCCAACATGAACTTACACATTGCAGCACTGAATTCCATCTTCATTACACTGACATTTGTAACAATTATTAGTTATCCATTCAGATTTGAAGGGATGCATAATTCCATCCAGAGCCTTTCAGCCTAAACAAAAAAAAGGCAGTTAAAGGATAATCCTTTTGTAAGTCCCCTCTGATCTCATGCTATATGATTATTGACTTCCCGTCATCATATGATCTACTGACCATCACTCTTCTAATCTCCATCTCCCCCAAGAGAAGATTTAAGAATTCTATGCATTCACTCCATCTCTCCAAACCCTAGCAAGGCTCCACTTAGACCTGTAAAGGATTTGACCACTTTTTCATCCATTAGCTTTTTGTTTTCAAATACATATGGTGCTCTTTGTCTGCAATAGCATGGGAGCAGGGAAGTGTAATGGGAAGAAGATTAGACTAATAAAAAAGGACCAGAATTGAGTCCCAGCTCATTTTAGAGCTGGGTCTCATGTGACCTTGGACTTGAGCACTCTTAAGAGTCAGTAACCATTGCCCATTTCAAATCATAAGACCCCCTGAAAGACAATGATGAGAACTAATGAGTTCTTTTGGTATGAACCTTGGGAAAAGGCCTAGAAGGCTTTTAGATGTGATAAATTCTTTTTGGTGGTGATGATATAGGTTTTTATTCTTTTGATCAATCAATTAACA
>MU174454.1:3367177-3449206 GCA_016696395.1 Antechinus stuartii | reverse complement strand
AGAGAGAGAGAGAGAGAGAGAGAGAGAGAGAGAGAGAGAGAGAGAGAGAAGGGAAGAAGAGAAAAGGAGAGAGTGAGGGAAGAAGGGAGGGAAAGAAGGAGAGGAAAAGGAAGAAGGAGAGAGAGAGGGAAGAAAGGGGAAGGGAGGGAGGGAGGAAGAGAGATAAAGAGAGAAACAGTATGCTTCAATCTGTATTCATACTCTCATTAGTTCTTTCTCTGGAGGCAGACTACATTTTTCATCATAAGACTTTTGGGAATATCATGGATGATACTCTATTGAGAATACTATTCTTGAGAATAGTTATTATGTACAGCTAATTATTATACAATATTGATGTTACTTTCTACAGTGTTCCCCTAATTCTGCTCACTTCACTTTGCATAAGTTCATGTAAGTCTTTTCAGGTTATTTTGAAAGCAACCTGTGTGTCATTTCTTGATGAGCACAATAGTATTCTATTACAATTATATACCACAACTTGTTCAGTCATTCTCCAATAGATGAACATTCCTTCAATTAGCACATTTTTGTGACCACAAAAAGGGTGGTCATAAATAATTTGGGGCAGAAATAAATACATTTTTAAATACACACAAAAATTCCTTTTTTAATTTAGTCCTTTGGTATACAAACCATAGTGATATCGCTAAATCAAAAGGTATGCATAGTTTTATATCTCTTTTGACAGAGTTTCAAATGAATCTATAGAATAGTGTTCTAAGATAAAGAACCTTTGATGAAAAATACTATTCAGTACACAGAAGAACTGATAGAATGTGAATGAAGATCAAAGCATACTGTTTCTTTTTAAACTTTTTTTCCCTTGGGATTTTTAATCTGTGATTTATTTTTTCAGAGCATGACTAATGTGGAAATATATTTTACATGAAGTCACATATAAAACCTTTATCAAATTGCTTGCCTTTTCAATTATTGGGGAGGAGAGGCGTGAAGGGAATCCATGGGAGTAAAAGGCACTCTTTGTTCTCAGGACATGATAAAAAAAATTACCATGTTTCCCTGGGAATGGAGAGATATGGTTGAGGGTCACAGCAAGTTGTTAACCGTGCAAGGATATTCTCAGGAACCACCCACCTGGTGGTCAGCAGCTGACCTACTGGGTAGGTTCTCCTCCAGTTGGTATTTCCTCATTGTCCACGAGGTGTTCACGGGGTGCTCATTCAAGCCCTTTACACAGTGATTGGAGAATGCTCACTGATCATGCTTGCTAAAGTATAAAACAAAGGCTGTGCTGCTCAATAAACTTAAATCTTTTCCTATCATCATTGGCTTCCATCCCATCAATCCTTTCCTGAGACTAAGCTGGTCTCATGATCTCCAAATGAAGCAATTGTGTGACAGGGAGAAAGACTGGGACACAATTTGGAACTCAAAATCTTAAAAAAAAAAAAAAAAAAAAAAAGGTTAAATTATTTTCTAATTTTTGTAATTAGAAAAAAATGAAATATTAAAATTCAAAAATAAAAATAAGATATTCTATCCCAAATCCAGAAATATTCTTCCTTTGTACCCATATAAGGTTCTTAGGGAGAACAAGCTCAAACATAAAATATGAATATGAAGGACACAGATAAGGAAGATACAGCCAAGGACTACTTACTGATATTGATCCTATTTGTAAAGTCCTCACAAGTTGCCTCTTAGGTTCAGGTTTCTGCTAGATTTTAAAGTTCAGTATCTTTGGACAATTCATAGACAATACTTTGTTATGAGGGGTAATGATCCTTGAAGTTACATGGACTTCTTAGGTCTATATTTCTACTTCCTTCAATTGTTTTTGTTGCAGACTATTTATACTCCAGCTGACTCTAAGTGTAAGGGAGACCTTTATAATGGTTCTGATCAAACTTTTATTTTCACTCTTTGCTTGTTATTCCTATATCAGACATTATTAATTCACCTAAAATCAGGAAAGAAACAGAAGCAAGGAATATCTATCCATGGTCTGCAAAACATATCAAGAAAGAAAAATTCAATCATATTCTGCATCATACAAAAAATGATCCTCAAAGAGCTTATATATTAATAGGGATGATTATGTGTATGTATGTATATATATATATGTACATATATATACATACATACACATATATATGTAATATATAAGTATATACAAGATAGATACAGAGTAGAAGGAAAGTAACCTCAAAAGAGAAGACTTGAGTGATTATAGAGACTGGGCATATATAGAAAGTGGTATTTGAGGGGCAGTTAGGTGGTGCAGTAGAAACAGCACCAACCCTAGAGTAAGGAGGATCTGAGGTCAAATTTGACCTCAGACACTTAATACCTACTAGTGTGACTCTAGGCAATCACTTAACCCCAATTGCCTCACCAAAAAAAAAAAAAAGAAAAGAAAAGAAAAGAAAAGAAAAGAAAAGAAAAGAAAAGAAAAGAAAAGAAAATATTGTTTGCACTGAATCTTGAAAGAAGTCAAGCTTGTTCAGAGGTGGAAGTCAAGAGTGAGAAGATTCTTATATCCCAAAAAGATCATAAAAGAAGGAAAAGGACCCATATGTGCTAAATTGTTTGTAGCAGTTCTTTTTGTAGTGGAAACTAACTGGAAATTAAATGGATGTGCATCAGTTGGGGAATGACTAAACAAGTTATGGTATATCAATGTAAGGGAGTATTATTATTGTTCTATAAGAAATAATGAGCAGGGTAATTTCAAAAAAAGCTTGGAAAGTTTTATATGAACTGATGCTTAGTGAAGTGAGCAGAACCAAGAGAACTTTGTTCAAAGTAACAAGAAGATTTTGTAAGGGTCAACTATGATGACTTGACTCTTCTCAGAACTGTGGTAATTCAAGACAATTCCAATAGACTTGGGATGGAAAATGCTATTCACACCCACTATGAGAAAGAACTATGGAGAATGAATGTGGATCAAAGCATAGTATTTTCGTATTTTTTGTTTGTTCATTTGCTTTTTCTTTCTCATAGTTTTTTTTTCCTTTTTGGTCTGATTTTTCTTGCACAACATGATAAATGTGGAAATGTGTTTAAAAGCATCAGACATATTTAACTTACATAAGATTGCTTGCTGTCTTGGGGAGGGAGAAGATAAAGAAGGGAGGGAAAAAATTTAGAACACAAAGTCTTACCAAAATTAATGTTGAAAACTATCTTTACGTGTGTTTGAAAAAATAAAATAGTATTGAGAAAAAGATACAAAAATAAGTAAAAAAGAGAAAGAAAAATAAAGAGAAAGGAAGAAAGAAACAGAGAAAGAGACAGACTGATAGAGGGAAGGACAGAGAGAGGGAAGGAGGGAGGAATAAAGGGAGGGAGGGAGGGAGAGGAAAAACAGAGGAAGAATGGAGGGAAAGATGGAGAGAGATGATTCCAGGCATATGGGACAATCAGTATAAAAGCACAGAGACAAGACAGTCATACAGCAAACAAGATGGTATAACTGGACTATGGAGTACATGGAGGAGAGAACATTAGAAAGTTAAGAAAAGTTCATATTGTAAAGAGCTTTACTGCTAAAAGGACAACTGTCTATTTATTCATAGAGGAACAGAAACTACTAAAATTAAGAGCAGAAGAATGATGTGGTCTAATCTGCATTTTTAGGAAAAGCATCTTATCATCTTATTAGAAGATATGGACAGAAATAAGAACTTCAGAAGAGGAGGAATTGTGGTAAAAAGTTAATCACTTTGGGGGATATTTTTGGGTATGAGATGTTTGAAATGTCCAACAGGTAGTCAGAGACATAAGAGTAGAGTTGAGAAGTGAGACAGGCTAGATGTCTAGGTATAAAGTTGATAATTGAAACTATTGAAGAGGATGGAATCATCCAACTAATTAACATAAGAGAAGAGAGAGAAGGTTGTTAGCTAGAGCCTGGAGAGACACTATCAGTTAAGCTAAAGCAAAAAGGGAGTATTCAGAACTTTATGGGAAGTACCAGGAGAGTGTACAAAAACCTAGAATGGAGTCAATATGAAGCTGAAGGTGATCAACATTTCAAAAGCTACAGAGAAGTCAAGAAGGATTGATAAAAGGCACACTAGATTTGACTATTAAAAGATCATTGATAATTTTGGAACGAATATTATCTACTTACTGAATGATGAAGTCTGAAGCCAGACTACAGTTGGTTTTGAAGAAAGTGATAAAAGAGAAAGTTGAGACACTGTGTATAAATGTTTTTTTTTTTCCAAGAAATTAGGAAAGAAGGGGAGATAGAGGATAACCACTAATAGGAATGATAATGTTGAGTCTAGAGTTTTTGAGATTGGGGTAAATATAGGTGTATTTGTAGGGAGCATAGAAGGAGTCAGTAGAAAATAAGATATTGAAGATGAGAGAGGGAGTGCAATTTGGGTGGCAATTTGCTTTAGAATATTGAAAAAGATGGGATCAATATAGGGAGGCTGGCTTTGGCAAGTTATGGGGTATTTTTGGTTTTTACTCTGGCTTTCATCAGAAACTAGATTGAAAAAAGTGATCAAGGATCATATAAGAAAGGATATAGGAAAAGGAAAAAAGGAGAAAGTGAAAAGATTGAACTCTTGACTTGACATCAATATTTTTGATGACTTCTAAGGTGATGTATTCATAAGAGGCTTGAGGGAGCATCAAAGGGGTGGAACAAATTCAAGGGAATAGAAAATGAATGAGAGGTGAGAAGGATTGCCCTGCTACTCTGATGGTTCAGTTGAGAATACATAATAGAAACCGATATGTTGCCCAATCAGCATGACATTGAGACTTCTTTCAGCTCTGTTCTTTCAACTCTATTGAAAAAAGCTTGCATTCTTTATGGGTCTACGTCATCTTATGTTAAGATGCTGTTAGAAAATTTGGCTTATGAAATCCTAACTCCTAATGATTGGAAATCCATAGCAAAAGCAGCACAACCAGACCAAACCCTTACTTCTTATCCAGAGCCACAAGATCATTAAATGAGTACTACAATTAATTGGAATAGGACCTAACAAGACATACATCTTTTATACTAATGTACAAATTAATGTATGCTATGAAACTATCCCAGAGTAGAACATTTTATTGGCCACTATAAAGGGCAGAAACTCTGGAATTCATGCACTGAGGTTGGACAACCAAGCACTTAAGGCTAACTACTGATTGGACAATATGGGCATATGCTTGGAAATGGCCCTTCCCACTATTCTGTGCTGGCTTGATAATTGGTGTATACAGAGAATTGTGGGAGGGACTAGGGAGTGGAGTAAGACTAACCTGGGTCACTTCTGGGTGGGAGACAAAAAGGAAGGTTGTGGAGATTCTGTGTCCATCCAATTCAATCCTACCTCTAAAGACCAAGAATAAAAAACAAGGGTTTTGCTTATCCTGACTCTGGCTGATTCTAAGGTATCCAGGGTGCTAATGTGGTCATCATAGGCCACAGCTCCAAATTTTATGCTTAGGTCCCCATTAAAGGTTGCCCAGCTATTACATAATTGGCCATGGGCTTTTGAAGAAAAGGTTTCTGAGATCCCTCTTAAAGGACCAACTGTCTTTACAGATGTGTCCCAATATAACATTTGTGCTGTATATTCTCCTGACTTAGTTATAAAAAGAGAAGTCAGAACATCCTTTCAATCTGCTCAACAGAATGAGTTGCAATTATGCTAGCTCTTACTTATTATCCAGGAGATGTAAATATAATATCTGATTCAGCTTATTCAATTATTCATGTGGTACAAAGAATTGCCACAGCCCAAATAAAATTTGTAGCCTTTAACATATTTCAGCTTTTTAAGGAACTTCAGGAAAAAGTGAGAACCACCCAGGTATTACCTCTTGCATGTCTCCTCTCATATTGGTCTTTGAGGACTTATTTTTTATGGAAATTCAAAGGCAGATCACCTTCTCATCATATTAGCCAACACTCCCCTATTTCAGGCCATCCAAGAATCTCATTCTAAATATCATCAGGCTGCATGAGTTTTACTACTGCAGTTTGGGATAACAAAAGAGGAAACTAGGAGCATAGTAAAAGCCTATACAGCTTGCCTTCCTTTCCGTGCTCCTATGCTCCCTCCAGAGAAGAATCCTTGTGGTTTCAGACCCAATATAATTTGTCTTTTATCTATGTTGTGGTAGACACCTTTTCAAGATTTACTTTTGTAATATCATGAGCAAAAGAGATGGCCCAGATAGTCACTGAATTCCTTATACAGAAGTTTGCAGTTACGGGCATGCCACAAGCAATAAAAACAGATAATGGACCTGCATATACTTCCAAATATTTTGCATACTTTTGTGCACAGTATCAGATTTTACACACTACTGGTATACCCTTCAATCCTCAAGGACAGGCAATAGCAGAGAGGAGGAACAGAGATATCAAGATGCATTTCCAAAAACAAAAGAAAGGGGGAGCACAGGTAACCCTAGAGAACCTCTAAATTTGTCCCTTTATACTATTATTTATTTGGTTTTTAATGAAGATGCACTGGCTTCAGTAAACGGGTTTCATAAACCACCAGAAGGGCAGTGTCCAGTGCGAGCACCTCCAGTATCTTTAGAGAATCATCAGGTGATGTAGAGAGATTTGCAGAATAATGAATGGAAGGGACCAGATAAGTTATCCTTTCCGGGCAGAGGGTTTGCTTGTGTCTCTCTAGATGATTAAGGAATCCAATGGGTGCTGACATGCCATACCTGCTCTGTCCATTGGAGAGTATTAAAAAAAGAGAAGAACCAGGAGACAAAGGAGAAGAACAACATTAGGTGGTTCCATCTCTGACTATGCCCACCACTGAAAAAGAATGGTTGTTAACCCTAAATATATGGCAATTGACTAATGAATATTACCATGAATATAAATATAATTGCTAATGAAACTGATGCAGGACTTCAAAACCTGAAAGAATCATTGGATTCCCTGACACATGAAGTGATGAACATCTATTGATGAACAATAGATTAACTTTGGACTATCTCTTGGCTGCTGAAGGAAGTGTATGTGGGGTGTGAATTAATAGTTATTTTTATACCTTCCTTCTAGGACTTAGGGAAGTTTTTTATAGTATCTTGTTTATTCATATTCCTTACTATATCACTATTATTATTTTATTTTTTGATATTTTTGCTATTATTGTATCAATTGATATGATATCACTATAATAACTTATTATATCACTGTGTGATTCCTCCCATGCTGAAATTTGTTTTGTAAATTTAACCACTGGTGTATACATGCTTCAGTGAAAACAAAAGAAAGTGGGAGATGTATTGGGCCATAGATAATGGGGGAACTCTGGGTGAGGTCTAAGACCAAAGGGTCCAGGAAAGTCCAGGAAAAGGAACCCTGCTCACATATCTGGTTTGGCTCCCTATCCCCCTACAGGTGTTTCAGCCTTCCTGTCATGTCAGGAGGCATGAAAACCTGTGTTGTAATTAAAGCAGAATTATATTAAAGTGGCAAGGAAATATCTTCACACAATAGCAAATTGTTTATGTAGTCCAATACGCACAGTATCCTATAGATAGTACATGCACAGTGAGATATAGTTATGTAAGTGTATTAGGTTGAAAATTTTTTGAATAAACTGACTCCTGTTAGACCATCCTCTTGAATTCCACCCTTCACTTCTCATCCACGATCAGGATTTGGGCTAGTATCAAAATCATTTAGTAAGCAGGTCTGGACAGCTTTTGGAGGTAAAAAATTTTATTCAACTCTGATCTTTTAATTAGGAATGGTTGAACACATAACTGTTTAGGGAATGTTAGAGTAAGGTACTAACTTCTTAAAGCTTTGTTAAAACAGGGTAAGCTTCAGAGCCAAATTCCAAGGAAGAAACATTTGAGCCCAGTCAGGAGGCAGTTCTCTTCAATGGCAACTGCCTCTCATAATATGAATATATATATTTATGTGTATGTGTATACATATGATTGTGTGTTTATACACACAACTACAAACATACATATGTAAATCAAATTCCCAGAAGACAACTATAGATAATAAAGAACTTAAAATGAAGAATACCAGATGGAAAATAGTGTCTTAGACCAGCTCCATCTCTTTTTTTATTTGTTTGATTGTCTTCTTCTCTTTTCATTTGTATGAAAGATCAGAAAGGATATCAGAATTTAAAAAAACAATGGGGTATTGGGTATTTCAGGTCCAGAAAACCTTTTATAATTTGTTAAAAGAGATGTCACTGAAATGATTATGAAGGAGTACAGTTTGACAATCAACAATCAATGGGCTGTTAGAAGCTTTTTAAACTCTTAAATCAAATAGTTGCCTGAGACAAAGGAGAAGGGCTCCATACCTGCAATTTAGAGTTCTAAAAATAGACTTAATTTTATTCTGGGGCATTCTCCCTTTCTTTCAATTTTAATTTAGTGTAGCTATTTATAATCTTCCTTATGACTAAAGAGCTATTAGCCTATTCTTATCAGAAAGAAATTTTAGGGAGGATTCTGGGAAGGTGGTGGAATAAATTAGCAAATTTCAATTTTCCCAATTTCCCCCACAAATAGAACAAATCTGCATGTCAGGGCAAACATAGACTCATGAAAAATCAAGAAAACTTGGGGCAGAACTGGGGTCCTCCTGATACAGTCTGAAAAGATCTAAAGAAAGACCACTGGTTTGGGATTAATCTGTCCAAAGGGCAAATTCCTCTGGAATAGGTCTACAGAAACATCAAGTGGGCACTTCTCTGGCTAGACAGATGTGGCTGGAGACTCAGCACAAAGTTTCTATGAAACTTTCCCTTCCCAAACTGTTTGTGGAGTCAGGACCAGAAGGACTAAATGAACCTCCACTGATTAGATATGACAGGCCCAGCTGTACTGTTGATAGGAGGCCCTGGGCAAGAAGCAATCAACAACCAGTGCACAAGCAAAGGGGCAGGGATACTGCTGTCTGTGGACACTCGCAGGAGGGTGGAGATCTTGGCTTGGGATTCCTGATCAGAAGGAAGAGCTGAAGGGAAACTTGAGACACCATCTGCCCCACCCCACAATTAGAGGTGCTTAGACTAACACCTCTTATTTTTTTTAAAAAATTGAATTGCCAATGATTGAAATATATTATGGGAACAGGGAAGACCAGGGTACATATTCAGGGAGAACACTGCAGTATTAAAAAAAAAAAGCTTCCCCCATGTGAAATGGCTCCCAGCCCAGAGAAATTTATAAAAGAGCTCAAAAAAGAATTTAAAAATCAAATGAGAGATATTGAGGAAAAACAAAAAAACCAATTAAAAACTAAAAAGAAAAACAAGAAGATTATGAAAAAAAGTTAACCAACTAAAAAAAAAAAGATACAGGATCTCAAAGATGAAAATATATATTTTTAAAATTAGTATTGGGCAAGGGGAAGCTAGTAAAGCTATGAGAGACCAAGAAATAACAAAACAGATTTAAAGAATGAGGAAATAAAACAGAATGTGAAACATCTTATTAAAAAATGACAGATCTTGAGAACAGATCAAGAAGAGAAAATATAAAAATAATTGGACTGCCAGAAAGTTATGACCAAAAAGAGAACCTTGACCTAATAATGCAAAAAATAATCCAAGAAAATTGTCCTGGAATGATAGAACATGAGGGGAAAGCAGGAAAAAACCTCCACCAATCACTACCTCAAGGAGATTCTTTGTGGAAAAAAAAATATTATTTTCAAATTTCAAAACCCCCCAGATCAAAGAGAAAATTTTGCAAGAAACAATTCAAATATCCTGAAGCTACAATCAGAATTGCACAAGACTTATCAGCAGCTACAATAAAAGACCACAGGTCTTGGATTCATATGAACCAACAATCAAAAGAACTAGGCCTCCAGCCAAAAATATCACATCCAGCAAAATTATCGAATCTGAAATGAGAAAAATTGGACATTCAATGAACTTGCAGATTTTCAGGACTTTCTATCAACCAAACCCAAACTTTACAGAAATTTTAACATATTAGAGCCAATATCAGAGATTAATTTTAAGGAACTCAACTTGGACAAACTGTTTAAACATGGACGAATTGTTTATATTTTTACATGAGAAATGTATGCTATATGTTTAAGATTCAAATCAAAAATAGGTTTGAAGGTAAAAATAATAATGTTACACAAATGAGATGCAGAGGAAGAATAGACACAGAAGCATTATAGGGGGGAGGCTCAGAGTTCGGAAAACAAATTCACAAGGGGTTAAATAAGAAACACTGCATATTAGTGATAAAAGATACAGTACCTTTGAAAATCTGTAAAGAAATAAGGGTGGAGGAATGGGTGGATGGTAAAACAAAGGGTGAGAGAAAATAAGGGAGGAACACTTGGATTGGGAGAAGTTAAGTAAAATAGCAAGGCACTTTATGGAGCAGAAGTTATTTTAAAAAGTCAGCAGGGATAGGAAAGACATGTGTGTCTATGGTGTGAGTGTGTGTGTGTGTGTGTGTGTGTGTGTGTGTGTGTGTGTATGTGTATATATATATGTATATATAAACATATCTTTTCTTATCTGTAGCTTGCTAAGGGTGATGGGTAGGATGAAAGGGGGAAAAAGGAATAAAGTAAATAAGGAGTGCAGCAGAGAATGAAGAAACAATTTACAAGGAAGTACAGAAAAAATGGACATCCATGAATATAATTTCTTGATCTGATAATTTGTTGTTATATATTTTGAATCCTTCCTGGTATTCTGCTGTACACATGACAATATTCTTTTTTGTTTTGCTTTATTTTGTTTTGCATTTATTTTTTTGTTTTTCTTTTTTCCTTACTGTTTTTCCAAATAAAATAAATTTAAAAAAAAAGAGGTTTTTTAAGTCCTGGAACCTTACCAGTAGGAATCAAAGAGACCAGTACCCTAAAGAGATGAAATTCAGAAGCTGAAAGCAGAAACAAGAAAAAGCATAATACAAGACTCTAAGACTGACCATACAAGACTTCAGAGATCTACATCCTCAAAAGTCCATACCCCACATTCACATACTAAAGACTCCATGCTTGACAGAGATTATAACTTACATAGGATTGGGCCTATGGAGGGCATACAATGACATTACCAGAAGCCAATGACTATATTTCAGTATAAGAGGAAAACATTTTCCTGAACTCAAATGAAAGAAACCCAACTTCTCTAGTATTAATAAAAGGCAAGTCAAAAAATGAAAGAACAATAAAACTAGGAGGAAGCAGGATGGAAGAAAATTTTACTTTCCATATCTTTATTGATTGACCCTGGAATTTGAAATATATATGTTTATTTATAAAATATTTCCATATAGTATATTTATGTATAATTTATATAGTTATATATTAGTTGATCACTATACATAATTTTTATTAACAATATTCACAATGTCTTGTTATTGTTACACTCATTTTTCAATCAGTTTAGAATCTTTGTGACCCCATTTAGAGTTTTCTTGGTAAAGATAGTGGAATAGTCTGCTATTTTCTTCTCAAGCTCATTTTACAAATGAGGACTCTGAGACAAACATAGCCAAGAGATTTGCCCATGTTCACACAACTAGCAAGTGTTTGAGCCTGGACTTGAAACACACACACACACACACACACACACACACACACACACACATTTTTACATGATATATACTTTATTTTATTTATATATCATTTATTTTCACTTTAATTATGACATGTGTTTTGTAAGTCATATGTAGACACACGTCTCATACATTTATATAAAATAAATTCTGAGGTCTGTTGTACTAGAATGAGAGTGGAACACAACCTAATGCAGGCCATACCAGCATAGCCTTGTCCTCAGCAAACCAGGACCAACCCTCAGGTGTCCTGAATCAGTGATAGCAGTGGCACTTTCCAGACCACTCAGTCCACAGATAGTGAGGGGTCAAACAACTATTTAGAAGGAGATTCTAGGGGCCTTTTTGCTAGCATTGAGGTAGGACTCTGTTGCTTTACCCATACTTGGAACCAGATTGCAATCCTAGGTGGCAGTTCCAGAGTGAAGAGGAGCACTAGCAGACTAAAGTTTTAGCCACAGTAGAGCAGGGACCTTCTTAACAGTTCTAGGGCAGAAAAGAGTGCTTTTTATCACTCATAGACCAGAACAGATATCAGGAGAGTAGTAAACCAACTTCTCAGTTAGATCATACCACCCTGGAAGAACTGAAAACTTACAAGTCCCTAGAAGTATCTCTGAAGATATTTTACCTGAACAAAATCCCTGAAGCCTAGGACAGTGCACCCTTACTGGAAGGAGAGCTCAACTTTAACAAAGTGTTACAAGTCAAGTAATAGACTAGAAAAATGAGCAAGCAACAGAAAAAGATTCTGACCATAAAAAATTATTGCAATGATCACTACAGATCAAAACACACATTCAGAAAACAACAAAGTCAAAGCTCCTACATTCAAAGCTTCCAAAAAATCCTGTGAATTGGTCTCAGGCTATGGAAGAGCTGAAAAAGAATTTTGAAAATCAAGTAAGAGAAGCAGAGAAAAAAATTGGAAGAGAAATGAAAATGAGGCAAAAAAATCATGAAAAACAAGAGACAAAAAAATATTGAAGAAAATAAAGCCTTAAAAAACAAACTAGGCCAAATGTTAAAGGAAATACAAAAAGTCAATGGGGAGAAGAAAGCTTTAAAAATCAAAATTGTACAAATGGAAAGAGAGGCACAAAAATTCACGAAAGAAAAAACTCCTTAAAGAATAGAATTGGCCTGAGATACCACCTCATACCTCTCAGATTAGTTAAAACGACAGAAAAAGATAATAATAAATGTTGGAGGAGGTGTGGGAAAACTGAGACACTAATGCCTTGTTGATGATCTTGTGAATGATCCCCCCATTCTAGGGAGCAATTTGGAACAATGCCCAAAGAGCTATAAACTGTACTTATCTTTTATTCCAACAGTGTCACTATTGAGTCTGTATCTCAGAAAGATAATTAAAGAGGAAAAGGACCGAGACATGCAAAAATGTTTGTAGCACTTCTTTTTATAGTGGCAAGGAATTGGAAATTAAATAAATGTCCAACAATTGAGGAATGGCTACAAGTTAAGGTATTTGGATGTAATGGAATATTGTTATTCTATAAAAGGTGATCAGCAGGTTGATTTCAGCAAAGTCTGGAAAAACTTAAATGAAATGATTGATGAGTGAAGTGAGCAGAACCAAGAGAACATTATGTAATAATCAACTATGATAGTCTTAGCTCTTTTCAGCAATACGGTAATTTAATACAACTTCAAAAGACTTCAATAGACTTCAGATTGGAAAATGTCATCTGCATTTAGAGATAGAACTGTGGTATCTGAATGCAGATCAAAGTGTATAATTTTAACCCTTTTGGGGTTGTTTTTTATTTCTTATGTGTTTTCCATTTTGGTGTGATTTTTCTTTCATAAGATGACAAATATGGAAATATGCCCATCAATTGGGGGATGGTTGAATTTGTGGTATATGATTGTGAAAGAAGATATTGTGCTGTAAGAAATGATGAGTAGGGTGCTATCAGAAAAAAAAAACAGGAAAGACTACTATATGCTGATATGACATGAAAGGTACTTTATACAAAGTAACAGCAATATTGTAAAGTTATCAGCTATAAATGGCATTATAATTCTCAGCAAAACAATGATCCAAGACCATTCTGAAGGACTTATGATGAAAAATGTTGCCTGTACCCAGAAAAAGAACTGATGGTATCTGAATAGAGATTGAAGACTTTTCCAACTTTATTTTTTTGAAGATTGTTTTTGGCTTATGTTTTGTTTCACAACATGACTAATATGGAAAACTTTGCATTGCTATATATGTATAACCTACATTGAGTTACTTATCTTCTCAATGAGAGCGAATGGGAAGGGTGAAAAGGAGAAAATCTGAAACTCAAAATTTTAAAAATAAATGTTAAAAATTATTTTTATATGTACCTGGGGAAAAAATAAAATACTAAATGAAAAAAATCTGTGAAAATATATTCCAATTATACATAATTGAATGTGTACCAAATATACTTAAGGTTTCCTTTATAATCAGTCCTCTACATTTTATGCACTCAGAAACATGATTCTAAGAAAGAGTTTATACACACATCATTAGACAGCCCAAAGAATCATGACACAAAAAGGTGAAGAACCCCACTTTTAGTGCTTGTCTTGCTCCTGACTCAACTTCTTCACTTTCCCCTCTGCTCTCTCTAATATCTCCCTCTGGTACTATAACTCAGTGACCTTTAGGGTTCTTACTGGTTTTAAAAACCATGATCCTAAGATCCCATGAACTCTGTCAGAGCTCCCTGAAAAATCAGTGGAGGAAGGTTGGCTACTTCTGCATTTGCCAGCCTAACTGGGGCTGAGATTCTAGACCTTAAAGGCATCACATATATCATTCCTTGTCAGAAGGGCAAATACCAGTCTGGAAGTGAAGAATAATTGCATTACAATACTAAATGGAACAGACTGGGAAGATATCAAATCTAATGTCGGAGACCTTGAAAAAGGTAAGCATTCAGCTAGAACAAGGATGTGGAAAGAGATAAATAGAAACTAAAATTATGGGCATTCTTTCCCAGTCAAAATAAGTTCTGCGGTCCATTGAAGGAACCCAATAAGAATTGTAGTATCAGATAAAGTGATTTTAAAGATTGTGACAAATTTTTGCCTCTGATGAATAATCTATTCTTCCCTCAAATAATAGATAGGAATAAAATCTACTCGAGAAAAGTCATTATGCTAATAGTATTTGTGGATCTCAGAGGTTTTGATAAGTGGCAAGAATCAAAATATAGATGTGAATTTCTGGAAATTGGCAAGTGACCAAAGGCAGGTTGGGGCACAGTGGATAGAGTCGAGAACACCAGTGCTCAAAATATGCTTCAGGCATATTTCCTTCCTTCCTGCTATGAGTATAGAATACTACATACAATATTAGACTCAATCTGTGTCAGTCATTTGTTGTTTAACAGTTTTTTTCACTGTTGGGAGGAAAATGGAAAAAGAGAAAAATATACAAAAGTGACAATATTGGGGAGAAAAGGTATAAAAATCTTTTTTAAAGATATAAATTGGGACAGCCAAGTGGCACAGTGGATAGAACACTAGCCCTTAAATCAGGAGGACCTGAGTTCAAATCTGGTCTCAAGACACTTAATATTTCCTAGCTGTGTGATCCTGGGCAAGTCACTTAACCCCAATTGCCTCAGGGGAAAAAAAGAATATATATATATATATATATGTAAATTAATTTTACTCTGGTTACCGGCATAGCTACTTTAAAGTATGAGCCATTCAAAATGGGCCAAAACTGCCACCTGTCTGCTCAAAGCAAGGTAATTGAACCATCCCAGATGTTCCATGAATAATTCTTTTAGACTCTGTTTAGAACTAGGTCCAATGGATAGTTGAAAAGAGGGATACTGTAGCTCTTTACTGAAAGAAATAACTGCCTAAGAATGTAAAGATGTCCAAGAGTAGTGGGTTGTGTCAGGAGACAATGACCATCTCTTTCACGATAGGGATGTTCAGCCTGAAGTGAAGGCTGAATTTCATCAATGATTGCTAGAGATAGAATTCTTCTTTTTTGCATAGGTTGGACTAAGATTCCTTCCAATTCAACAAAACTAAAAGTCTATGACTTAGGAGATTAAAATGGATTGATTTTCCATTTTTTAAATGATCTTGCCATGGAAGGATCTCAAATAGTCTTTTCCCACTGTTATTGTATTAGCCTCTGAGGCGTCATTGAAAATTCGCAGATTAGATCATTGATTCTTCTAAAGAGTTCAAAGCCTATCGTAGCTTTGCATCATTCTCTTATCTTTCTGATTAAAAATATACTCTGACATCTTAGGAGAGCAGGTAGGTGGTCAAGTAGATGGAGTGTTAGGCCTGGAATCAGAAAGATCTGAGTTCAAAACCAATTTATAACACTGGCTGTGTAACTTTCAGAAAGATACTCAACCTCTATTTGCCTCAGTTTCCTTATCTGTAAAATGGGAATAATAATAGTACCTGCCTCCCAGGGTGGCTGTAAGGATGAAGTGATATAATTTTAAAGTGCTTAGTGAGCACTGTGTTTGGCACATAGTAAGCACTATATAAATGTTAGCTATGATAATGATATGGGTAGTTAGGAGGGAAATGAATAGAGGGCCAGCCTTGGAATCAGGAAGATTCATCTTCCCAAGTTCAAATCTAGCTTCAGAGACTTACTAATGGTGTGACCTTAGGCAAATCGCTTAATCCTATTTGCCTCAGTTTCCTCATCTATAAAACAAGCTGGAGAAGAAAATGGCAAACCACTGCAAAATCTCTACCAAGAAAATCTCCTTAGGGGTCACAAAGAGTTAGATGATTGAAAAAATGTGAATAATAATAACATAGATGAAGAAGAGGAAGAGGAAGAGGGAATATTTTTCTAAGGTCACACACTGAGCTGGAGGCTCTCTTCTCTACAAAGGGAAAGAAATATAGTTTCTTCTATTCCCTCTTCCCTACACAGTTGCCTACTTTGGACCCCCATGTTATGCTATTAAAATCAGAGGAGCAGGAACAGAATCCTTTCTCCCATGATGAGGATTTCTGTAGGCAGCAAAGAAAAGCATGGCAAGTATAGATTTTTGGCTTTTATTCATCAGTGTGCAGAGAAACCAAGCCTACATTGTATGCACACCTGTGCATATATTCCATTCAGTGGCTCTCACATTGTGATAAAAAAAAAAAGTGTTGCATTGATAGAAGAGAGTAGAGTATTGCAGTTCTAAGGAGGCTGCTATCTAAGGACTTTCCCCACAATTGTATTGCCCTGTGTGACTTATTTCTATAGAAAGTGAGGTGCATTGGATAATGCTATGAAATGCTGAGGACTTTGTCACAGAAAACACCAAGTGTTGAGCAGTGATAACTTTACGATAGAAGCTCTGTGTCAATTGTACCTTTAATTACACTTTCTGACCCCAATTTATTCTTTAGGACATGTCTGCAAGGTTAGAACTTAGAGGGCAAATGTTATGCCTCAGTTTCCTAGCCTCAGTTCCTCTGATTTGTTCTACTTGAGTTTCCCTTGTGGCATCCCTCCTTTCCTGGAATTAGAATTGAGATAATTAGGGCTGCAGAACTCTGGCCATTCTGGCATTCCAAAGGGTCATAAAACTTCAGATGGCTTATCTCAAATACCTGGGTATCACCTGGGCCCAGACCTCCTGTCTCCTGCTTGTGCATCTTCTTGACCCCCAACTTGTCAGAATTAAAAGTTATGATCCTTTCCACTCACCCAATGCTCTGCCCCCTGCCTTTGCCTTTATTTCCCTGATAGCTGGAGCCCTAAAAAAATTCTCTGGAATTACTTGCTCGTTGCTGGATGCTTTGAGACAAGAGTCTGATCCAGCTGGCTGGCTATGGCTAGTATGGCTTCACTAGTCGAAATTCTCCACTATTAAAATATTAAAAGCCCTAATCTCTGTCTTGCCTCAGTTTCTCCAGCATTACACATAGAACAGGAGCCAGGTGTCTAGAGTATTTAATTATAAGGACCACAAAAAGGGCAGATTTCTTGTGGTGCTGCTTAAAGAGCTGAGTTCAAGATTCTTCCTCTCTGTGGCTCTTCAGCCCTCAGTTTTCTTAACTATAAAATTAAAGAGTTGGACTAGATAGCCTTTGAGGTCTCTTTCAGCTCTAGCTCTGTGATCTTATGACCTTCTCAGGAAAGAAGAAGCATTTTTCATGGCATATAAATGCATTATAAGGATTTAACTAAAGTAACTATCATTTAAGCAGACAGAAGTCAAACTTGCTTCTCTACCTTTGACTCTCCCCTGAGTACCAGACCTGGAACATCCACCATGTCTAAAACCCAGTCATTATTTTCTTCCTCATCTCAAATTAACTAAGCCTTTCAACTTTTCTATTTCCATCAGTAGGGTGACTATCATTGCTGCTGTTATAACCCATGGCCACATTCAGCCTTTTCTCCTTTTACTCTGAAAAAAGGAAGTCCAATTTTAGAATTGACTAAAAGACTCATTTTGATCATTGTCTCCACTTGGGATTTCCTCTGATAAAATATCCAAATTGGGTTGTGTAGAGTTAAAGTCTGGGTCTCCCTGAATGAGGGTAATAGATTCTGAGAAGAGCTCTCATCCAAGCACTCAGAGTAACAGCCTTTATTTTATCCCACAGGGAGAGAGGCTCTGGGATCCAGAAAGTTCAATGTATCAAGAACCAAGGACAAGCAGGTAAATGACTGGAAGTACCAGCAGGGTAAGAATCTAGCTAGAGGCTAGGTAACTGACAGAAGGCACCAACAATAAGAATGTAGTTGGATCCTGAGGCAATCTACTGCCCATTATCCTCAACGTTTGTTGTTTTTTGTTGGCTTTTGGATTTCTCTGAATGATGAGATTACTCATCTGCCCTAAATGTATGCGACTGAATCCTTTCCTCCTGTTCCCATATCTCATGCCAGCACCTAATCTATCATCCAAATCCTGGAATGACTATATAATGAACACATCAAACTCCAACTGAAAAAAATAATGCTGAAAAAAACTGAAAAAATGAACCCAACATTATTCCCAGCCAGCTGAATCAAAAGCTGATTCACTTTCAGATAGACATATCTGAGGGTTGAGGTAGACATTGAGGGTTAGAGAGAGGTTCCCAGTTACATTCAGCTCCCATCTTCCTGGCTCAATCTCTCTTCCAATGGGTAACCTACCTGATTCTGAGGAACCAACCCCAACTACAGCTCCAGAGTCTGGAGGAATTTGCTTCTTCAAGTTACAAACCTGTTTTCTACTAAATTTGGTTTTTTAAAATACTTCAAGACCTTGGAAGATGAATTTTCTGAATTTTTTCTGGGTCTTGCTACCACTTATGACACCCATAAAGAAGTCATAGAAATCTTAAAAACTTGATA
Source organism: Antechinus stuartii (assembly GCA_016696395.1). Taxonomy (NCBI): domain Eukaryota; kingdom Metazoa; phylum Chordata; class Mammalia; order Dasyuromorphia; family Dasyuridae; genus Antechinus; species Antechinus stuartii. The sequence goes on along the minus strand of MU174454.1, from coordinate 3,430,335 downwards.
TTGTTAGAAGGAAGGAAGTGACCCAAGCCTTTCTTTTCCCTGAAACAAGGTGGGGAGAAAAAAGAAGGGAGAAGGACCCTAATGCCTCAAAGTAGTACCTTAATTGTGACATATATTGGAACAATGTTTTATATTTTTCCTAGTGATTTAATATTCATCATCCCATTTAATACAATCAAATTACGAACAGGCAGGTTATTTTCACCCCCATTTTACAGATGACAAAAACTGAGGCTCAGCTAATTAAAGTGATATACAGAGCAAATTTATAGAAAAGTCATGGTTGGTCAGTAGCACTTGACTATTAGCCATGATAGTAAATCACAGCACAATGTCTACATGGTATAAATAAACAAGCTACTTCATCAATAGGCAGTTACCATTGTCATATGGGTATAAAGAAAGACAAATGTTATTAGTAAGACTCATAAAAACAGTCAAGAATGTTTTGGAATTAGGACCACAGCCAAGATGCAGGTGTTAAATATTCTATGTGAATATTTACACTTTAGAAATTGGAAAACAGATCAGGGTTTGTTTTATTGTTTCATTCATTGCCAAGACTTAAGGAAGTGACACAGAAAAAAATGTTAATCATGCAAATTAATTAAACTTCAAAATTGCTGGGATAGCTTTTTTTCCTCCTGGAGAGTCAAGTGTTAAAAATTTCCCAGCACAGGTATGCCCAGAAATAATTTTGAGTGATAGAAGGATGTACCAGGGCAGGGCCAGTCCTGTGTGGCAGAATCTAAGAAAGTGGCAGGATGTGGTGAGCCCAACATGCCAGGAAGCTTGTTTTAATCTTGGGAAAGGGAGGCTAATTGCAGGTTTCTGAAAGTCTCCTTAGAAAGGCTATTCTTTTTTTGGCATTAATGTTAAAATCACAGTAGATAGAGAGATTAGAGGTAATTAGAGGTAAATAATAAACCAGATGAAAGGTAAGCAGGACCCAGATTGGGATGGTAGTTGTTTAAATGAAGGAGAGAATTCCATGGAAGTTGGAAGTGACTTCAGGGACTAGGCAATCTCCTTCATAAAAGAAGGGATTCCCACTGCAACAAACCAGCAAGTGATAGTCCAGGCTCTCCTTGATGACCTTCAACCAGTCCTGACCATACCACCTATCCTGGCAGCCTCTTTCACTTCTGGACAGCTCTAATTACTATGAGGGTTTCCTGACATTCAGCCTAAAGTATTTCTTTTCAAGTTCATCCATGGTGATTGGTCCTTTTCTACTTTCTCCTCCCCTTCATCATTTCCATCTGACCACTCAGCAAAGTGGTATTTAGAGCTAGAGATGGAAAGAATCCCTGGATATTATCAGGTTCAACTTCTAATCTCATTCAAGAATGGCCTCTGCAACATCCTACGCAAATGACTGTCCAGCCTCCTAATGAACACTTCTACTGGTATGAAACTCATGACTTCCCTCATTTCTATTCACAAAAGTCTTCTGTGGGGAACTATCTAACTTTATCCCATAGCAGCTGTGTGGAAATTGGGGCAACATCATCTCCCATAATGCTCCCTGATTGGCTGGCAAATAAACCTAGGAATAAGGTTAAGAGGTGATAGAGGGAAGGTATCAGCGCATCTTCTGAGTCTCTGCTTTATTATGCAGCTTTGCAGGAGCAGATTTCTGACTTAAATGATGCATTCTATTGGTTTCCTTACTTCTACTTGTACCTGCATGATCTCAATAGCCACTACCCATTCCCCTTACCTTCACTTTCTATGTCCCCCAATCACTCTTACCTACTAGATTTACCTTATGCCTCATCTTTCATCATGACAGTACTCTGCTCAGCAAGCTTCGCTAACTTTCCTTTGAAGTCTAAACATAAAATCCAAATGCCTCTGCCTGCCTTTCTAGACCCTGGAGAGTCTAGCTCTATCTGCCCTTTCCAGTTTATTTCCTTTTAATTCCCAACATTTAACCTCTGACATAGACTGATTTCTTCTCTGCCTCACCCAAAACATAGTCAAGCCTATTTTTGTCCGCTCCTGCCTTGTTCTTGAATGGAATGCTGTCATTTTCTCCTCTGCCAAGTTCATTCTACCCAATTTTCAAGGCCCCATTTTCTTGTCCATCAATCTGCCTTTGACTGCACCTTCTTTTACTGAGTTCCCTTCCTCTTGAACATCTACAAAACTTGTAGTCTGCCCCATAGACCTGAGGCTATCTTTATCTATTTTTTAATATATTGTAAATCTAATAGATTTTGTCAGATTGTTCCTGAAATCCAGATGCACTGGGTCTGCCATATTTCCCTGCCACACCAGGCTAGGAATGCTATACAAAGGAAATGATGTGACTGGATATGACATCTTATTAAATCTTGGCCCAGTGCTTGAGACCTGGCTCAAGTACCTTGCAATTATGAATAGACAAATGTAATAATGATTCTTGTTTCTCTCCCTAGAAAGTCAGTAGGGACCATATCTAATAATGCTACATCCTTCATTCTCTGGGTCCTGGTCTAAGACATAATGGCTTTGCAATCTGTCAGCATTCTAGGCACTTTATTAAATTAAGACTATATGTAAGATATATAGGATATGTTGGATTATTTGCCATCTAGAGGAGGGGATGGAGGGAAGGGGGGGAAAATTTTGGAACACAAGGTTTTGCAAGGGTAAATGTTGAAAATTATCTGTGCATATGTTTTGTAAATAAAAAGCTTTAATTTTTAAAAAAAGACTATATATAGGGGCTGACCTGCCTGATAAAGAGAAAGTCCTTACAGAAGAGCTCCCCTTATCAATAAAATCAGTCCCTGTCCCCTTTCCCATATTCCATTTTAACGCAATTCTAGCTAGATCCATGGACGAGACTCACTAGAGTTTTATTGACTAAGGGAGGGTCTCTACAGAAAGGTAACTCTAATGCCTCACTGGGTCATGGAGGTAAAGGTGTGTTAGAGTCAGTTTGAACCAGCTCCTAAGAGCTGATTGCTAATTTCCATTGTGAACATTTGTACTTTGGAAATCACAAAAAGTATAAAGCAGCATTGGATTTATTATTGATATGATAGATTTTTACACTTAAGAAATTATAAATAATAGAGAATAAATATAAAAGTCAGTCACCAGTACAGTGATAAAAGAATAGCATGCCTAATGGGAAAACATCCATATAGGCACTCAATAAATATTTGCTGAGAGAGGGAACGAGTCAGAAATCTTATGAGTGTGAGTGAGTATTCAGCATATCAAGAGAACTGGCTGTTCTCATGAAACCATCAGCAGGCTTACCCTAAAATTAAAGTGCCTCAGAAAGGGAGATCTAGATTTATTAGATAGAAAAGTATCTATCTGACTTGTGCATTTAAAGTCATATATTTAACACACTAGAGAAGTCTAAAATGGTATCTCTGAAAAATGATGAATTTACTCATGTTAAAAAGAGAAAAAAAAATCAATTTAAAAGATGAATTAGTAGAAAAAGATTCCTCTGCTCTCATTTTTCAGACAACCCAACTTTAAAGTTGGAGGGTATTTGAAGTCACTGAGGTGAAAGGGACCTCAGAAGCCATCCTCTACCATCTGTTCCTGAACAGGAATGAGTTTAAACATCTTCTCTCTTACCTCCGGTCTCCAAGGATCCCATTTCAAATTGACAGAACCCAAAGTGTTAGTCAAGTTTACTTTTGTTGAGCCTAACTCTGCCTCTCTGAATCTACTGCTCACAGCTCCTATTTCTGGTGAGTGGAGATAAGCAGAAAAAATCCAGTCCTTCTTCCTTATGGCATCATATTCACATACATGAAGTACCATTCCTTCCTTCCTCTTCAGATTTAATACCACCAATTCCTTCAGTGGGTCCTTTACATCCCTTTACCACACAGATCTCAAGAAATCCAGTGAGTGTTTGGCCTATTGCTGGTATCTAGCTGGCAAAAGGGACTCCATGTTTGACACTGATTGATCTGGGAAGATTCTATGTCCCAACAATTGCTTTGGTTGACTACACTTAAGAGTTAGGAATATGAGGTTAGCAAACTTCAACTAATCCAGGTGTATAAGGTTAGCAAACTTTCCTAGTCACAGTGTTCTTATTATTGAGAAGGTAGGTCTCAGTCCAGTGTACTCATTGAATGAGAGCTCCTGGGGTGGGGGTGGGGGTAGGGGGGAATGTCTTCCACTCAGGCCCTGTTGCATTAGCCCAGCAACAACAATCAGCTATAAAGACAGTCACCCAGGTGATATAGGATTCATTGCTGGAGCCCTAAAGTAGATCTAAGAGATTGAAGAGTGAGGGATTCCTACAGTCTTACTTGTGGGTAAAAAACTCCTCAAATTGTGATCTTTCCTTCCTGGTATTTCCTCACAATAACATGAATGACTCTGAACTTAGCTGAAACCCAGGAAGGGAAGACTGAGGTCACTGTCGACCCTGATGCTATGGATATCAGCCCAGTTTTCTACTGCAGTAGCCAATAGTAATGCACTTTGGAAATCGCAAAAAGTATAAAGCAGCATTGGATTTATTGTTTCATTGATAATCTAGATTTAAGAAATTATAAATAATAGAGATAAATATAAAAGTCAGTCACCAGTACAGTGGTGGCAGAACAGCCTGCTAAATGTAGAGTTGGCAAACAGACAGAATATTTCTAGGTGAAATGGGCATGGGCAAGCTCACCCTAAGGTAACCTGTGACCCAAATGGTGCTTGTCTCTGCCTGCATCCAAGATCACAGCCTCTCTCTGCATCCTCCTTCCTCTGAAGTGCCCACTTTCCCACCTGCTGCCTTGGGAACCCAACTGTGGTGACCCAACCAAAGCCATGTCGGCACCTCTTGCTGTTATAAATACTTTCAGTCCTGGCCACATTCCTACTGAGCCCTGCTCTTAATGAATTGTCCTACAGGGAAGCAAGGGATGAGGAAGGAAATAAGCATTTTTATGGGAACTGCTATGTGACAGTAATGATGTGCTATTAAACACTTTTAATTAACATCTCACTTTATCCTTATAATAATCTCATAAGGAAGGTACAATTATTAACCTTACTTTAGAGTTGGGGAAAACCCAAACTTAAGTTAGGTGATTTGGCCAGGGTCACACATCATTTGTCTGAGATCAAACTTGAACTCAGATTTTCCAGACTAAGCACTTTAACTGCCTTAAAAGTAGCTGTAACTTAACGTGAGACAAAAGTTACTCCCTTCAAGACATTCATATTTTATTAAGAGAAATACAGAATATGTACAAAATAGATATATCCCTACTAAATATAAAAGGGAATCATGAAATGTTTCTGGATGAAAGGGACACTTCTGAGACGTGAAATAAGGAAGGGATTTCCAGAGATCAAGGTGAGAAGGGAGAGTATTTCATGCATTAGTGGAGAACAAGAACCTCATTTAAAAGCTGGAAGGCAAGAGGTGAGAAACTGGATCTAAGGAATCTTTTCCCCGGAACCGATGGTAGATTATTATGGAGAAATACAGAATGTTTGAGAAGTTGTCCCTAACTTAGGGAGAGAAATATCATGGAGGAAACCAAGTTTTCCCAAAACATCCTTTCATGGCATTGACAGAGTCAGCATTCTGCACCACATGAGACTATCTCTTTGATCCAATATGGTGATTTTTATATTTTAATATTCTTGCAGGTATTGGGCAGGGTTACTTAAGTACAATAAAGATCTAATGCAACATAAAGCTAATAATTCATATTGTACCAATCATTCCAGTTGGCAGCCTGCCCTCTGTTTTTATAATTCTATTTGTCAATTTTTTTTTGACGTGTTCTACTTCCTCTTGGCTATTATTGCAAAATCATTGTAATCTCCTTCTACTACCTATATATAGATATATATATAAAAGCTGTGACCTGGTTTCCTTCAGGAGCAACAGTTCATTGGAAGAGAGAGACTTCTAAGTCACAATGGTAAGTAACAGGGTTCATCTTTGAAGGGAAATAGAGATATAATTATTGAGTTTTTGTGAGGTAGGGATTGGGGTTTCTCCTGAAAATTGTCAAGTCCTCAGTGGGATTGGTTGGCAAATTTTCTCATGGGCTCCCTGTAGAAAAGAATCCCTCTATGATGTAGTAGAGAGAAAACAGGCCTACAAATCAGGAAGCTCAGGGTTCAAATTTTATCTCTCATATATCCTAGTTGTCTTTCACTTAGCTTGCTAGGCTAAAAGGAGCACAAGCCAGTTCTCAGCCTTAGTAGAGACAGTTTCTTCCCTGGAGCCTCCATTGTCCATTAAATCATAGATATATCATTTTTTTTTATATCTCAATTGTAACATGTCAATTGCCTCCATAAATTCTGTTGTCATTATGTCCTATTCCTGGGAAACAGACTATCCCTTCTCTCAACATGATTGTACCTACAGTCAGGCAGTACTTTGTGCCAACATCATCATCCCCTATTTCTTTCTCCACTTCTCTCCCAAACCTCTTCCCCTTACTAATGAATTTGTCCCTGATTCAAGAATTCAGAATCTTGAATCTGGCTTAACAAATGATAGCATATGAAAAGAATGGAAATATAAAGAAACCAGAGAAATATGAGATGATCTGAATGAACTGATACAGAGTGAAGAAAGCAGGCTCAGGAAATATAAGAAGTATAATGATATACATGGAAAGAAAAAACCTTGTCTTCTGAACTCAGACAAAATGCAATGACCAATTTTGTTTCCAAAGAATAGAAGACAAAATGTATTTATTGATAATAATAATAACATTCACATGCTATTATTCAGCATGATATATGAAGCAATAATAGCTAGCATTTATTTTATATCTATTATATGCTAGGCATTGTACTAAGTGTTTTACAATTTTTATCTCACAACTACCTTGGGAAGTAGGTGTTATTATCTCCATTTTACAGTGCAGGAAACTGAGGCAGTTAGAGTAAAAAAGTGATTTGAGTCTGGCCACAAATTATTTGTCTCCACTTTTCAGAAAAGTGAGTGACTGTGGACACAGAAAGTAAAATATACAGAGGTGCATTTATGGATAAACACAGTGGATATTTGGAATCAGTATGATGAAGGCTTTAACCATGTATCTATCACTAGTTGGGAAACTCTGAAGAAGGCAGAATCTTGTTAGGGTCTTGTCAAGGATTCAGTTCCCCCATCTGTAAAATGAGGGTGCTACAATTAATGATCTTTAAATTCTTTTTTTAACTTTAAATCTATGATTCTGGACTCCTATGAGACCTAATTGTTTAACTGTGTTGGTTTGGCTTTTGCAATATTCTTGCATTTGATCTTCACAACAATGTAGGAAGCTATCATTGTCCCCATTTTGCTGATGAGAAAACTGAAACAGGCTGACTTGCCTATGGCCACATAGCAGTGTCTGAGGTCAGTTTGGACTCAAGTCTTCCTCACTCCATATATAGTACTTTATCCTTTATGACCTCTCTAGACACTGTTATTACAAAGGAAGGGTCTATTATTGGGAAGAGGAACTGTATATTGGGCAGAAATAGTGGAACAAAATGGGAGATTAGCTATAAAACTTAAAAAAAAATTCTAGCCATTTGCCCTCCTAACTCTCCTTTAATGTTAATCTTTTCTTTTTTAAAATAGAATACAATGCTACGTGTCCTCCTTGCTTTGGCTATCTTTGTGACATTATGTGATGCTCAGTGCTCTTTTTTGCCCTTGGATAATGAATCACACGGTAAATCTTAGTTTACAACTTTTTTCTGGTTCTAGGGACAAGATGATTTGTTTAGAAAGAAAAGAGTCTGGGGCAAACTTGAATGATCTGTGTTCATTAGAGCCAAGATTCATGGGATGGGCATATGGGCAAAAGGCAGGAAAAGTGGATTTAATCTAAAGATGTGCCTGAGATGGAAAAAATAGGTAGCTGTCTAAAAATACACTCGGCTTTCCCCACCATCTCCATGAATTAAGGAGCAGTATTTAATTACTTAATGTTTTCCATATGATGTTTCTAAGGGGAGCATGAGTCAGTGGTTAGAGAGTTAGGATTGAAATGAAGAAGATCTGGATTTAAATCCCACTTCTGATACTTAATCAGCTTTGTGATGCTGAGCAAAGCAATAGGCTCCTCTGTTTCTCAAGCACTTACAGAATCATTCTATGCAACAAGCATCTATTAAATATCTACTGTATGCAAAAACTTGCAACTATAAAGTTCAAATTAATCACAGAAAGAAAATTAAGATGAAAAAAAAAAAGAAAAAATCCCTGCTAATACATATCTTCCAAAATAACATATTAGGCATTTCCAATTATCACTAGGAAGGCTTAGAGGATGATTTAAAAGCTGCTCTTGATTGAATGACTTGCTAAACATTGGGAGAGGTTAACAAGGGAAATTGTTGCACCTCCTTTGGAGATCTTAAAAATTGCTCCAAATTTTCCATTGTTAGAATGATTTAGTGCGGTACCATTCCAGGTGGCCTTCTGGACATGATAAAATCTTTCCTAGAGGCATCAATTGCAATTTAACAGAAGATTTTCATATGTTCTGTCTTAGGTTGCAAGGATTTGAATGGCAAAATCCATGACTTCAATAGTAAATGGAAAGATGGTTGTCACAAATGTAGCTGTACTTCAAAAGGAACAAATTGCTGCAGCATGTAAGTTCAAGGATAGCTCTTAATAGAAAGCAGTGAAATGAAAGAATCTCTGATCCAGAAAGGACCTTAAAGACAATGGTATAGAACTGATCTGGAAATCAGAAATACCTATTTAAGAAGTGGTCGTTGGGCCTTTGTTTAATGGCCATTAGTGAGGGCAGCTCCTTCCCCTGGTGGACACTTCTCATGGTTAGGAAGCTTTCATTGCACTTAAAAGCACGCTCTTCTCAGTCTCCATCTACAGCTCTCAATTCTTCTCCCTGAGACCAAGCAACCTGAGCAAGAATATACCCTGTTCACCATGATAGAAGTTTCCCTTCTTCAGTCTATGATTCTTATATAATCTTTTATAATCCTGTTTCTCTTCATTTTTGTTACCCTGTGCATATGCCCCAAATGAAGGAACCTTTCCTTCTTGAAAGGTCACTCCCTGAACTGAACACGATATTCTGGATGTGATCCAATCAAGAAAAAGTAAAGCAAGACTTTAATCTCTGCAGTGGAAACATTGCATGGAGCCTTGAAATTGGTGTTGATAAGATCTGAGTTAAAAACCTTCCTCAAACATATACATGCTGCCTTTCTGTGATACTAGGCAAGAAATTTGATTTTTGTAAAGCTCTATTTCCTCAACCATTAAAAGAAAAAGAAAGGATTTCGACAGAGGGAATTTTCCTTGATGACTACTAAAATACCTTTGAGTTTGAAATCTAGGATCTAGGATATTTTTACATTAAAATCTCAGCTCATAACCTGATTGTCTATGTGACCCTAAACAATTCACTGGACCAGTCTCAGCCTCAGTTTCCTCAGCTATTAAAAAAGAAAGAGGGGTTTAACTTTGATGATTTCTAAGGTACCTTCCAGTTTGAAATCTAGGATCTGTTATTCTTTTCTATTTAAATTCAAGGTCAGAAACTTTTTAGCTATGTGACTCTGAATTTTAGTGCATGCTGACTAGCATACTGTGGGTGGATTGAGATGGCTCATTAGGTGGTTAGGGAAGACAGAGAGGTCAAGATCAGAGGCTCTCTGGAATAAGGGTGTGTTAATAAATTATTCATCCATTCCCAAGTATCACCTTAATCTTTGCCCAATTTTCTTTCAACAGTATGAAAACTCCTGTGGGATATGACCAAATCAAGTGCAAGAAAATTTTCCATAAGGAGTCCTGTAGTTACCACGTTGTAGAGAAAGCCAATCCCTCAAAAGCCTGTGAAGTCAAAGCTTATTTGAAATAACAGCTCTGCCTTCTTCCCACAAAGTTTCTACCAAAGTCATTGCATCCCAGTGAAACTCATTCACTCTTGAATCAATGGTTCTTTCCTTGGAATTCAGACCTCAGATCTTCATTTTATTGAAAGCATTGTGATTTAAGTAAGTAACATGCTGATTTAAATGACAAAATGCCAGTTTTATTTAAATGATAAGGTACCAGTTCTCTGGCCTCTGAGATCTTCATGCCTCTTGTAACCTGCTGTCTAATGAATACTTCAAGAAAATATATTGTCCTATAGCATGAAATGGATCTGTTCTTTTTTCTTTTAAAGAAATTCAGTATTTATCAGTGGGGTCTTTGGGGCTCAAACACGCTATGGTTTTTTGCTTCTACTCACCTCTCACGTCTATGTTTAAGAATCCTGGCACCTCATTCCTGGAAGAAATAACCCAATTAACAATGGAAAGATACTTAACAGATGCAAGGCAGCATATTTACCAGGGATGATAACATTCAGTTGAGCAGTATCATAAAATACATCAAGCATATGTAGGAGAGAAAAGGGACATATAGGGTCATAATAGAGAGAATGAGAGACAACAGATGGGTAGTGTAAGCATTTCATTGATATCCTTGAAGTAATAATTGAATGAGAGTGTATTTTCCTTCCCACTCTAAGCTTAGGGCAGCCTTGCATCAGGGAAAGTTTCTGTAAGATTTCTACCAAGAGAATGTAATATTATATAAAATGTGATATATTTAGATTCAAAGAACTTCAGATCAAATCCTCTTTCAATAATCAATCAATACCATTTCTTAAGTACTTACTATCAATCAATCAATCAATAAGCACTTATTAAGGGCAAGGTACTGCCCAAAGTTTTGGGAATAGAAAGAAAGGCAAAAATCTAGAGCATTCCCTCTGGGGCTCACTCTCCAAACTCACTTGGCACTGAAACTTGTGTTCCAGAGGAAAAAAAACATCAGTTCTTCCCTAAAGTTCCCAGAGTTGTTTAAAGAGTAGTAGTTTCTATTACTATTCATGAGCCCCTATCTTGTGTGTCCTCCAATATCGATCAACCAGTAGTATTATCAGCTTATAGAAAAACACTTTCTGAGAAGAAAGGGTAACAACAACAGGTAACAAAACATTATACCAGTGATAAGTAGTATTTAACAAAAACCAACAGTACATATTATCTGAAATGGGTACAAGCTAGAAGTGCTCCCAATAAGATCAAGGATGAAACAAGGATTCCTGTTATCACCACTACTATTCAATATTATTCCAGAACCGCTAAGTAGAGCAATAATATAAGAGCAAAAAATTGAAGAAATTAGAAATGGTAATGAGGAAACAAAACTATTGTTCTTTGCAGATAATGACAATGTAACTGGAGAATCACAGAGAATCACCTAAAATTAGTTGAAATAGTTAATTTTAGCAAAGTTACAGGATTTGAAATAAAACCACATAAATCATCAGAATTTACAGATATACACACACAGAAATAGAAAAAGAAATTCCATTAAAAATAACTATAGACAATATCAAATTCTTTAGGATTCACCTGCCAAGACAAACCCAGGCATTATATGGACATGCTTACAAAACACTAAATACCTTTCACGCAAATAAAGTCAGAATTAAGCAATTGGGGAAATATCAATTGTTAATGAGTAGCCAAAGCCAATACAATAAAATGACAATTCTACCCAAATCAATATACTTATTCAATGCCATATCAAACTGACAAAAAAACGTTGCATAATGCTAGGAAAAAGGCATAATAAAATTTATCTGGAAGAACAAAAAGTCAAAAATATGAAGGGAGTTCATGGGGGAAAAGGTAAAGGAAAGCAGCCTGGATGTATTAAATCTCAACTTGTATTACAAAACAATAATCAGCAAAACAATCTGGGATAGACTAAGAATTAGAATGGAATAGATTGGGTACGCAATACACAGTAGGAAATGATCATGGCAACCTTATGTTTGATAAATACAAAAAAATCCAAACTTTTGGGACAAGAATTCACTATTTGAAAAAAAAATTGTGAAAACTGAAAAACAATATGGCAGAAACTGGGTTCAAACAACACTTCACACCATTTAACAAGATAAGATTAAAATGGGTTGGACATAAAAGATGATGACATGAGCAAATTAGGGGAGTGTGAAATAGATTACTTGTGAAATCAATGGATAATAGAAGAATTTATTATGAAACAAAAGGTAGAAAGCATCACAGAATGTAAAATGGATTTTTTATTGTTTTAAATTTAAATTTTACTCAAAGAAAAGCAATGCAGTCAAAATTAGAAAAAACAAAAAACTGGGATAGATTTTTTTTTACAGCTACTATCTCTGATAAAGGCTTCATCTTTCAAATACAGAGAACTGAGCCATGCTTTTATTAAAATGACTCATTTTCCAATTAATAGTTAAAGGAAATGAATAGACTATTTTCAGATTCAGAAATCCGTTATCTATATATTGATGTGAAAAGTGTCCTAAATCACAATTGACCAGAAATGCAAATTAAAGTAACTCTGAAGTACTCCCTCACACCTATCAATTTAGCTAACATAATAGAAATGGAAAATAACAAATGCTTGATGGGATCTGGAAAAAATTGGAATACTACAAAAGACATGAACAGGCAATTTTCAGATGAAGAATTTCTATTCATATGAAAAGGTGCTCTAAATCACTATTGATTAGAGAAATACAAATGAAGACAACCCTGAGGTACCACTACGTACCTTTCAGATTGGCTAAGATGATAGGAAAACATAATGATTAATATTGGAGGGAATGTGGGAAAACTGGAACATTAATGTGTGTTGGTGGAGTTGTAGACTAATTCAACCATTCTGGAGAGCAATTGGGAACTATACCCAAAGCACTATCAAACTATGCACCCTCTTTGATCCAGTCTTGTTTCTACTGGGCTTATATCCCAAAGAGATCTTAAAGGAGGGAAAGAGACCCACATGTGCAGAAATGTTTGTAGCAGCCTTTTTTATAGTGGCAAGGAACTGGCCACTGAGTGGATGCCCATCAGTTGGAGAGTGGATGAATAAGTTATGACATATAGGGTTATGGAATATTATTGCTCTGTAAGAAATGATCAGCAGAATGATTTCAGAGAGACCTGGAAAGATTTACATGAACTGATATTGAGCGAAGAGCATAGAACCAGGAGATCATTATACATGGCAACAGCAAGATTATACTGTGATCAATTCTGATGAACATGGCTTTTCTCTCTCTTTTTTTTTTTTTTAAGATCTGGATAGCATCTTAGAGGTCATTTACTCAGGCCAAATATTTCATTGGACAGAACCGAGGTCAAGGGAGTGAAAGTAAACATAGCTTTTCTCAACAAGGAGACAATTCAGGCCAGTTCTAATGGTCTTGTGATGAAGAAAGCCATCTGCACCCAGAGAGAGACTGTGGGGACTAAGTGTAGTTCACAACATAGTATTTTCACTTCTTTTGTTGTTGTTTGCATTTTGTTTTCTTTCTCGTTTATTTTCCATTTTCCATTGAGCAGCATGATATTTGTGGAAATACGTAAAAAATATGTAAAAAAATTAACATATATTGGATCACTTGCTGTCTAAGGGGAGGGAGTGAGGGGGGAAAGGGGGAAAAGTTAGAACACAAGGTTTTTAAGGGTGAATGTTGAAAATTATCCATGTATATCTTTTGAAAATAAAAAGCTTCAATTAAAAGAAAAGAAAAATTGGGACACTAGTACACAATTGATTGAGTTCTAAACTCATCCAACCATTCTGGAGAGCAATTTGGTACTATGCCCAAAAAGATATAAAACTGTGCGTACTCTTTCATCCTGCAATACCACTGCTAGGTTTTTATTTCAAGAGATTCAAAGAGGGGAAAAAGAAAAGGAAAATGATTGATATGTACAAAAACATTTATAGCAGCTTTTTGTGGTGGCAAAGAATTGAACATTGAGGGATGTCCATCATGTAGGGAATGACCAAACAAGTTGTGGCATATGATTTTGATGGAATATTGTTGTGCTATAAGAAATGATACTTTCAGAAAAATATGGAAAGAATTATATGAATTGATGCAAAATAAAAAGAAAAAACAGAATATCTTGTGCAGTAACAGCAATATTATATAATAATCTACTATGAATGACTTAGCTACTCCCAGCAACAAAAAAATCCAGGATAATTCTTTTTTTCTTTAATATTTTATTTTCCCCAAATTACTTTAAAATCATTATAACATTAACTTTATTAAGTTTTAAATTCCACATTCTATCCTTCCTCATTGCAAACTGATACAGGAAATACATGTGACATGATGTAAAATAATTCCATAGTAGTAATTTTATAGAAGAATACAGAAGAAAGAAGATGAGGGGAAGGAAGAGATGGAAGGAGGGAAGAAGAGAGGTGAAGGGGAATGGAGAGAGAGAGAGAATATTTCAATCTGAGTTAATGAGAGCTGAAGGCCACTTGTAGTCTATCAGTTAATTACCTTCAACTGTTTGTAGCTTTTTGACGTTCATAAATGACAGAGTTGAAATCAAATAACTGCTCGTAGAAATCTTGCCTATAGGAAGAGCATTTACTCTCTGGACTTCCCTTCTGAATCTCTGGACCTTGTGCCCCACCATAGCCCAGAGAAGATGTTTTCTCTTTCCCATCCTACTGATGTTTTCCAGTTCCCTTTTATGTGTTGTCTTTCCCCAATAGAAGGTAAGTTAAGAATCAAGACTCTTTTTACTTGTATTTGTAGTGTCAGTCCCAATAGCTGGCACACAGTAAGTGCTTAATAAATGCTCTATGACTGAATTCTCACTCTTTTTGTTGTTGTTTGCTTACATCTTATTTTTTCTCATTTTTTCCTTTTTGATTAGATTTTTCTTGTGCAGCGAAATTATTGTATAAATATGTATGGATATATTGGACTTAACATATATTTTACCATGTTTAACATATATTAGATTACTTGCTATCTATGGGAGGGAGTGGGAAGAAGTGGGGGGAAATTGGAACATAGGATTTTGAAGGGGTTAATGTTGAAAAATTATCCATGCATATCTTTTGAAAATTAAAAAAGCTTTAATTAAAAAAAGAAAGAAAATCTAATCACAACCTAAAAAGAAAGAATTCCAAATCTCTCTCACATAATTTTAGCAAGTTTCCAAAATAAAGGAAAAACATTTCATTTTTATAGCAATAAACAAATAAACAAATGAATGAATGAATGAATGTTGTGTGACAATTCACTGTGAGACCCTCACTGGGTCTCAGTTTCCTCAAATGTAAAATGAGACAGTTGTTAACAATAGCTTCTGAGATTTTTTTTCAGCTCTAAAATCTATTATTTAAAGGAAAGACTAGCGTGAGTCAATAATAAGGGGAAATCTTCTGACTGGGATATTGTAAACTGAACAGAGGGTAATTATTCCCTAGAATAAATGAAAATGAAGCTTAAATTATGTTAAGCAAGACAGGCGATATAGAGTCCAGATTGGTCAATCGCAGGAGTGATAGCCAGGAAGTAAGCCCATAGAAATCTTGGAACCAATCAAAATCTCTCACTTAGATTTTCTGCTGAAATTTAACACAAAATTCAAGAAAGGTCATGGAGTTAATGCTTTATCAGAACTCAAAATGATCCTTGGAAATTTAAAACTTTCTGATATGGTGCAGTTCTTAGAGAAATATGTAGCAATAACCTCAAGAGCACCTGGCTATGGAAGTAATGTAGTTAGAACTGATATATTTCTTCCCTTAGGCTATCTTGCCCCAATTTATTTTATCTGACCAGGACCCTGAGACCACAAATATTGCTGCTGCCAGATAACAACCTGCTGGTCAGTGAGACTAAAGAGCAATAATAATGAGGTATTTAAAATCAGCACAGGCACAGAACAAAATTGGATACTCACCACTTGACCTAGTGATGTTTCAGGCCTAAAAACACACTTCTAGAATGTTGCCTCACTCTCCACCAGCCTACATCCCAGCTCTGCCCAGGTAACAATGGATACTGCACCTGTGCACAAAGCCAAAAGTACTCTTTAACTCCATCTCTAAGCCATAAAATTAGCATATTGATGACATGAAACACCTGGTCTCTAACTTTTTCTTATAAATTTACCTTCTTGCTCTTGGTCCTTTGTTCATTTCTTTTAGAGATCATATAGTTGTTAGTAGCATAATTTCCCCTTAACTTGTAGACAAATTGATCTTGCAAATTCTTTGACCATAACTGCTACAGCAATCTGGGAACCCTGTCATTGCTGGAGCATCCTAGACCTCAATATTTCTGTTTCACTGAGTTGTGTGTTCAGAGGGTTGATGGTGCTAGTTCAAACTTTTCAAGTTTTGAAGGATATGGCAATGACCCAGTTGGGGAGCTTGAGCAAAAAAAGGGAAAGGCTAATGATTTATATTGCCAAAATCAGTAATAGATTAAACAATAAGAGATAGAAACATCTACAGCAGAAATGTGAGCAAACCCATGTTCTGCAAAGTCAGAGACACAATAAAAAGGAAAAGTCTGCAGTGGTTATTCAAAGGATTAACACCAAAGTGAACAATGAGGAGTTGAGTTTTGGGGATAGTTTTCTCAACTTAAAGCACTCAGTGTTATGTGGGTGGTCCCTTTCCAACTCCTTTGAATTAATCTCACCTGAAGCTGTTCTACCAGACTCATTGCCCTTCAAGACAATATGCATGGTGGACTTGAAAGAATTGTTCAGATCTTTAGATACAGATTGATAGATACATAGATTCACACATTATCAGATTGGAAAGACAGACAGGCAAATAGGTATATATATATACATATATATATATATATATATATATATATATATATACATAGGTAGGTAGATGGATATATATACACACACACACATAGGTAGGTAGATGGATATATATATACATATACATATGCATATATGCATATATATACATATATATATATATAAACTCATAGACAGGATAGGTAGATCCTGTCTATTTGTATAGATAGCTATAGATAGAATAGACAGATACATACAAGGTGCATAGATACATACATAGACACATAGAGAGGATAGATACATGGATATGTACCACTTAAATAGACAGGATAGATAGTTAGATAGGATACAAACATAGGTACATAGATACATATATAGATACATAGACAGGATAGATACATGGATATGTACTACTTAAATAGACAGGATAGTTAGTTACATAGATAAGATAGATACAAACAGAGGTACATAGATACATAGGCAAGATATAAAGATACAAAATGATAGATAAACAAAACCATAGTATCTGGAATATAATTAGCATTAATAAATTGTTGATTGCTCTGGTGGTCCCAAAGCACAGAACCAGGAGCAGTGACTGGAAATTGCAAAAAGGGAACTCTACCCTCAGGATAAGGAAAAATCTTCCCAATAATTAGAGCTTTCCAAATGCAGGATGGCATGCTAGGAAGATTGTGGTTTCCTCCTAGCTAGCAGTCTTCATTCATTGGCTTGATGGCCATTTGTTGAAGATGTTCTAGAAGATATTCTTGTACCCATTCCATTGATGCTAGATGACATCTGAGACTCCTTCCAAACTATGAGCATGAAAAAAATCTGAACTGCATAATTTTATTATTAAAAGAAATATAGTTGGGAGTGGATTCATAAACAAAACCTAAAATTATGTTATCTACTAAAAGAATATTTAAAATAATATTTGCATGATAGATATAAAATATAGACTGAGATGCACATTTTTGGACACAGCTAATAATTCAACTTCTTTGATTTTATTGTGAGAACTTGCTTTTTCTTTTTTATTATTCATTTGGGAAGGATGGGAAGTATTAAGGAGAAAAGAGAAATAAGTGAATAAGAAAAAAATTTTTAAAAAAATTGAATGATACTAATAGATGAAAAATAAAAAGTTTGACTAAGATATCTTACAAGTGCTAACAGAGGTAGAAATAGTGACAATTTCAAATTGGGGCTTTTATATTACTAAAAGGCAAAACAAGTGAAAGAAATAATAATACTGAATGTGTATATGCCAAATAATGTAAGTGACTTAATATATCAAAGAAAAACTACCATGGCTATAAAGTACAATATACAGAAGCCTAGTTATAGGAGTTTGTAACCCTCTGTTATCTAAATAGGACAGATCAAACATAAGAGAAAAACAGTAAAGAAATTACAGTCCTGAAATAATCAACTCACAAGTAGAGTTAACCCAGATGTCCTCAACCCTTAAGTTCTTATTATTGTCTTTAAGTTAAACATAACATCCTCTCTCTGCTGCTAATTCCCCCGTGTCTCCCTGAGTTTCCTTTTTTTGTTTGCTTTGAAACATAAAGGAATTGGACTAGTTATCTAAAGCTCCTTTCCACTCAAAAAAATTTCATGATTCTAAAAGAACTAACAAGGGAAAAAAAACAGGGAATATACTTTTTTTTCCATTTAAGTGTGTAAGGACCTTTTCACAGAAGTATGTAAACCACTTAAAACTGGGATTCACATGAGAAATTTGTCAAGAGGTACCAGGCATGGCTTACAATTAACTATATTGTCCTACTGAATTTAACTAATCCTTTTATGTTTTAGGTGCACATGCATGCAAAATAAATACTAGAATATATTTCCTTTCAAATTCATTGAATTTCCTTTCAATTTTTTTCAAAATTGAAAAAAAATTCAAATTTCCTTTGAAATTTCAAATTTCAATACTTTGAAATTCCTATAAATTTCAGAATATATTTTCCTGAGGAAAATATGGAAATATATTTCCCAAGTCCCCAAAAACCTGGGAAAAGAAAGTTTTTTTTAATGGGACTATACCTGCTAAACTTTAAAATTTATTTCCATTCATGTTGAACAGGGACTGTGGAAAGAAAGCTACAGGATATGAAGACTGAAAAATGTGAGAAAATCTGTTCTAAAAGGAGCCTCATTTTTATGTGAAAAAAAAACTCTTATTATAGTTGGATGAGGAAGAAAATCAAGAAAATTGACTATTGAAACACCAGCCGTTGATTCCATCTAGAAAACTTTGGTGGTCAAAACTGCTCTGCTGGGAAAATTTAAAGAATAAAATAACCATATTAAGAGAGGAGAATAAGGAGAATAAAATGAAATGTCACACCTAAAGACTATAGAAGGGAAAAATATATACTGATTGCGTAATGCCCACCAAGTCATTTATCCCTATTCATACTCCAATGATTCTCAAAACTTTTCAGTCTTAAGGCCTCTTTACGTTCTTAAAAATTATTGTAGAGGGAACTTCCAGGATCAATGAAATCCTAAGTCACGGCTTTCTCACCATTATCTTCATCATGTTTTTGAATGAACAGTGAACTGAAGAGGTACTTGATCTTATATGTACTTCCAGTCATTCATATGAAAAATTATCCAATAAAGAAATAAACCCTTAATTCTCTTTGACTTTTCCATGTACTGGATGGGCCTGGGGATGAGAGGACATGGTTATGGCAAAGGAGTTTTATTCAGGACTTTTCATTCTCTGGGTGAGATTAAATTGTCAAAGAGTTCATATTTTCCATAAGGAGATCCTAAGAGGGTTGCACATGGGTGAGATGGATGGGAATCCTATTCCCTCAATCTCAAAAATGACTTAGCAAACTAGGCAACAAAGAGTAGCTTGTAAAATCATGCTTCTGTGTTAATGATGATTGGTTCTACCAGTCATAAGCCCAAAATGTGGATTGGAAAAAAGGATAAGTCAAGGATCAATGGTTCACAGATTTAATGCTGAAAAGCATTGTAGAGTTTTTCTCTTCTTGAGAACAGGACCTCTTGAGATATTAAGTGGTGAATATCCCTGGGAAACCAAGCCTGAATGCTGGCATCCTGCCATCCTGAAGATTGTGGAAATTTATTTCTACAGCCTCTTTGGAAGGTTTGGTGGCATTTCCTCATGAAAAACTCTCATCCCTCTCTGAAGAAAAGACATAAACTAAATTGGGGGTAATCAGGAGACTGGGGTGAGTTTTAATAATAGTAATAATTACACATTTCTATAGTGCTGGAAGGTTGATAAAACATTTACTTCACTACCATCTTGTACAGTAGGTAATAGAAGTATTATTCCTACCATTCCCATTTGACAGATGAGGCAGTTAAAGCTCTGAGAGGTTGTAACTTATATAAAGTTACCCAACTCATCTATGGGTAACAGTGACTCCTGACCCCATTGTTTAATGGTCCAGTATGTTACATTTCACCCCTCTCTATATCCAGGGTTTTCTGATATCCTTAAAGATTAGAGTTCCCACAAATTGTATCCCTATTTTCAAAGCCTCCACAGCACCCCAGTTCTATTACAAAGGAATATTTATTTCAAATGTATATCAAGAACAAACATACAAATATTCTTTTAACAAGATCTCAATGTCTAGGGAGGGGAAGAAAAATAAGTTTACAGACTGACTAAGTTCCAAGACCAAAGTGCTCTGGGATAGTTTCCTAGCACTCTGGCATCTCAGGGCATCTAGCCTAGGTTCCTGGCTCCAAGCTTGCCATAACTAGATCCCAGATCTAAGAACCCCTGACTTGTGCTCAGAACTGAAAAGGATAAATGAAAGAGACCCATCCCCCCAAGCCTGATAGGGTGCCAGGACCTAGCAGGGAGAATTAAATGGACCTAACCTCCACACTCAGCTTGCTTCATGGTTCCCATTCTTTAGATGTTTTTAACTCCCTCAGTGCCACCAGAAAGAGAAAGCAAGACTCCCTCAGCCTGAGATTTAAAGATACAGTCTCAACTCCAATAGACTTGTAATGGAAAGAGCCATCCACAAACAGAGAGAGAACTGTGGAGATTGAATGTGGATCAAAGTACAGTATTTTTACCTTTTTTGAGGTTGTTTGCTTGTTTTTTTCAAATGTGTTCCCTCCCCCCGTTTTGAATGGATTTTTTTTTGTGCAACATGATGAATATGGAAATATGTTTAGAAGAACTGCACATTTAACCTATACTGAATTACTTGCTGTCTATGGGAGGGAATGGGGGAGAGTGACGGAGAAAAATTTGGAAAACAAGGTTTTGCAAAGATGAATGTTGAAAACTATCTTTGCATGTATTTGGAAAAATAAAAAGCTATTTTTAAATATAAATAAGCCTTTTCAAGATAATCAGACAAAGAATATAGCCTAAACCTATACATGTACTGGGGAAACACAAGACATCTCCCAAATGTAAGTCTCTGCTATCTCCCATTGTGGATGCCTCCATCTTAGGGAATCTGATCATATACAGAGCATAGTTATAAATGTCTGAGATGGGTGTGATTTAATCCAGATTTTCTGATTACAAATCTAACCATTTCTTCTATCGGTAGAAGAAAGAGCAAATATTAGGAGAGTTCTTGGAAGATTGCTCAGGAGAAGCAGCATGGTAGCATGGATAGAAAGTTGTACAGAGTTGGCCATGGAAACAAGGATACCAGGGTTCAAGTCATGTCTCTGACACATAATAATCACATCACTCTGGACAGACAAGGTGATGCTTTGCACACATGGCTTGAGGGAGTTTCCTCACCTGGTGATTCTCTATATTAATTAAATCACAGACCTGTTCCTTATCCCTTGTGAATGAATGAATAGGGGGAAGGTGACCTGTAATTCATTGAGAAGCCAACCCTTTTTCCAGATACCCTTGGAAGATGAACAATCCATGTAATGACTGCTCTTAAACTACCCACAAGCATTGAAGGAAGACCCTGAAGGGCACCAAAAGCGACATTGTATAAGTGCTTTGAGCATTGAATGGTTCTCAGCTCATATTCCCTCTTTCAAGATTTACACATGAGAATATATAACTTTACCTCATCCATATGAAAAAACTGAATTTCACAGGAGTTGACAAATTTAATTATGTTATCATGTACATCTATGGCCTTGTGCAGGTCACACTCCTTTAGCTTTAGGATCAACTCCTTTCTCATCCCTATTTTCAGGCCCTCTTTCTTCAAGGCTTAGATCAAGGGCTCCTTCCTCTCTCAGCAACTAAAACTGCTATCCTGTTCCTTGAATTTTCCCAAAATTCTTTGTCTAGAAATCCTTTGTCTTCAACACTTTTGTGAAGTATGTACTTCTACTTCATTCTGTGATATCCAATCCTCCCTAAATGAATGTAAAGTACTAAGGGCAATAATTGTCATTTTTCATCTTTCTCTAGGACTTTGTGTAGTGTCTTGTACAACCTGAATTTAGCTCTAGCCTCAGACATTGTATGACCCTGGACAAGTCAATAAATCTGTCTGTCTCAGTTTCTTTATCTGTAAAACAGGGATAATGATAACCTCTCAGGATTGAGGATCAAATGAGAGAATATTGGAAAAGTGCTGTTATTTCATAAAATAATCAAGCAAAACCAACCAACGCAATTAAATACTTATGTCTCATAGGATCCCAGGATTGTAGATCTGGAACTGAAAAAGAAACTCAAAGGTCATTTAGTCTAGAACCCTCATTTTACAGATAAGGAAACAGGCCTGGAAACCACATCTGGCCTGACTCTGGCTGTTTAGGGTCACAGAACTCTCTGGCTGAGCCTGTGGTTCAAACCCTTCTTATCCTGATTAGAATCACTGTGCCATATTGTGTACAATATTCTGCATCTATTGCCATTCACCTGTCTGACAAAAGGAGAAAAATATATTTTGATCTCTATAGTCAGGAACCAAAATTAGTCACTACATTTCATCTGAATTCAAAACTTTTTAGGGTCTTTTCCCCTTCTTTTCACATGTATATCTCTGTACTTATTTTGTACATTGTTTCCCTGAGCCTATTCACTTCATTTTGCTCACTTTGGGTTTTTTTCCCCACTCAGTTCATACAAGTCTTGCCAGGCTTCTCTGATTTTTTTCTGAATTTATTCTGAATTTTATTATTCACTTCTTAAAGAACAATAATATACCATTCTATGCCATAATTTAGTAAACCAGGTCCAAGGTTATGAATTCTTATAAGAGGGACAAATTCATTTGAAGGGTAAAGAGGCAAAGAGAAAACCTACAAGCACCTTCTATTTTTTTAAAAAAAAAGATTAAAAGAATTCCTAAAGCTTGATTGATAAGGATGAAGTTGTATAGTTCAATTATTAATGCCTTAGCTATTCTGATCAATACAATAATCCAGGATAATTTTGGTCTTTATGATAAAAAATGTTATCCATCTCCAGAGTAAGAATTGTAGATGGCTGAAACTCTGTGTGATTGATTTAAACAAGGTGTTAAGTCAGTGGAATTGATAATACAATGGTTATCTAGTTTAGCATGGTGATTAATAGTTCTCTAATTCAGTATGATTGAATTAATCTTACAACAAATAATGGTTCCCTAGTTATATAATGATTGGTTTATACTCAGTATGATTTAATTGTAATCGAGTATTTAAGAGGTCAGAGTTAGACCTAGAGGGGGACTGGAACAGACTTGGGGAAGACAGAGGACTGGAGGCTGGAGCACAAGCTCCCAAACTCAGGAAGACTTCAAGACAGAGACTGTTGGAGTGGTCCTCCTGCCTCCCCTACAGAACCCAAGAAACTTTCTGGAGGACCTCCAGCCTTGCCTGGGCAAGGAGACAAGATTGTGAAGGAGACAATAAAGATTTTTAGATCTCTGGCTATTTTCTAAAGAAAGAAAACACCAAATGGGGTCTCAAAGAGTTGGACACAAATGAAAAACAACTCAAAAATAATAACAAAGAAACAACAGGCTTTAAATTTAGATGATTTATTTTTCCCCTTAGAAGTTAATGAGTTCTAGGGGAGAGGGTGGAGGGAGGGAGGCGGGGAAAAGTCGGAACAGAAGTGAGTGCAAGGGATAATGCTGTAAAAAATTACCCTGGCATGGGTTCTGTCAATAAAAAGTTATTATAAAATAAAAAAAAGATTAAAAAAAAAGAAGAAGAAGAAATTAATGAGCAATATAAACATTTGTCAGTTTAGGAAACTTTTTTGGAATTATTCAAATTGAAGAAAAAGATCTTGGAACTTTAATTTGCTGCTATTCTGAATTTTAATTTCAGGTATAAGTATATACTGTCTCATAAGGCCACTAGTCCATCATTCAAGGAAATGCCAGGTGCTCCTGTAGTCATGTGGATGTTTATCTCTGAGAAAGTTGAGGGAATGACCTTATGAAGGTGAGGTTACAATACTCTTGACTTCCTTTCCTCATCATATATAACATTTTCCCACTCATGTTACTCTGTGGCTCAAGACAAGTCTTTTTATTTCTTTGGCTATTAATTATGATTCATACCTGAAATCAAAGGGAACTAAAAGGCGGTACTGATACTACTATGTGCCATCATTTTCTTTTCATGTAGCAAATTCCATTGATAATGATGTCTCATTTTTTCATTATAATAAACACAAGAGATAAACTCTGTTGGTGACTTTCACTGAATAACATATGCTGGCATGGTACTACTATTCTGAGGAATCATTTTAAATTGTCTCTTGAATTACAAATAATAAAGACCTTGAGAAATTGATACTATATTTTATTTTGTATTATTAATTATTGATTAATAATTGCTTCTAATCAGTGCATCAATATTTACAAATAAGATCTGGATTTGATTGTATAAGCCTCAATGGTAAAGTTTGTAAGAGAGTAATTTCCCTATTTCTGTAAAATTTTTGGAGGGGAAAGGGGGAAAGATGCGTCAATCTAATTATGAGATGCTTGCCCACAAATCTTCTCTCTGAGTCAAGCCAATGTAGTCTCAGCCCCCATCCTTGTTATTAGACCAATCACTGTCTTATTTTTCATCATTAGATTTTATTTTGTACCTTCTGTAATTAACTGTTTAAAAGAATTGGGTCAGAAGGATCCCAACTGCTGATGAGCCTTGGATCCCCTTTATTGGCAGTTGCTAGCCTTGATAATAAATTGATCATCCTTGAAAGATTTTGCCTCAGTTTCTTTTTATCTCATATTTTATATGGATAACAGGTTATCACTTTCTGTTATGGGCTAGAACTCTGAAACAAGGATTATTACAAGGTATTAAGTCAGTGGAATCAATGAGACAATGGTTATCTAATTTAGCATGGTGATTAATAGTTCTCTAAATTCAGTATGATTGATTTAATCTTACAACAATGGTTTCCTAGTGATATAATGATTAGCTTATACTCAGTGTGGAGCATATAAGCTGGGATTCAGAGCCAGAGAAGACAAATGGACTGGAGGCAGGAACTGAAGCTCTCAGAGCCAAAAGGAGCCAGATTCATTCCATCTTCATCAGTGTCATAGTGACTGGCCTGGCCTCCTGTACTTCTCCACTAAAACCAAGACTCCAAGAGGCCTCTAAGAAAGCTAGCCAGGGCCCCAGGGAAGGAAACTATACTGTGAAGGAGAAAATAAAGAATTTGGACTTTTAACATCTGGCTATTCTAGTGGTGATTTCTCTGACTCAAACGAAGGCTGCTCCAAGACCTCCAGAAAACCACCAAGAATACTACAACTTTCTTTACAATTCATAATCTAAGAGAGTTGCCTAAGCCACTGAGAAGTTAAACTGATTTATTCAGAATAGAAACTCAGGCTCTAGGGGGGTACAGTGTCTCCTACTTAGACCTCTACCCTAGCACGAGGCCCATCTCTCACTTCTCTGAGATCACTTGGTGTTTTTTTGCCTATGACATTACTGGACACTCCCCATAAATTCTCACAAGTGACTGGATCTTAATCTTCCCTACAAAGTTACATGCAGTGGTGGGCTGGTAAACATTTAACAACTAAATCTACCATAAAAATACACACAAGACATACTTTAAAGTTTAATCTTCATTGTTAACATTTTCCTCATTACTTTCTTAAATCTAGGTAACCAAAAAAACCAATAAATCAAGCCATGATTTGTTGCATTTACTGAGCTGTAAATTCCTACACTGAAAATTTAACTCTCAGTTCTCACCAGCTACTTCTCTTAAAAGGGACAAATTCAGCTGAAAAGGTAACTCATCTCTTCTACACAGAGTTGCTCTGGTCCAACATCATCATACTAGGAGAGAGAGAGGACAGCCAAGCTCCCAGATAGCTCCGTATTCCTGCAGCATGATTGATAGCCCCTGATACCCCCTTCCATCCCCTGGGAGGAGGAGAAGCAGCAGGCAAAGGATGGGAAGGAAGACAGACCAGAAGAAATGGGGGTCATGATAAGAGGACCTTTGTGCCCCTGAGGGATCATGATAGCACCATGAACCAGACTATAGCATGAGTCTATACCATTCCATGCCAGGAATCGAGGCAAAGCCCACACTATTCCACTCAACTAACAATACTAGAAACAATGTGAAAAAGTGGAGAAAGAGTCAGTCTTGAAGCCATCAAGACCTGGATTTGGTTCCTGCTTCAGATACATATAGACTGGCTGTATGAAACTGGTCAAGTCATTAAGCAGTTCTTTTTAAGACTACAATGATGCAAGGACATATATTGACAGTAGGAGTATCTTCATACATGGATGTCCCTATATAAATGAAATAATAAGACTAGTTCCAATCCAGGAGAAGGAAAAGTACTAATATAAGTAGTACTAGTTATAATAAAAATAATCACATTCTTGTACAGCATGATGAATATGGAAATATGTTTAGAAGAATTACACATCTTTAACTTATATCAGATTGCTTTCTGTCTTGGGGAGGGTGAGGGAAAAGGAGAAAACTTTGGAACACGGATTTTTGCTGTGGTAAATGTTGAAGACTATCTTTTCTGTAATGGGCTGAAGCTCGAGTTGATGCACTGAGGTCCCAAGCACATGAGGCTAAATGGCAATCGGACAATACTCTATTAATATATGCTTGGAGAAAGAATGGCCCCGCCCATTCTCCATGCAAGTTTTGATGTGTTGTATAGGAAATGATGTAGAGACGATTTGGTGGGTGGAGGGAGAGAGGTAGGGGCACTGCTAGCGGGAGTCGTGTTGTGACTCCTCTCACTTAGTATCGCCATTCCCCTTCACCTCCACAAAGAATAAAGCTCTAGGATTTTTCCTTATTCTGAGTCTGACTGATTTTAATATATTCTGGGTGCTAGCGCAATCATCACACTTTTCAAGTGTTTGGAAAAACAAAATTCTATTAAAATTAAAAATAATAATAATCACTGGCTTTAAAACTTGCAAAATATTTTATACAGATAATTACTTTAAGTTGCTTCCCAATAGGACAAGCCATAAAGAGCAAGGCTCAATGGGAATGGGGCCAGATCAAGAAGTTTTTATATCAGAAAGAGGCCCAGAGGTAGTTTTAGTTGAGTCACAACAGCTGAGTTCCCTGGGGAGCAGGTGAGAAGTGGGCAGTTCAGAGGTGAGAGGAAGCAGAGAAAGTTATATTGATGGATGGAAGCAGAGACAAGTGTCATTTAAATCATAGGTTACCTTATGACTGAATCTCCTTTGTCTGAAAATATTCCATCTTATCTACCAACAACCTGTTGATAATTGCCATAGTTTTAGGAAGCCACTGGAAGCAGATGTAAATATCTCTATCAGCCAGGAGCATTAGAGAGCTTCCAGAACCCTTTGTGGGGGCTTCTTGTCCCTGACTTCCCTTCTTTCCTCTTCCCACAGAAATGACATTGCAGATGTCCTTTCTTAGACTTTTTACTACAGCAAAGCCAGCCTAAATTGTCTTTCATTGCTAATGATCAGAAACTTGGCTCCATTTCCCATTTTTAAAAAAAAAGAGTTTTTGTAGATCATGTCTCTAAAAGAAAAATAACAGCTAACATTTGTATAGCATTTTAAGGAGCACTTTATATGCTATCTCATTTGGTCCTCATAATAACCTTGGGAGGCATGTACTATTAGTATGGCCATTGACAGATGAGAAAACTGAAATTTTTAGAAGTCACAAAGGTTAAATGATTTGTTGTACAACTATATATAGCAGAACATATAGATAATAATTGTCCAAAATAGAATTTGAACTCAAGCCTTCCTGTCTCCAAGTGATCAAGGGTTTTGACGACCCACTACTACCCAATATACCCCAGAATCAGCAGGAGTCAGAATAAGCAAAAGTCCTTAGTCTTTATTCTTGGTCCTTAGACGCAGGATTGAACAGGATGGAAGCAGAATCTCTGCAACCACCTTTTCCCTCATCTACCACCAAAATGTGACTCTGGCTCGTCTTACTCCATCCCCTAGTCCCTCCTACAATTCTCTGTATACACCAACCATGGAGCCAGCACAGGATAGTGAGAAGGACCATTTTCCAAGCATATACTCATAGAGTATTGTCCAATTGCTAATTAGCCCTAAGTGCTTGAACCAATCTCAGTGCAACGACTCAAGACTTTCAGCCCTCTACAAAGTGTGTCATCTTGTTGCCTGAAACCCACCAGGAAAGCTTCTATCTGTACCTATTGTTGCAGAATTTTGCACTTTGGTGTCTAGTGGCCCAGACCAATTTCCCCTTGACTCTGGTTGTTTCTTGAAGCAGTCACCAGATAAAAATAATACCATATGAACCAAAACCAATTATTGTGTTTGGTTTCAGATCAGTCAATTAGTCAGTCAATTAGCATTTAATAATCAGCTACTATGAGCTAAAATGTGCCAAATTCTGGGGATACAAAGAAAAGTAAAAACCAGGGCCTGCCCGCAAAGCATCTCACAATATAAAGGAAAAGATTTTAGAGGGCCAGTATTGAATAAGCCCATGTATAGGAAGAGTCTGGTCCAGGTATTACTTGAGACTTGCTCTCTGTAAGGGATACTTGTAGTTCAGAGCATTGGCTCACCATCTTCCCTAGACTACTTGTAGTTCAGAGCATTGGCTCTCCATCTTCTCTGACAGTGTTGAAAAACATGCTTGAGATAAATTTAAGGGATCTCGGTAAACAATGTATGTAAAAGGAACAAAGCATCCCGAACTCTGCAATTTATGACTGTTAAATAAATAGATTATTACTGCTAATTGCTCCATTTTATGACTGTTAAATAAGCAGATTATTACTGCTAGTTATTGTTTCATGTTAATGTCAAGCTGGAAAGTTGGAAATGATGCATGGCTGTGACCTTGGAATGTCCACTGAGTAGCCTGAAAAAGTTTAATGTTATTGCAATATTAGAGAGTATATGAACCCTGGCTCTCAGATCAATAAATGAAACTGCCGTGATGGTTTCCACCTGGCTCCTGCGTTACATTACCACACTCTTCATATTAGGTGGTCCAGGCCACAGAAGACAACATGCAAACAATTACATACAAACAAGCCAGATGAGAAATAAATTGGAGATAACCAGAGGTGAGGACCTAGCAGCTAGGGGGACCAGGAAAGGCTTCCTGCAAAGGTGGGATTTGGTCTGAGCCTTGAAGGAAGCCAGGGCAGCTCATTGGTGAAGGGGAGGGGAGTTCCAGGGGTGGGAGATAGGCAGCACAAAGCTCCAGAGGCTGGATCTGAGGGTCCTGTGAGAGAAGCAGCAGGGAGCCAGGCTGGCTGGTTGTGGAGGGTAAAGAGGGCATTGAACAGGTAGGCATAGGTCAAGCTGAGCACTTTAGGCTCAATACCTTTGACAATTTTGGCTGCAGGAGAAAACTGGGCCAATATCCACAGCATTAGGGTCAACAGTGACCTCAAGCTTCCTTTCCTGGGTTCCAGCTAAGTTCAGAGTCAATCATGTTATTGTGAGGAAATACCAAGAAGGAAAGATCACAATTGAAACAATTTTTTACACACAGATAAGGTTGTATGAATCCTTCATTCTTCAATATCTTAGATAAGCTTCAGGGGTTCCGGCAATAAATCCTACATCACTTGGGTGACTTAATAGCTGATTGTTGTTGCTGGGGTAATGCACAGGGCCTGAGTGGGAGGGCCCCCCCAGCAGCTCTCATTCAGTGGGTACACTGGACTGAGACCTACCTTCTCAATAACAAGAACACTGTGACTAGGAAAGTTTGCTAACCTTACACACCTGGATTAGATGAAGTTTGCCAACCTCACATTCCCAACTCTAAGTGTAGTCAACCAAAGCAATTGTTGGGACATAAAATCTTCCCAGATCAATCAGTGGTCAAACATGGAGTCCCTTTTGCCAGCTAGATACCAGCAATAGGCCAAAGCTCACTGGATTTCTTGAGATCTGTGTGGTAAGGGGATGTAAAGGACCCACTGAAGGAATTGGTGGTATTTAATCTGAAGGGGAAGGAAGGACATGATGGCACTTCATGTATGTGAATATGATGCCATAAAAGAAGGATTAGACTTTTTCTGCTTATACCCAGATGCCAGAACCAGGAGCTATGAGCAAAAGGTTAAGAGAGGCAGAATTAGGCTCAAAAAAGGCAAACGACCAATACTAAAAGCTGTCCCAACATGGAATGGGCTTCCTGAAGACTAGAGACAAGAAAGGGAGGATGTTTGTGGCCCATTTCTATTCAGGGACAGATGGAACAGAATGATTTATGAAGTCCTTTTCAACTTAGAGACATTGAACATCCTCCAAGTTTAAACTTGGATTGTCGGAAAAAATGAAAAGGGAAGAATTTTTTTTATTAATTCATCTTGAAATTTGATTATTTTTCTCTTTTTAACCTGTGAGTAAATTCATCATATTTTAGAGAACCCATTTTAGACTGCTCCAGTATATTAAACCTTTGATTTTAAACCCACAAGTCAGACGCCTTTGTATCAAATGAGTCCCGGTGCCCCTTCCTGGCAACTTTAATTTTAGGGGAAGCCTGCTGATGGTTTCATGAGAACAGCCAATCCCTTTGGTATGCTGAACACGGGTAACTCACACTCACAAGATTTCTAACTCATTCATTCAACAGATTTTTATTGAGGGCTTATATGGATGTTTTTCCATTAGACAAGCTGCCCTGACATTGGATCCCCAATGGAGCCTTCATTTGTCACAGCTATGGTTCTTGACCATGTTCCAAGAGAGTCTTTCCTATTGCATATTACAGTTAACACTTACAATCATGACTAAAATGGAAGAGTTTATTGACTATGGAAAGACAAGTATATGTGACCCTTACTTTATAATCACCAGCTTATCTCCTTATCAATAAGTGGTTACATATAAGACAAAGAGAGTAGACCCCCTTATCCAAGGAAAACAACAAACAAAAATACAGATTAGAACTTGCAGGGAATATACAAGAATCACCTGGATAAAAGTATAAAACAGCATGCTGATGAAATCTATAAATAGTGCAATACTGTGAGGGAGAGTTAGCTCAGTGGATGACAGAACCACAAAAAAATCTTCACAGACAAGAAATTTAATAGGGATAAATGTAAAGTCTTATATGTGGATACAAAAAAGTCACATGTAAGTATGCACAAGCATAAAGTGAGGGAAGCTTGATTAGACAGTGGTTGCTCTGACAAAGACCTGGGATCAATAGGGCAATGCAGGAGCCAAAACAACTCATGTGATGTTGGAAGGCATTAAAAAGAGCATGACTTCCAGGAAAAGGGACTTTGCCCTAGGACACATGTACTGTGCTAAGCACCACTGTTTGAGAAAAACATTAACAAGCAGGACAGTCCAAAGGCACCAGGATGGTGAAGAGCATTGAGCTCAGGACAAATGACCAGCAGCTGAGGTAACTAGGAATGTTTAGCATGGAGACCCGTGCTAACTGCTTCAAGTACGTGTAAGTGGAATTTAACTTGGCCAGTTTGACTCTAGAACGCAAGAAAAGTGGGGGAAGGTACCAAGAAATACTTTTGACTGAATGTCAGGAAACTCTCTGATAATTCAAGCTGTCCAGAAGTATAAGAAACTGCCTAGAGAATGGTGTGCTCTCTCTTCTCGGTGGCCATCAAGGAGTCTGATAACCTCTTGTCCATTTATTACAGTGGGAATTTCTTCCTCTATGTGGGAGATTGCCTCCTAATTGGTCTCCTTGCCTCCTTGCCATTTACACTGATCTCCATATTGCTGCCAAAAAATAATCTTTCTAAGGAAAATTTCCCTGTTCAAAAACCTGCAATGAGACTCCCTTGCCCAGGATTAAAACAAGCTATTCATTCTGGCATATTGGGATCTCCACATTTAACTGTTTTTGGTTTTTTTTTTCAGAATCAGCCACACAGAGCAAGTCCTCTCCTAGCACTTTCTTCCACAGATCAAGATTTTCTCCATGCAGAGATGTCTTGAAAAATGTTTAACAACCGGCTTTCTGAAAAAATGTACTCACAACAGATTTTTATGTTAACTCTGTTATTAAATGTTAATATTTTCTCCATCTCTTTCAATCACAATCAATACAACAATTAATCTTTTTCTGGCTTGTGCATTTTGCTTACATGCTTGTTCAAGCTGACTCCAGCATCCCTCTACCATCACACCAATAACTGACTAGATCTTAGCTTAAAAAAGCCCAGTTTGGGGGCAGCTAGGTGGAATAGTGGATAGAACACCAGCCCTGAAGTCAGGAGGACCTGAGTTCAAATCTGACCTCAGACACGTAATACTTCCTGGCTGTGTGACCCTGGGCAAGTCACTTAACCCCAATTGCCACAGAAAAAGAAAAAAAAAGCCTAGTCTTCCACTGCATCCAGGGTTATCTCCAGCCCTGATCTACATCTTGCCACTGGAGCCCAGAAGAAAGTGAGGCTGGTGACTTTGCACAGTCCTCCCTAACTAAAATTCAGTTCATTTCATATCATTGATAAGGTCTTCAACATTAAGTGTGATTAGCAGAGGAATTGATAAAAATTAATTCCTGAGACAGGGAGGGAGAAATCAATTTAGATCCACAGTCCCACTTTCTTGGGAGGTCCTCCAGTCAGAAATCCAAGTTATGTTAAATCCCTGTGGTCCATCAGGGGTCTTAAGCAGCCTCACTTTGCCATGAGCTTCAGAAATCCCAGTCATGTCCCTGAGGTTAAATTTTCCCTATAAAATCTACTTATGGACCACATAACTTGGTATCTGTCACACACTCTGGCTCATGTTTCTTTCTCTTTATCCTACCCCAGTGCTATGTGATATCTCTCCTAAACCCATCATGCCTTATGTCTCTCCTTTTCCTTCTTACAGCTAACTCTTTTGGGGTGATATGTCCCTTTCAGGATGTAGCCTGCCAGCTAAGGACAAATCACAACCTCATGGGGTGTTTCCTTTCTCCTGGTAAGTGACAAGTTCCATTTCAGAACTTACTCTTTCCATCATTAATTATTAAAATCCCTTTCTATGCTTTCCCACTCTATTCTATATTTACCATTCCTGATGTCTATTGTGGGATCTTCATTTTGTCGGTAACCTCTTCCCCCAAATAAATCTACCTTTTGCCAAAGAGAATGGCCATTGTGAATTCTTTACAGGACTGAACCCCAAATTTTGGTGCCTGCCATCATCTGGTGTCTTCATCAGCCACATCATCATAGCATGATTTTCCTGATGTCATGGTCATTTAGAGAATGAAGGACAAACAACAATCTCTGTGAGTAAGAATGGGAACTGCCCCATTGGAGACCCAACTGGAACTAGCCAATTGGGTAGCACAACTCCTTTTTCTTTTCTATCTTCTTTCCTTCTTCTTCTCTCTCCATATAAGATATCACATTTAACTGTGGTGCCCTGTCCAAATGAATGTAAAATTGATCACTGACCCTTTGCAAGATATCTTAGGGTTCACCAGCTAAAATTATGCATTAAACTCAAATTACTCTAGCTCTCATTGATTGGCCAACAATAAGTCCCAGACTAAGCAACTCTAGGTCTAGCTAACTGTCTCAAAATGAATCTAAGTAGCAATTGTGTCTGTTTTTCAGAAAACCTGAAGGTCTTCCCCTCCCAGAATGATTTTTTGTTTTAAATTTCTATCTTGTCATTCCTATGAGGATCATGACTTTGTACAGTTCTGCCTCACTTAATTTCAATTCATGTAGAAGACATCATCTTGTGATGTCAGTAGTCCTTTTGAAAAACAAAGGATTAGACATAAAGGGTGAAACCATAAACAAATTAGGAGAACATAGGATATATGTTCTATAAAGAGCTATAAAGAAGAGAGGAATTTATGGCCAAAGAACTAGAGAACATTATGAAATACAAAATGGATAATTATGATTAAATTAAATTAAAAAGATTTTGCACCAAAACAACAACAAACAAACAAACAATGCAGCTGACATTAAAAGGGAAGTAGAAAGCTGGGAGAAAAAATTCACAGCCCAGTGTTTCTGATAAAGGCCTCATTTCTAAAATGTATAGAGAATTGACTCAAATTTGTGAGAATACAAGTCATTCTCTAATTGATAAATCATTAAAGGATAGAAACAGACAATTTTCAGATGAAGAAATTAAAGTCATTTCTAATTATATTTTAAAAAATGCTCTATTGATTAGAGAAATGCAAATTAAAACAATTCTGAGATACCATTTCATACCTCTCAGATTGGCTAAGATGACAGAAATAGATAATGGTAAGTATTGGAGGAGATGTGGGAAAACTGGGACACTGGTGCATTGTTGGTGGACTTGTGGAATGATTCAACCATTCTGGAGAGCAATTTGGTAAGCCCCTACATATAAACCTTAATGTAGTCTTACCTAGAACATTGACAAGTCACAGAGCCAGTATATCTTAGACATGGAACTTGAACCCAGAGAATAAATGATATAACATTATTAAATATGGTCACTACTGACCTTCTAGGAAAAAAAAAAAAAAACCAAGGATCATCATTACATTTATCTATTCATAATTGCAAGACATTTGAGACCTGTCTTCAGTGAAGGGCCATAGAGCATTGGGCCAAGAGTTAATGAGCTGTTATACCCCAGTCACATCATTTCCTTGGTATAGCATTCCTAGCCTGGATGGCAGACCCAGTGCATCTGGATTTTAGGAACACATCTGACAAATTCTATTAGATTTACAATAAATAAATAATTATAGCCTCAGGTTTATGGAGCAGACTACAAGTTTTGTAGATGTTCAAGAGGTGCAGTCAGAGGCAGATTGATGGACAAGAATGGATTTAATTGGGGCCTTGAAAGTTGGGTAGAATGAACTTGGCAAAGGAGAAAATGACAGCATTCCATTCAAGAACAAGGCAGGAGCTGACAAAAGTGGGCTTGACTATGTTTTGGGTGAGGCAGAGGAGAAATCAGTCTATGTCAGAGGGTAAATATTGGGAATTAAAAGGAAATAAACTGGAAAGGGCAGAGTAGAGCTAGACTCTCCAAGGGATTTAATTGGGGCCTTGAAAGTTGGGTAAAATGAACTTGGCAGATAAGAAAATGATAGCATTCCATTCAAGAACAAGGCAGGAGTTGACAAAGGTGGGCTTGACTATGTTTTGGGTGAGGCAGAGGAGAAATCAGTCTATGTCAGAGGGTAAATGTTGGGAATTAAAAGGAAATAAACTGAAAAGGGCAGAGTAGAGCTAAACTCTCCAGGGTCTAGAAAGGCAGGCAGAGGCATTTGGATTTTATGTTTAGACTGCAAAGAAAAGTTAGAGAAGCTTGCTGAGCAGAGTACTGTCATGATGAAAGATGAGGCATAAGATGAATCTGGTAGGTAAGATTGATTGGGGGACATAGAAAGTGAAGGTAGGGGGAATGGGTAGGAGACTCTTGAGATCATCCAGGTATAAGTAGAAGTAGGGAAACCAATAGAATGCATCATTGAAGTCATAAATCTGCTCCTGCAAAGCTGCATAATAAAGTAGGGGCTCAGAAGATGCCCTGATACTTTCCCTCCATCACCTCTTAACTTTATTCCTAGGTTTATTTGCCAGCCAATCAGGGAGCATTATGGGAGCTGATGGCAGTTTTGTTGTCCCAATTTCCAACAGCTGCTGTGGGATTAAGTTAGATAGTGCCCCACGGAAGACTTTTGTGAATAGAAATGAGGGAAATCATGAGTTTTATACTAGTAGAAATGTTCATTAGGAGGCTGGACAGTCATTTCCGTGGGATGTTGCAGAGGCCATTTCTGAATGAGTTTAGAAGTTGAACCTGATAATATCCATGGAATATTATCCATAGATTCCTTCCATCTTCAGCTCTAAATACCACTTTGCTGAGTGGTCAGATGTAGATAATGAAGGGGAGGAGAAAGTAGAAAAGGAGCAATCACTGTGGGTGAAGTTGAAAAGAAATACTTTAGGCTGAATGTCAGGAAACTCTCATAGTAATTAGAGCTGTCCAGAAGTGAAAGAGGCTGCCAGGATAGGTGGTATGGTCAGGATAGGCTGAAGGTCATCAAGGAGATCTTGGACTACCACTTGCTGATTTGTTGCAGTGGGAATCCCTGCTTTTTATGCTGGAGATTGCCTGGTCCCTGAAGTCACCTCCAACTTCCATGGAATTCTCTCCTCCCTTTAAACAAGTACTATTCCAGTCTGGGTCCTGGTTACCTTTCATCTGGTTTATTATTTATCTCTAATTAGCCCTAATCTCTATATCTACTGTGGTCTTAATATTGCTGTCCAAAAAATAGCCTTTC
The DNA here is from genome assembly GCA_016696395.1 of Antechinus stuartii. Taxonomy (NCBI): domain Eukaryota; kingdom Metazoa; phylum Chordata; class Mammalia; order Dasyuromorphia; family Dasyuridae; genus Antechinus; species Antechinus stuartii. The sequence continues at coordinate 3,394,034 of MU174454.1, read as the reverse complement.
TAAGGAGACTTTCAGAAACCTGCAATTAGCCTCCCTTTCCCAAGATTAAAACAAGTTTCCTGGCATGTTGGGCTCACCACATCCTGCTACTTTCTTAGATTCTGCCACACAGGACTGGCCCTGCCCTGGTACATCCTTCTATCACTCAAAATTACTTCTGGGCATACCTGTGCTGGGAAATTTTTAACATTTGACTCTCCAGGAGGAAAAAAAGCTATCTCAGCAATTTTGAAGTTTAATTAATTTGCATGATTAATATTTTTTTTTCTGTGTCACTTCCTTAAGTCTTGGCGATGAATGAAACAATAAAACAAACCCTGATCTGTTTTCCAATTTCTAAAGTGTAAATATTCACATAGAATATTTAACACCTGCATCTTGGCTGTGGTCCTAATTCCAAAACATTCTTGACTGTTTTTATGAGTCTTTCTAATAACATTTGTCTTTCTTTATACCCATATGACAATGGTAACTGCCTATTGATGAAGTAGCTTGTTTATTTATACCATCTACCATTGTGTTGTGATTTACTATCATGGCTAATAGTCAAGTGCTACTGACCAACCATGACTTTTCTATAAATTTGCTCTGTATATCACTTTAATTAGCTGAGCCTCAGTTTTTGTCATCTGTAAAATGGGGGTGAAAATAACCTGCCTATTCGTAATTTGATTGTATTAACTGAGATGATGAATATTAAATCACCTGGAAAAGTATAAAACAATGTTCCAATATATGTCACAATTAAGATACTACTTTGAGGCATTAGGGTCCTTCTCCCTTCTTTTTTCTCCCCACCTTGTTTCGGGGAAAAGAAAGGCTTGGGTCACTTCCTTCCTTCCAAAAATATCAAGTTTTTAAGATTTCTATGACTTCTTTATGGGTGCCATAAGTGTAGCAAGACCCAGAAAAAAACCAGAAAATTCATCTTCCAGGTTCTTGAAGAATTTAAAAAAATAAATTTAGTAGAAAATAGGTTTGTGGCCTGAAGAAGCAAATTCCTCCAAACAATGGAGCTGTATTTGGAGTTGGTTCCTCAGAGTAGATTGTCCACTGGAAAAGAGATTGAGCCAGAAAGATGGGAGCTGAATGTAACTGGGAGGCTCTCTCCAACACCCAAGCTGTATATCTATCTGAAAATGAATCAGCTTTCAATTCAACTGGCTGGGAATAATGTTGGGTTCATTTTTTCAGTTTTTTTCAGCATTATTTTTTTCAGTTGGGGTTTGATGTGATCATTATTTAGTTATTCCAGGATTTGGATGATAGATTGGGTGCTGGCATGAAATGTGGAAATAGGAGGAAAGGATTCAGTTGCATAACCTAAGGGCAGATGAGTAATCTCATCATTCAGAGAAATCCAAAAGCCAACAAAAGAACATGTAGATAAACAACAAAGTTGAGGATAGTGGGCAGTAGATTGCCTCAGGATCCAACTATATTCTTATTGTTGGTACCTTCTGTCAGTTACCTAGCCTCTAGCTAGATTCTTACCCTGCTGGTACTTCCAGTCATTTACCTGCTTGTCATTGGTTCTTGATACATTGAACTTTCTGGATCCCAGAGCCTCTCTCCCTGTGGGATAAAATAAAGGTTGTTACTCTGAGTGCTTGGATGAGAGCTCTTCTCAGAATCTATTACCCTCATTCAGGGAGACCCAGACGTTAACTCTCACAACCCAATTTGGATATTTTATGAGAGGAAATCCCAAGTAGAAACAATGATCAAAATGAGCCTTTTAGTCAACTCTAAAATTGGACTTCCTTTTTTCAGAGTAAACGGAGAAAAGGCTGAATGTGGCCATGGGTTATAACAGCAGCAATGATAGTCACCCTACTGATGGAAATAGAAAAGTTGAAAGGCTTAGTTAATTTGAGATGAGGAAGAAAATAATGACTTGGGTTTTAGACATGGTGGATGTTCCAGGTCTGGTACTCAGGGGAGAGTCAAAAGTAGAGAAGCAAGTTTGACTTCTGTTTGCTTAAATGATAGTTACTTTTGTTAAATCCTAATAATGCATTTATATGCCATGAAAAATGCTTCTTCTCTTCCTGAGAAGGTCATAAGATCACAGAGCTAGAGCTGAAAGAGATCTCAAAGGCTATCTAGTCCAACTCTTTAATTTTATAGCTAAGAAAACTGAGGGCTGAAGAGGGCCCCTATATCAGGACCACATAGAGGAAGGATCTTGAACTCAGCTCTTTAAGCAGCACCACAAGAAATCTGCCTTTTTTGTGGTCCTTATAATTAAATACTCTGGACAGCTGCTCCTGTTCTATGTGTAATGCTGGAGAAACTGAGGCAAGACAGAGATTAGGGCTTTTAATATTTTAATAGTGGAGAATTTCGACTAGTGAAGCCATACTAGCCATAGCCAGCCAGCTGGATCAGACTCTTGTCTCAAAGCATCCAGCAACGAGCAAGTAATTCCAGAGACTTTTATAGGGCTCCAGCTATCAGGGAAATAAAGGTAAGGGCAGGGGGCTGAGCACTGGGTGAGTGGAAAGGATCATAACTTTTAATTCTGACAAGTTGGGGGTCAAGAAGATGGACTAGCAGGAGACAGGAGATCTGGGCCCAGGTGATACCCGGTATTTGAGATAAGCCATCTGAAGTTTTATGACCCTTTGGAATGCCAGAATGGCCAGAGTTCTGCAGCCCTAATTATCTCAATTCTAATGCCAGGAAGGGGGGGATGCCACTAGGGAAACTCAAGTAGAACAAATCAGAGGAACTGAGGCTGGGAAACTGAGGCATAACATTTGCCCTCTAACTTCTAATCTTCCCGACATATCCTAAAGAATAAAGTGGGATCAGAAAGTGTAATTAAAGGTACAATTGCCACAGAGCTTCTAACATAAAGTTATCACTGCTCAACACATGGTGTTTTCTGTGACAAAGTCCTCAGCATTTCATAGCATAATCCAATGCACCTCACTTTCTATAGAAACAAGCCACACAGGGCAATACAATTGTGGAGAAAGTCCTTAGATAGCAGCCTCCTTAGAACTGCAATACTCTATCTTTTCTATCAATGCTATACTTTTTTTTTATCACAATGTGAGAGCCACTGAATGGAATATATGCACAGGTGTGCCTACAATGTAGACCTGGTTTCTCTGCACACTGGTGAATAAAAGCCAAAAATCTATACTTGTCATGCTTTTCTTTGCTGCCTACAGAAATCCTCATCATGGGAGAAAGGATTCTGTTCCTGCTCCTCTGATTTTAATAGTATACAGGTAGGTGCTGACCAACATGGGGGTCCAAAGTAGGCAACTGTGTAGGGAAGAGAGGATAGAAGAAACTATATTTCCTTTTGTAGAGAAGGGAGCCTCCAGCCCAGTGTGTGACATTAGAAAAATATTCTCTCTTCCTCTTCTTCATCTATGTTATTATTATTCATGTTTTTTTCCAATCATCTGACTCTTAGTGACCCCTAATGAGATTTTCTTGCCAGAGATTTTGCAGTGGTTTGCCATTTTCTTCTCCAGCTCATTTTATAAATGAGGAAACTGAGGCAAATAGAATTAAGTGATTTGCCTAGGATCACACCACTAGTAAGTCTCTGAAGCTAGATTTGAACTCAGGAAGATGAATCATCCTGAATCCAAGGCCGCTCCTCTATTCATTTCCCTCCTAATTGTCATGTCATCATCATAGCTAACATTTATATAGTGCTACTATGTGCCAGACACAGTGCTAAGTAAGCACTTTAAAATTATATCACTTCATCCTTACAGTTACCCAAAGAGGCAGGTACTATTATTATTCCCATTTTACAGATAAGGAAACTGAGGCAAATAGAGATTAAGTATCTTTCTGAAAGTTACACAGCCAGTGTCATAAATTGGTTTTGAACTCAGATCTTTCTGATTCCAGGCCTAACACTCCATCTACTTGACCACCTACCTGCTCTCCTAAGATGTCAAAGTATATTTTTACTCAGAAAGATAAGAGAATGATGCAAAGCTATGATAGGCTTTGAACTCTTTAGAAGAATTAATGATCTGACACTGATGCATTGTTGGTGGAGTTGTGAACAAATCCAGCCATTCTGGAGAGCAATCTGGAATTATGCCCAAAAAGTTATCAAACTGTGCATACCCTTTGATCCAGCAGTGTTTCTATTGGGCTTATACCCCAAAGAGATACTAAAAAAGGGAAAGGGACCTGTATGTGCCAAAATGCTTGTAGCAGCCCTGTTTGTAGTGGCTAGAAACTGGAAAATGAATGGATGCCCATCAATTGGAGAATGGCTGGGTAAATTGTGGTATATGAATGTTATGGAATATTATTGCTCTGTAAGGAATGACCAGCAGGATGAATACAGAGAGGCTTGGAGAGACCTACATGGACTGATGCTAAGTGAGATGAGCAGAACCAGGAGATCACTATACACTTCGACAACGATATTGTATGAGGATGTATTCTGATGGAAGTGGATTTCTCTGACAAAGAAACTTAACTGAGTTTCATTGGATAAATGATGGACAGAAACAGCTACACCCAAAGAAGGAATACTGGGAAATGAATGTGAACTATTTGATTTTTGATTTTCTTTCTGAGTTATTTTTACCTTCTGAATCCAATTCTCCCTGTGCAGTGGGAGAACTGTTCGGTTCTGCAAATGTGTATTGTATCTAGGATATACTGCAACATATTTAACATATATAGGACTGCTTGCCATTTTGGGGGGGGGGGAGGGCGGGAGGGGAAAAAACGAAACATAAGTGATTTCAAGGGATAATGCTGTGTAAAAATTATCCTGGCATGGATTCTGTCAATACAAAGTTATTATTAAATAAAATTAAATTAAAAAAAAAAGAATTAATCATCTAACCTGCGAATTTTCAATGACTCCTCAGAGGCTAATACAATGACAGTGGGAGAAGACTGTTTGAGATCCTTCCATGGCAAGATCATTTAAAAGATAGAAAATCAATCCATTTTAATCTCCTAAGTCATAGACTTTTAGGTTTGTTGAACTGGAAGGAATCTTAGTCCAACCTATGTGAAAAAGAAGAATTCTATCTCTAGCATCATTGATGAAATTCAGCCTTCACTTCAGGCTGAACATCCCTATAGTGAAAGAGATGGTCATTGTCTCCTGACACAACCCACTACTCTTGGACATCTCTACATTCTTAGGCAGTTATTTCTTTCAGTAAAGAGCTACAGTATTCCTCTTTTCACCTATCCATTGGACCTAGTTCTGCATAGAGGGGTCTAAACAGAGTCTAAAGGAATTATTCATGGAGCATCTAGGATGGCTCAATTACCTTGCTTTGAGCAGAAAGGTGGCAGTTTGGGCCCATTTTGAATGGCTCATACTCCAAAGTAGCTATGCAGGTAACCAGAGTGAAATCAATTTACATATATGTGTATATATATATTTCCCCCTGAGGCAATTGGGATAAAGTGACTTGCCCAGGATCACACAACTAGGAAATATTAACTGTCTGAGACCAGATTTGGACTCAAGTCCTCCTGACTTCAGGGCCAGTGTTCTATTCATTGTGCCACCTAGCTGCCCCAATTTATATTTTTAAAAAGATTTTCATACCTTTTTTCCCCCCAATATTGTCACTTTTGCATATTTTTCTCTTTTTCCATTTTCCTTCCAACAATGAAAAAGCTGTTAAGCAACAAATGACTGACACAGATTGAGTCTGATATTGTGTGTAGTATTCTATACTCATAGCAGGAAGGAAGGAAATATGCATTTATTAAGCACCTACTTTGTACCAGGTACTTTGCTAAGTGCTTTACAAATATTATCTCATAAAAAAGAGAAAAGGACCCATATATGCAAAATTGTAATGGCAAGGAATTTAAATTGAATAAATGCCCATCAATTGGATGCCCATCAGTTAGAGAAAGGCTGAATAAGTTATGGTATATGAATGTAATGGAATATTATTATTCCATGAGAAATGATCAGCAGTATGATTTCAGAAAGACCTGGAGAGACTTAAATGAATTATGCTAAGTGAAGTGAGAAGAACCAGAAGATCATTGTACATGACAACAGTAAGATTATACAATGATCAATTGTGATGGACATGGCTCTTTTCAACAAAGAGATACAGCTAGCATTATATATAATAATCTGATACATAGACACCATATATGTTCATGTAATAGCTAGCATTTACACAGAGGTTTAAGGTTTCCAAAGCAATTTACATGAATTATTTCATTGATTGTCATAATAACAATGGGAGATAGAGGCTATTATTATCTTCTTCTTATGGTTGAGGAAAATTGAGCTCACTGATCTGCCCAAAGTCACACAGCTAGGAAGTGCCTAAAGCATAATTTGAGCACAGGTGTTCTTGACTCTATCCACTGTGCCCCAACCAGCCTTTGGTCACTTGCCAATTTCCAGAAATTCACATCTATATTTTGATTCTTGCCACTTATCAAAACCTCTGAGATCCACAAATACTATTAGCATAATGACTTTTCTCGAGTAGATTTTATTCCTATCTATTATTTCAGGGAGGATTAGATTATTCATCAGAGTCAAAAATTTGTCACAATCTTTAAAATCACTTTATCTGATACTACAATTCTTATTGGTTCCTTCAGTGGACAGTAGAACTGATTTTGACTGGGAAAGAATGCCCATAATTTTAGTTTCTATTTATCTCTTTCCACATCCTTGTTCTGGCTGAATGCTTACCTTTTTCAAGGTCTCCAACATTAGATTTGATATCTTCCCAGTCTGTTCCATTTAGTATTGTAATGCAATTATTCTTCACTTCCAGACTGGTATTTGCCCTTCTGACAAGGGATGATATATGTAATGTCTTTGGGTTCTAGGGTCTCAGCCCCAGTTAGGCTGGCAAATGCAGAAGTAGCCAGCCTTCCTCCACTGATTTTTCAGGGAGCTCTGAGAGAGTTCATGAGATCTTAGGATCATGGTTTTAAAACTAGTAAGAACTCTAATGGTCACTGAGTTATAGTAACAGAGGGAGAGATTAGAGAGAGCAGAGGGGGAACGTGAAGAAGTTGAGTCAGGAGCAAGACAAGCACTAAAAGTGGGGTTCTTCACCTTTTTGTGTCATGATTCTTTGGGTTATCTAATGAAGTCTGTATAGAATCATGTTTTTGAGTGCATAAAATGTAGAGGACTGATTATAAAGGAAACCTTAAGTATAATTGGTAGATATTCAATTATGCATAATTGAAATATATTTTAACAGATTTTTTCATTTAGTATTTTATTTTTCCCCAGGTACATATAAAAATAATTTTAAACATTTATTTTTAAATTTTTGAGTTTCAGATTTTCTCCTTTTTGCCCTTCCCATTCCCTCTCATTGAGAAGATAAATAACTCAATGTAGATTATACATATATAACAATGCAAAATTTTCCATATTAGTCAGGTTATGAAAGAAAACATAAGCCAAAAACAATCTTCAAAAAATAAAGTTGGAAAAGTATGCTACAATCTCTATTCAGATACCATCAGTTCTTTTTCTGGATACAGGTAACATTTTTCATCATAAGTCCTTCAGAATGGTCTTGGATCATTGTTTTGCTGAGAATTATAATGCCATTTATAGCTGATAACTTTACAATATTGCTGTTACTTTGTATAAAGTACCTTTCATGTCATATCAGCTTATAGTAGTCTTTCCTGTTTTTTTTTTTCTGATAGCACCCTACTCATCATTTCTTACAGCACAATATCTTCTATCACAATCACATACCACAATTTATTCAACCATCCCCCAATTGATGGACATATTTCCATATTTGTCATCTTATGAAAGAAAAATCAGATCAAAATGGAAAACACATGAGAAAGAAAAAAATAACCCCAAAAGGGTCAAAATTGTACACTTTGATCTGCATTCAGATACCACAGTTCTATCTCTAAATGCAGATGACATTTTCCATCCTGAAGTCTATTGAAGTCTCTCAAAGTTGTCTTGAATTACCATATTGCTGAGAAGAGCTAAGACTATCATAGTTGATTATTACATAATGTTCTCTTGGTTCTGCTCACTTCACTCATCAATCATTTCTTGTAAGTTTTTCCAGACTTTTCTGAAATCAACCTGCTGATCACCTCTTATAGAATAACAATATTCCATTATATCCAAATACCCTAACTTGTAGCCATTCCTCAACTGATGGACATTTATTCAATTTCCAATTCCTTGGCACTATAAAAAGAACTGCTACAAACGTTTTTGCATGGTTCTTTTCTTCTTTAATTATCTTTTTGAGATACAGACTCAATAGTGACACTGCTGGAATAAAGGATAAGCACAGTTTATAGCTCTTTGGGCATTGTTCCAAATTGGTCCCTAGAATGGTGGGATCATTTACAAGTCCATCAACAAGGCATTAGTGTCCCAGTTTTCCCACACTTCCTCCAACATTTATTATTATCCTTTACTGTCATCTTAGCTAATCTGAGAGATATGAGGTGGTACCTCAGGCCAATTTTATTTTTTAAGGAGTTTTTTCTTCTGTGAATTTTTGTGCCTCTCTTTCCATTTGTACAATTTTGATTTTTAAAGCTTTCTTCTCCCCATTGACTTTTTGTATTTCCTTTAACATTTGGCTTAGTTTGTTTTTTAAGGTGTTATTTTCTTCAATATTTTTTGCCTCTTATTTTTCATGATTTTTTTGCCTCATTTTCATTTCTCTTCCAATTTTTTTTCTTTGCTTCTCTTACTTGATTTTCAAAATCCTTTTTCAGCTCTTTCATAGCCTGAGACCAATTCACAGGGTTTTTTGGAAGCTTTGAATGTAGAAGCTTTAACTTTGTTGTTTTCTGAATGTGTGTTTTGATCTGTAGTGATCACTGCAGTAATTTTTTATGGTCAGAATCTTTTTCTGTTGCTTGCTTATTTTTCTTGTCTATTACTTGACTTGTAACACTTTGTTAAAGTTGAGCTCTCCTTCCAGTGCCCCAGTAAGGGTGCACTGTCCTAGGCTTCAGGGATTTTGTTCATGTAAAATATCTTCAGAGATACTTCTAGGGACTTGTAAGTTTTTAGTTCTTCCAGGGTGGTATGATCTAATTGAGAAGTTGGTTTACTATTCTCCTGGTATCTGCTCTGATCTATGAGTGATAACAAGCACTCTTTTCTGCAGTGGAACTATGAAGAAGATCCCTGCTCTACTATGGCTAAAAACTCTTGTCTACTAGTGCTCCTCTTCACTCTGGAACTACCACCTAGGACTGCAATCTGGTTCCAAGTATAGGTAAAGCAATTGAGTCCTACCTCAGTGCTAGCAAAGAGGCCCTTGGAATCTCCTTCTAAATAATTGTTTGATCCTTACTATCTGTGGACTGAGCATCTGGAAAGTGCCACTGATATCACTGATTCAGGACACCTGAGGATTGGTCCTGGTTTGCTGAGGATAAGGCTATACTGGTGTGGCTTGCATTAAGTTGTGCTCCATTTTCATTCTGCTATAACAGACCTCAGAATATATTTTATGTAAATGTATGTGACATGTATGTCTACATATGCCTTACAAAACACACATCATATATAATTAAAGTGAAAATAAATGATATAAAAATAAAATAAAGTATATATCATGTAAAAATGCATGTGTGTGTGTCTGTGTGTCTGTGTGTTTCAAGTCCAGGCTCAAACACTTGCTAGTTGTGTGAACATGGACAAGTCTCTTGGCTCTGTTTGCCTCAAAGTCCTCATTTGTAAAATGAGCTTGAGAAGAAAATAGCAGACTATTCCACTGTCTTTACCAAGACAACCCCAAATGGGGTCACAAAGATTCTGAATTGACTGAAAAATGAGTGAAACAATAACAAAACATTGTGAATATTAATAAAAATTATGTATAGTCATCAACTAATAAATAACTATATATAATTATACATAAATATATTATATGGAAATATTTTATAAATAAACATATATATTTAAAATTCCAGGGTCAATCAATAAAAGTGTGGAAAGTGAAATCTTCTTCCATCTTGCTTTCTCCTATTTTTATTGTCCTTTCATTTTTTTTATTTGCCCTTTATTAAAACTGGAGAACCTGGGTTTCTTTCGAGTTCAGAACAATGCTTTCCTCTTATACTGAAGTATAGTCATTTGCTTCTGGTAATGTCATTGTATCCTCTCCTTAGGCCCAATCCTGTGTAGGTTACAATCTCTGTCAAGCATGGAGTCTTTAGTATGTGAATGTGGGGTATGGGCTTTTGAGGGTGTACATCTTTGAAATCTTATATGATCAGTCTTATGGTGTCGGTATTATGCCTTTTCTTGTTTTGCTTTCAACTTCTGAATTTCATCTCTTTATGGCACTCGTCTCTTTGGTTCCAACTGGTAAGGGTCCAAAACTTAAAAAAAACTCTTTCTTTTTTAAAAAAAAATATTTTATTTGGAAAAACAGTAAGGAAAAAAGAAAAACAAAAAATAAATACAAAACAAAATAAAGCAAAACAAAAGAGAATATTGTCATGTGCCCAGCAGAACACCAGGGAGGATTCAAAATATATAACATCAAATTACTAGATCAAGAAATTATATTCATGGATGTCCATTTTTTTTCTGCACTTCCTTGTAAATTATTGCTTGGTTCTCTGCTGCGTGCCTTATGTACTTTATTCCTTTTTCCCTTTTTCATCCATTACCCCTAAGCAAGCTACAGATAAGAAAAGATATGTTTATGTATGCTTATATAGATATATACATACACACACACACTCACATACACTCATACCATATACACATATGTCTTTCCTATCCCTGCTAACTTTTTAATTAAATTCTGCTCTATAACTTGCCTTGCTATATTATTTAACCTCCCCCAATCCAAGGAGACCTCCTTTGTCTTCTTCCCTCACCCTTTGTTTTATTATCCACCTATTCCTTCCCCCTTATTTCTTTATAGATTTTCAAGCATGCTACATCTTTTATCACTTGTAATGTAGTGTTGTCTATTTAACCCATTCTCCTTGTGAGTAGGTTTTCCGAATTCTGAGCCTTCTCCCTATAATGCCTCTGTGTCTATTCTTCCCTTGCATCTCATTTGTATAACATGTGTATTATTTTTACCTTAAACCCTATTTTTGATGTGAATCTTAAACATATAGTATACATTTCCCATGTAAAAAAATATAAACAATTCGTCCATGTTTAAACAGTTTGTCCATGTTGAGTTCCTTAAAATTAATCTCTGATATTGGCTCTAATATGTTAAATTTTCTTTAAAGTTTGGGTTTGATTGATAGAAAGTCCTGAAAATCTGCAAGTTCATTAATTTGTCCAATTTTTCTCATTCCAGATTAGATAATTTTGCTGGATATGATATTTTTGGCTGCAGGCCTAGTTCTTTTGATTGTTGGTACACATGAATCCAGGACTTGTGGTCTTTTATTGTAGCTGCTGCTAATTCTTATCTTGCTGATAAGACTTTTTCTTGTTTCTTGCAAAATTTTCTCTTTGATCTGGGGGGTTTCAAAATTTGATAATAACATTCCTATGTGTTTTCCACAAAGGATCTCTAAGATAGTGATTGGTGAATTTTTTTTTTAATTTCTGCTTTCCCCTCATGTTCTATCATTCCAGGACAATTTTCTTGGATTATTATTTTTTTTTTCATTATTGTGTCAAGGTTCTCTTTTTGGTCAGAACTTTCTGGCAGTCCAATTATTTTTATATTTTCTCTTCTTGATCTGTTCTCAAGCTTTGTCATTTTTCTTATAAGATGTTTCACATTCTGTTTTATTTCCTCATTCTTTATAATCTGTTTTGTTATTTCTTGGTCTCTCATAGCTTCATTAGCTTCCCCTTGCCTAATACTAATTTAAAAAAATTTTTTCATCTTTGATACCCTGTATCTCCTTTTCTAGTTGGTTAACTTTTTTTTCCCCATAATCTTCTTGGTTTTCTTTTTTGTTTTTAGTTGTTTTTTTTTTGTTTGTTTGTTTTTTCTCAATGTCTCTCATTTAATTTTAAAATTCTTTTTTGAGTTTTTTTAATAAATCTCTCTGGACTGGGAGCCATTTCACATTATTCTTTGGGGTGGAAGCTTTTTTTTTTTTTTTTTTTTTTTTAATACTGAAGTGTCCTTTGAAAATATACCCTGGTCTTCCCTGTTCCCATTATATATTTCAATGGTTGACAGTTCATTTTTTAAAAAAGTAAGAGGTGTTAGTCTAGGCACCTCTAATTGTGGGGTGGGGCAGATGGTGTCTCAAGTTTCCCTTCAGCTCTTCCTTCTGACCAGGAATCCCAAACCAAGATCTCCACCCTCCTACAAGTGTCCATAGCCAGCAGCATTCTTACACCCTTGCTTGTGCACTGGGTGTTGCTTGCTTCTTGCCCAAGGCTGCCTATCAGCAGTATAGCTGGGCCTGGCGTTCCTAATCAGCCAAGGTTCATTCAGTCCTTCTGGTCCTGACTCCACAAACAATTTGGGAAGGGAAAGTTTCTGTGGTTCCTGCTGAGTCTCCAGCCACATCTCTCTAGCCAGAGAAGTGCCCACTTGATGTTTCTGCAAAGCTATTCCAGAGGAATTTGCACTTCAGACAAATTAATCCCAAACCAGTGGTTTTTCTTTAGATCTTTTCAGACTGTATCAGGAGGACCCCAGTTCTGCCCCAATTTTTTTTTTTGATTTTTCATGAGTCTATGTTTGCCCTGACATGCAAATTTGTTCTATTTGTGGGGGGAATTGGGAAAACTTGAAATTTGCTAATTTACTCCACCACCTTTCCAGAATCCTCCCTAAAACTTCTTTCTGATAAGACTAGGCTAACTGCTCTTTAGTCATAAGGAAAATTATGAATGATTACACTAAATTAAGGTGGAAAGAAAAGGAGCATGCCCCAGATTAAAATTAAGTCTATTTTTGGAACTCTAAATTGCAGGTGTGGAGTCCTCTTTTATCTCAGGCAGCTATTTGATTTAAGAGTTAAAAGCTTCTAACAGCTCATTAATTTTTGATTTTCAAACTGTACTTCTTCATTTCAGGGACATCTCTTTCAACAAATTATAAAGGGTTTTCTGTACCTGAAATACCCAATACTCAGTTGCTTTTTAAACTCTGATATCCTTTTTGGTCTTTCATACAAATAAAAAGAGAAGAAGGCAATCGAAGGGAAAAAAAAGATGGAGCTGGTCTGACACTTTTCCACATGATATTCTTTGTTTTAAGTTATTTTCCTTATTATCTATAGTTGTCTTCTGGGAATTTGATTCACTTTACATATGTGTGTTTGTAGCTGTGCATATACATACAAAAACATGTATATACTCATACACATAAATATATATACACACACACAATATATATACATATGTGTGTATATGTGTATATATATGTGTGTGTGTGTGTATATATATATTCAGATTATGAGAGTCAGTTGCCATTGAAGAGAACTGGCCTCCTGACTGGGCCCAAATGTTCCTTCCTTGGAATTTGGCTCTGAAGCTCATCCTGTTTTAACAAAGCTTTAAGAAGTTAGTACCTTACTCTAACATTCCCCAGACATTTATGTGTTCAGCCATTCCTAATTAAAAGACCAGAGTTGAATAAAAATTTTCACCTCCAAAAGGTGTCCAGACCTGCTTACTAGATGATTTTGGTACTAGCCCACATCCTGATCGTGGATGAGAAGTGAAGGGGTGGAAAGCAAGAGGATAGTCAAAGAGGAGTCCATTTATTCAAAAATTTTTCAACCTTATATACTCTAATACAATATATCTTACTGTGCATGTGCTATCTATAGGATACTGTGCATATTGGACTACATAAACAACTTGCTATTGTGTGCAGATGTTTCCTTGCCACTCTAGTATAACTCTGCTTTAATCAGAACATAGGTTGTCATGCCTCTTGACATGACAGGAAGGCTGAAACACCCCTAGGGGGATGGGGAGCCAAACCAGACATGTCAGCAGGGTTCCTTTTCCTGGACTAAAGGGTCTTATACCTTACCCAGAGTTCCCCCATTATCTATGGCCCAATACAACTCCCACTTTCTTTTGTTTTCACTGAAGCATGTATATACCATTGGTTAAATTTACAAAACAAATTTCAGCATGGGAGGAATCACACAGGCAAGTATTGCTATAATAAGCAATATGAATAAACAAGATACTATAAAAGACTTTCATAAGTCCTAGAAGAAAGGTATAAAAAATAACTATTAATTCACAATCCCACATATACTTCTTTCAGCAGCCAAGAGATAGTCCAAAGTTAATCTATTGTCCATCACTTCATGTGTCAGGGAATCTAATGATTCCTTCAGCTTTTGAAGTCCTGCATCAGTCTCATTATCAATTATTTTTATAATCATGGTAATATTCATTAATCAATTGCCATCCATATAGGGCTAACAGCTATGCTCTTTCAGAGGTAGGCATAGTCAGAGATGGAACCACCTAATGTTTCCTGGGTCTTTTCCTTCATTCCTATGCTCTTCTCTTTTTTTTGTCTCTCTCCAATGGACAGGGCAGCTACTTCATATCAGCACCCATTGGTGCTTCTAATCTAGCCATCTTCGCCATCTAGAGAGACACAAGCAAACCCTCTGTGCTGAGAGGTTAACTTATCTGGTCCCTTCCATTTACCACTCTCCAGATTTCTCCACATCACCTGATAATTATCTAAAGATACTCAGTAATCTGCTTCTGAGTTACTAACAAACTTTGCTCTTTTATTAATTTAACCTAGCATTCTTCATACTTCTCTAAAGAGGGATGCTCTTTTGTTAGCACTTGCTCTATTTTGGCTGAAAAATGAAAGTGACTAGATTAGCTCTTACCGAATCTTGCTGCTAGTCTGTTCTTTTTTAAACTTACCCTGTTTCTAGGTCCCAGGGACTCATCATTCCTCATTAGCCAAACTGCTGTGTGCTCTGCTTTCCAGGGCCCTGTATTGAATGACAATTATCCAGACCTGCTTACTAGAAGATTGTGATACCAACCCAAATCCTGATCATGAGTGAGGAGTGAAGGGGTGGAACTCAAGAGGATACTCAAATAGGAGTCCATTTATTCAAAATATTCAAAATATACCTAATACACTTATATAACTATAGCTCCCTGTGCATGAGCTAACTATAGGCTACTGCACATGTGGGACCACTTAAACAATTTGCTAATTGTGTACAGATGTTTCCTTGCCATTTTAGTATAACTTTGTTTTAATTATGACACAGGTGTCAGGAAGGTCAAAATACCCCTAGAAGGGATGAGGAGCCAAACCAAACACATCAACAGGGTTCCTTTTACTAGACTAAAGGGTCTTATACTTTGTCCAGGATTCCCCACTATCTGTGGCCCTCTACAAAAAGAGAAACATAAAAAGGTAAAAAGAAAAAAATAAAATAAAAGAAATTCAAGAAAATTAAACTGTTTATATGGCAAGATAATATTTGTAATTCTTAAGAACTTTACTAGCAGAAAAAATATATATTGGCAGAGCATATAGCTATAAGTTGCTTTTGATGGCATGATACCCTTAAAAATAAAATTAAAGTGTTTGAAAGATAATTTCACTGGAGGAAGGGGAGGGGAGATTGAATGGGGTATATTATCCCAAATAAAAGAAGCATGAAAGAAATAATGGGAGGGAAAGAGGGGATTGAGAGGGTCAACAAAGCTTAAAAGTTCTCATCAAAATTGGCTCAAAGAGGGAATAACATACACACTCAGCTGAATACAGAAATATATCTTACCTTATAAGGAGGAGGACTGGTAAAAGGGGGTAAGGGAGGGAATTGGGAAAGGCAGGGATCAGAAGTGTTAAAAAAAAAAGTTTTTCTATGTTAGTCTATAAACTGTGAATAGCTGGAGCCTATTCCAAAGTAGATTTAGAGGCAGGTTTTAGAGAATAAGTAGCAGTTTAATTAGTCACTTTCAAAGTGAAGAATACAGTTTGCAAACTGGAAGTTCTCCTGGGCAGAAGACTTCTCCCTGTTTCAGGAAAGGTAGAGATTTTATGTAGAAATCACAAATGGGAAGGGAGAAGAAATTGTTTTAGGGCCTGAGCGGCTTCTCACAACAAGCTCACAAATGCAGTATAATATTGATGTTCCCTAATCCTGTGAAAACAGTTCTTAAGTGATTGTTTCTAATCATTAGGGTCATTACTTGGTGGAGGTGGGGAAGGAATCAGAATTCTGTGATGGCATTGAGTTTTACAATCTTTGATTCACTTCACTTAACATATACAGAAAAACATTTTCAAGGATTGATCATTTCAAGCTGCAATATAAGACACTGACTTCTAAGTCAGAAAAGTCACCTTAGAGAGATGCAAATTATTAGTATACTTATTACACATATCATCTTGATAATTATGAAAATCATAATAATTTTTCCTGAGAAGTAAGAATCTTATGAGGAAAGAAAGGATGGGGAATAAAAGAGAATAGCATGGAGGAATTTACATAGTAACTAATTATTATAACTATAAATGTGAATTGGATAAATTCACCTATAAAATGGAAACAGGTAGCAGAATAGAGTAAAACCCAGAATTCTACTATATGTTGTTTATAAGAAACACACATGAAGCAGAGAGATACATAGAAGATTAAGGTAAGAGGCCAGAACAGAATTTAATCACCTTAGCTAAGCAAAGAAAGCAGGAGTAGCAATCATGAACTCTGACAGATCAAAAGCAAAAATAGAGGTAATTAAAAAACAAAAGGAGAGAAACTTTATCTTGCTGAAATGTACGATAGAATATAATTCTAATTACATGGTAAATGGTAATTACTAAACATATATGGTAATACTAAACATATATGAACTTTCATATCAATATTAACCACATATGAACCAAATGGTAAGGTATTTACATTTTTGAAGAAAAAGTTGGATAAGTTATAGGAGGAAGTAGATACTATATTAGTGATGGACTTCATTGTTCCCTTTGAAGGACCGGGTAAATTTAACCAAAAAATAAACAAGAAAGAAATTAAGGAAGTGAATAAAATTCTGAAAAAGATAAATATGATAAGTCTCTGAAGAAAACTGAATAAAAATAGAAAAAATTATTTTTCTCACTAGTTTGTAGCACCTATACAAAAATTGAGCCTGTGTATTAAAACCTAAAAACTTCACACCCAAATGCAGAAAAGCAGAAATAATAATTACATCCTTTTCAGATCATAATGTAATGAAAATTACATTCAATAATGGACAATGGAAAGAGAGATTAAAATTTATTGGGGAATTAAATAATTTCATCCTAAAAAATAAGTGGATCAAAGAACAGATCATAGAAACAACGGACAATTTCATTAAATAAAATGACAACAATGAGACAATAGACCAAAATTAATGGGATACAGCAAAGTATTGCTTAAGGGAAAATTGATCCTTTAATTGCTTACATCAGTAAAATAGAGAAAGAACAAATTGAAATTTTGAGCATGCAACCAAAAAACTAGAAAAAAGAACAAATTAAAACTCCCCAGTTATACCCAAACTGTAAATCCTAAAAAATCTAAGAAGATATTAACAAAATTGAAAGTAAGAAAACCTTTGACCTAATAAATAAAACTAAACTCTGATTCTATGAAAAAATTAACACAATAAATAGACAATTGATTAGATGGTTAAAAAGGACAAGAAAAAGCCCAAATTACTAGGATCAAAAATTAAAGGGGCATTGTGGGGTCCTAATTGGTGAAATCTGTACAATTATGGTAATAGCTCTTCCAAAGCTGGAGAGAAAGCTATTACAAAGACACTGTGCCTAGCAAATAACTTTGTGTGTGTCCGTGAACTTCCTCAAACTGACCAGCACACAAAAAGGTGTAGGGTCTCTATTGACTTGAAAACCATAACAAGGGGATAATAACCCAATGTAAGCTATATCGAAGCATAACAAAGACACAGCAAGCAGACTACAAAATTCACTGTAATCACCATATAATCTTGGGTATTGGGTATTTACCCTAGTGTGCTGGTGTATAGGCTAAATCCTGGGGTCCAGGCCCAAAATTAGAACTTCTTGCTAAGTATAATGCAAATCCCTAATGGCATATGTAATGACGCTTTGCAGTTCCTCCTCCCTTTGATTGATTTCTATAATTACCATGGGACTTCTTTGGGATCTTTGCAGGAATCACTTTCCCTTTCTTTGGTACAATTAACTTTTCCCTTGGATGGGGGGTGGGAGTGAGGAGAGAAGGCTCAGAGTTCCCTTGATTGGGGAATTCTGGAATTTACAAGCACATTTACTATCAATGAAGAGGAAATCGACACTTATTAGTTATTTTTCTTAATTATATCCCAACAAATTTGACAATCTAAATGAAATAGATGAATCCCAACAAAAATACAAATTATCCAGATTAAGAGAAGAAAAAAATAAATAACCTAATCTTAGAAAAAGACATTGAACAAGCCATTAAACTTCTTAACAAAAACTTCCCAGAGCCAGAGGTACTCCAAAGAGAACTCTACCAAACGTTTAAAGAATAAATCTCAATACTATATAAACTATTTGAAAAAATAGATGAAGTCCTAACAAATTCCTTCTATATAACAAATATGGTACTGATATCTAAAAAAAAAAAAAACAAACAAAATAAAAAAGAAACTTATAAGTCAATTTCCCTAATAATTGATAAAGCAAAAAAAAAAAAATCAAAGAAAATACTAGCAGTGAAATCACAGAAACATATTACAAAGACCATTTACCATAACCAGGTGGAATTTATACCAGGGCTGCTTCAATAATGGAAAAACTATCCACATAATTAAGCATATCTGTAAAAAAACCAACAAAAATCATAATTATCTCAAGAGAAACCAAAAAAGCCTTTGACAGAACGCAGCACCTATTTCTATGAAAAAAGATAAAGAACACGGGAATAAATGAAACTTTTATTACCTTAAATAGTAAGCATTATTTATCTAAAACCTTAATTGAGCATTATACATAAAGCTAGAAATCTCAATATAATCAGGGTTGATACCAGGATGCTTATTTCCACCTCTATTATCTAATGTTGCACTTGAAATGTGAACTTTAGCAATAAAGAGAAGAAAAACAAAGCAAAAGAATTAGAATAACAATGAGGAAAGAAAATTATCACTTTGTAAATGATAAAATGTTATAGAAAATCCTAGAGAATTAACTAAAAAACTAATTGACATTATTAACAATTTTAGTAAAGTTTCAGGCCACAAGATAAATTCACAAAATCATCATTATTTCTCTGTATTGCAACTAAAGTTCTGCAGCAAAAGATAAAAAGTGAAATTCCATTTAAAATAACTGTAGAAAATATTAAATGCTTGTCCTTTCAAGACAAACCCAAGAACTATATGAACACAACTAGAAAACACTTTTCATATGAATAGGGTCAGATCTAAACAATTGAAAAAAATACTAATTGCTCATGTGTAGGTTGAGCCGATAAAATAAAAATAACAATTCTGCCTAATTAATCTATTTATTCAGTGTCATACCAATGAAACTATTGAATAATTATTTTATGGAGATAAAAAATAATAATCAAATTCATCTGAGTGAACAAAAGCTTAAAAATATCAAAGGAATCAATGAAAAAAATTGCAAAACAAAACCAATAGAACCAAAATTATTTTTGCAACAAATATATTTGATAAAGGCCTCATTTCTCACATATACAGAGAAATGAGTCAAATTTATAAAAATCTAAGTCCTTCTCCAGTTGATAAATGGTCAAAAGATATGAATGGGTACTTTTCAAATGAAGAAATCAAAGCTATGTAGTCATATGAAAATATCTTGTAAATCATTATTAATTAGAGGAATTCAAATTAAAACTACTCTGAGGTATCACTTCACATATAAAAAATTGGCTAATATGATAAAAAAAAGGAAAATGTTGGATGTTGAAGGAGATGTGGGAAAACTGGGACACAATATATTGTTAGTGAACTTATAAATCAATCTAACTATTCTGGAGAACAATTAGGAACTATGCCCAAAAGGTTATAAATCTGTGCATACCCTATATCCCAAAAGCATCCAAAGAAGGGGGAAAAGATCTATTTATACAAAAAGATTTGCTTCTATAAATATTTTTATATGTGGGGCTTTCCCCCCCTTTTCTCTGATCTCCTTGGGGTACTTTCCTTAAAATGGAAGCTTCAGGAGGAACTGGCCTATCAGAGGAAAGAGACATAGAAGAAAAGGTATCTTTGATTTTCACTCTGGCCTTCATCAGAGACTAGATTGAAAAAAGTGATCAAGGATCATATAAGAGAAGACATGGGAAAAAGAAAAAAAGGAAAAAGAGAGAAGATCAAACTTGACCTATGACATCAATATTTTTGGTAATTTCTAAGGTGATGATGTATTCAGGTAGGTAAGGAGTGTCATGAAAGCAAAGGGATGCAAAGGGTGCTGGAGTGGAGTGAATTCCAAGTTGAGAAGATTGTTGATTATCCTGGAGAAAGAATTATGGAGAGCCAGGAGTAGAGGAATAAACAAATGAATAGAGACAAAGCCTATTATTAAGTCTACCCCCTCTCACTTTACAAATAAGGAAACTGAGGTTTACCAGAATTAAGGGACTTGCTTAGGGTGATATTATTAAGTATTTGGTTAATAGACTACAAATATTTTGCAGCTCTCCTTAGCTCAGACATTGTTTCTACTTTGAACAGGGCTCCTTAGTATATTTATATAAGACTCAAGTCTCTACATGAACTGATGCTAAGTGAAATGAGCAGAACCAGGAGATCATTATACACTTCGACAACGATATTGTATGAGGATGTATTCTGATGGAAGTGGATTTCTTTGACAAAGAGACCTAACTGAGTTTCAGTTGATAAATGATGGACAGAAGCAGCTATACCCAAAGAAAGAACACTGGGAAACGAATGTGAACTATCTGCATTTTTGTTTTTCTTCCCGGGTTATTTTTACCTTCTGAATCCAATTCTCCCTGTGCAACAAGAGAACTGTTCAGTTCTGCAAACATATACTGTATCTAGGATATACTGCAACATATCTAACATATATAGGACTGCTTGCCATATAAGGGAGGGGGTGGAGGGAGGGAGGGGAAAAATCGGAACAGAAACGAGTGCAAGGGATAATGTTGTAAAAAAATTACCCTGGCATGGATTCTGTCAATATAAAGTTATTATTAAATAAAATAAAATAAAATATTTTAAAAAAGACTCAAGTCTCTAGCTCATTCTTAGAAGAACCTGTCCTTGCTAATTTATCTAAGAGATTGTATTTATTTGCAAATGTGCTTTGTAATCTTTTCTTGCACAAATGTTCTTTTCCCTTTCCTTTTAATAGCAAAACTATCCACATTCCAAAAAGATAATTCCTTATAATTCCATCTCTCCCTTTATCTTTTGACTCCTCATCTTGTACTTAACCCATACCAGGGCCTTCAATCTCTCTATCCATCAATACTTTTGCAAAACTTCAAATCTAAAAAGGCCACATCTTTCCTCCTTTATAATTTCAGTTCCAGGACCTTCAATCTCTCTACCCTTCAATATTTTTGCAAACCTTCAAATCTAAATAGGCAGCATTTTCCCTCTTTCATAATTTCAGCTCCTTCAAAGTAATCTTTGAATTATTTGCCTCTTTGTTCTATTATAAATACCTTGCCAGGCCTCGGACTTGGATTACTCCTATCATTTGACTCCTTTGCTATTCAATAGAGTTGAAAGAACAGAGGTGAAAGAAGTCATAATGTCATGCTAATTGGGCAACATATCAGTTTCTATTATTTACTCTCAACTAAATCTTCTCTCATTCATTTTCTATTCCCTTGAGTTTGTTTCACCCCTTTGATGCTCCCTCGAGCCTCTTATGACACTCCTTACCTACCTGAATACATCACCTTAGAAATCACCAAAAATATTGATGTCATAGGTCAAGAGTTCGATTTTTTCGCTTTCTCCTTTTTTCTTTTTCCCATATCCTCTCTTATATGATCCTTAATCACTTTTTTCAATCTAGTTTCTGATGAAAGCCAGAATGAAAGCCAGAAATGTCCCATAACTTGCCAAAGCCAGCCTCCCTATATTGATCCCATCTTTTTCAATATTCTAAAGCAAATTGCCACCTTCTTCTCTGATCTTCAATATCTTATTTTCTACTAACTCCTTCTATATTCCCTACAAATACACCTATATTTACCCCATTCTCAAAAATCTCTAGACTTAACACTATCATTCCTATTAGTGGTTATCCTGTATCTCCCCTTCTTTGCTAATTTCTTGAAAAAAAATTTATACTCAGTGTCTCAACTTTCTCTTTTATTACTTTCTTCTAAACCTACTGTAGTCTGGCTTCAGACTTCATTGTTCAGTAAGTAGATAATATTTTTTTCCAAAGTTATCAATGATCTTTTAATCGCCAAATCTAGTGTGCCTTTTATCAATCCTTCTTGACTTCTCTGTAGCTTTTGAAATGTTGATCACCTTCAGCTTCATATTGACTCCATTCTAGGTTTTTGTACACTCTCCTGGTACTTCCCATAATGTTCTGAATACTTCCTCTTTGCCTTAGCTTAACTGATAGTGTCTCTCCAGGCTCTAGCTAACAACTTTTTCTCTCTTCTCTTATGTTAATTAGTTGGATGATTCCATCCTCTTCAATAGTTTCAATTATCAACTTTATACCTAGACATCTAGCCTGTCTCACTTCTCAACTCTACTCTTATATCTCTGACTACCTGTTGGACATTTCAAACTAACATCTCATACTCAAAAATATCCCCCAAAGTGATTATCTTTTACCAAAATTCCTCCTCTTTTGAAGTTCCTTATTTCTGTCCATATCTTCTAATAAGATGCTAAGATGCTTTTCCTAAAAATGCAGATTAGACCACATCATTCTTCTGCTCTTAATTTTAGTAGCTTCTGTTCCTCTATGAATAAATAGACTGTTGTCCTTTTAACAGTAAAGCTCTTTACAATATGAACTTTTCTTAACTTTCCAATGTTCTCTCCTCCATGTACTCCATAGTCCGGTTATACCATCTTATTTGCTGTATGACTGCCTTGTCTCTGTGCTTTTATACTGGTTGTCCCACATGCCTGGAATCATCTCCCTCCATCTTTTCCTCCATTCTTCCTCTACTTTTCCTCTCCCTCCTTCCCTCTGTTCTTCCCTCCTTCTTTCTCTCTGTCCCTCTGTCTGTCTGTCTCTCTGTTTCTCTCTTCCTTTCTCTTTCTCTCTTTTTTCTTTCTCTTTATTTATTTATTATTTATCTTTTTCTCAGTACGATTTTATTTTTTCAAACACACGTAAAGATAGTTTTCAACATTAATTTTTGTAAGACTTTGTGTTCTAAATTTTTCCCCTCCCTTCCTTATCTTCTTCCTCCCCAAGACAGCAAGCAATCTTATGTAGGTTAAATATGTCTGATGCTTTTAAACACATTTCCATGTTTATCATGTTGTGCAAGAAAAATCAGACCAAAAAGGAAAAAAAAACTATGAGAAAGAAAAAGCAAATGAACAAACAAAAAATATGAAAATACCATGTTTTGATTCACATTCATTCTCCATAGTTCTTTCTCATAGTGGGTGTGAATAGCATTTTCCATCCCAAGTCTATTGGAATTGTCTTGAATTACCACAATTCTGAGAAGAGTCAAGTCATCATAGTTGACCCTTACATAATCTTCTTGTTATTTTGAATAATGTTTTCTTGGTTCTGCTCACTTCCCTTAGCATCAGTTCATATAACACTTTCCAGGCTTTTTTTTGAAATTACACTGCTCATTATTTCTTATAGAACAATAATAATACTCCCTTACATTGATATACCATAATTTATTCAGTCATTCCCCAATTGATCCATTCAATTCCATTGACATCCATTCAATTTCCAGTTAGTTTCCACTAACTAAAAAGAACTGCTACAAAACAATGTAGCACATATGGGTCCTTTTCCTTCTTTTATGATCTTTTTGGGATACAGGAATCCCCTCTCTCTTGACTTCCACCTCTGAACAACCTTGACTTCTTTCAAGATTCAGTGCAAATAATAGTTTCTTTCTTTTTTTGGTGAGGCAATTGGGGTTAAGTGATTGCCTAGAGCCACACTAGTAGGTATTAAGTGTCTGAGGTCAAATTTGACCTCAGATCCTCCTTACTCTAGGATTGGTGCTGTTTCTACTGCACCACCTAACTGCCCCTCAAATACCACTTTCTATATATGCCCAGACTCAATAATCACTCAAGCCTTCTCTTTTGAGGTTACTTTCCTTCTAATCTGTATCTATCTTGTACACACACACACACACACACACACACATATACATACACATAATCACCCCCATTAATATATAAGCTCTTTGAGGATCATTTTTTGTATAATGCAGAATATGCTTGAATTTTTCTTTCTTGGTATGTTATGCAGACCATGGATAGATAATCCTTGCTTCTGTTTCTTTCCTGATTTTAGGTGAATTAATAATGTTTGATATGGGAATAACAAGCAAAGAGTGAAAATAGAAGTTTGATCAGAACCATCATAAAGGTCTCCCTTATACTTAGAGTCAGCTGGAGTATAAATAGTCTGCAACAAAAGCAATTGAAGGAGGTAGAAATATAGACCTAAGAAGTTCATGTATCTTGAAGGATCATTACCCCTCATAACAAAATATTGTCTATGAATTGTCCAAAGATACTGAATTTTAGAATCTAGTAGAAACCTGAACCTAAGAGGAAACTTGTGAGGACTTTACAAACAGGATCAATAGTAAGTAGTCCTTGGCTGTATCTTTCTTATCTGTGTCCTTCATATTCATATTTTATGTTTGAGCTTGTTCTCCCTAAGAATCTTATATGAATACAGAGGAAGAATATTTCTGGATTTGGGATAGAATATCTTATTTTTATTTTTTGAATTTTAATATTTTATTTTTTCTAATTACAAAAATTAGGAAATAATTTAACCTTTTTTTTTTTTTTTTTTAAGATTTTGAGTTCCAAATTGTGTCCCAGTCTCTCTCCCTGTCACTACTGCTTCAGTTGGAGAGCATGAGACCAGCTTATTCTCAGGAAAGGATTGATGGGATGGAAGCCAATGATGATAGAAAAAGACGTATGTTTATTGAGCAGCACAGCCTTTGCTGTGCTTTAGCAAGCATGATCAGTGACCATTCTCCAGTCACTGTGTAAAGGGCTTGAATGAGCACCCTGAGGACACCTCATGGACAATGAGGGAATACCAACTGGAGGAGAGCCTACCCAGTGGGTCAGTTGCTGACCACCGCTGCTGACGGTTCCTGAAAACATCCTTGCACAGTCAGCAACTAGCTGTGACCCTCAGCCATATCTCTCCATTCCCAGGGAAACATGGTAATTTTTTTTTATCATGTCCTGAGAACAAAGAGTGTCTTTTACTCCCATGGTTTCCCTTCACGCTTCCCCTCCCCAATAATTGAAAAGGCAAGCAATTTGATAAAGGTTTTATATGTGACTTCATGTAAAATATATTTCCACATTAGTCATGCTCTGAAAAAATAAATCATAGACGAAAAACCCCAAAGGAAAAAAAGTTAAAAAAGAAACAGTATGCTTTGATCTTCATTCACATCCTATCAGTTCTTTTGAGTATTTTTCAACAAAGGTTCTTTATCTTGGAGCACTATTCTATAGATTCATTTGGAACTCTGTTGAAAGAGCTATAAAACTATGCATACCCTTTGATTTAGCAATACCATTATGGTCTGTATAACAAAGGACTAAATGAAAAAAATAGGAATTTTTGTGTGTATTTAAAAATGTATTTATTTCTGTCCCAAATTATTTATGACCACCCTTTTTGTGGTCACAAAAATGTGCTAATTGAAGGAATGTTCATCTATTGGAGAACAACTGAAGACGTCGTGGTATATGATTGTAGTAGAATACTATTGTGCTCATCAAAAAATGCCACCCAGGATGCTTTCAAAAAAACCTGAAAAGACTTACATGAACAAAGTGAAGTGAACAGAATTAAGGAAACACTGTAGAAATTAATATCAATATTGGATAATGATTAGCTGTAGAAAATATCTATTCTCAGTAATATAATCATCCATGATAATCCCAAAAAAATCTTATGATGAAAAATGTAGTCTGCCTCCAGAGAAAGAACTGATGAGAATATGAATACAGATTGAAGCATACTGTTTCTCTCTTTCTCTCTCTTCCTCCTTCTCTCCCTCCCTCCTTTTCTCTCTCTCTCTCCTTCTCTCTCTCTCTCTCTCTCTCTCTCTCTCTCTCTCTCTCTCTCTCTTTCTCTTTCACAAATACACACTTTCCCCCTCCCCTCTCCATTTTTTCTTTTGTATTCTTCTAAAAAACAACTACTATGGAATTATTTTATATTAAGTCACATGCATATCCTAAATCAGATTGCTTACTGTCTCAAAGAGTGAGGAAAGATAAGATGTGGAACTTAAAACATAATAAAGTTAATGCTAAAATTATTTTAAATATAATTGGAAGAAAATAAAATATTAAGGAAAAAAGAATTGTCTTGGATCTTTTTATTGCTGAGAATAGCTAAGTCATTCACAGTTGATTATTATACAATATTGCTGTTATGTACAGTGTGCTGCTGATTCTTCTCACTTCATTTGCACCAGTTTATGTAAGTTTTTCAGATTTTTTTGAAAGTTTTCTGCTCATCATTTTCTATAACATAGTAGTATCCCATGACAATCATATACTATGAGTTTTTTAGCCATTCCCTAACTGATGAGCATCCTCTTAATTTCCAATTCCTTGCCACCATGAAAAGAGCTGTTATAAATGTTTTTATAAATATATATCCTCTTCTTCAACCACCCTTGCCACTTTTTGAATATCTTTGGGATAAAGACCTAGTAATGGCTTTTCAGTATCAAAGAGTAT
>MU174454.1:3286729-3307055 GCA_016696395.1 Antechinus stuartii | reverse complement strand
GAGAGAGAGAGAGAGAGAGAGAGAGAGAGAGAGAGAGAGAGAGAGAGGAGAGAAAGAATATGCTCAGTTCTACATATAGAAGAGTCAAACTTCTACATGACTGGAGATGGGGCTGATTCTTCTCCCATCAGCTACTTCACAGATTTTTCTAAGGTTTCATCTCTTATCCCGGCAAAATAGAATTTTTAAAAATAGTTTCCCTAGTCTCTACTTCATCTCATCTCTCAGTATTTTACCTGGCTCCCAGTAACTATTCCCATTCAAATGAATTTAAGGCTATTACTTACTGGCCACATCTAGTGCTGGTTTTCTTTTTGTCTTTTCTTTGGGTAGAGAGGAAAAAAATCCTTTTTGTGGCTAGTTTCACTTTAAAAAAAAAAGAAAGAACAGAAAAAAAAGAAGAGGTGGTTATATGGCATAGTGGATAGAACTCTTCTCCATTTCCTCTCATTTCTTTTCCTCCTCCTCCTCCTCTCCCTCTTTATCCCTCTTCCCCACTTTCTCTCCCCTTCCCCTTCCCTTTTGCTTCCTTCTCCATCTCCCTGTTCTTCATCTTCCTCCTTTTTCTTCTCCTCTTCTATTTCTTCTTTCCTTCCTTCCCCTGCCTCTAATTAAAATCTTTCTCTCTAAATCTGCTTTTCATCCTAACTTCATTATTTCTGTCAGGAGACTATAAGCACTTTGAGGGCAAGGATGCTCTAGATTTTTATCTTTGTATCCTTTGTGGCCAGTATACAGCGGGGTCCTAATATTTGTTGAAGCTTAAAGAGTCATACAGTCTCTATTCAAAGACTTCCACTGATGAGGACTTCTGAACCATTTTGAAAGACGTTCTCCTTACCACTCCATGAATTTGCTTTACTAAATACCTTTAAATCTCTTCTCTCCCATCTGATTGTGACTTCTTGAATTATGCCCAATTCCTCTCCATCCTGACTTTCTTTTTCTTCTCTTTCCACCCCATAAGAAGTTCCTTATATTCATTCTACAAAAAGTATGTATTTCTATATTTACAGGCTAGTTCCTTGAGGGTAGGAGCTTGTCATTTTTGTCTTTATATGACCAGTGCTTAACAGGCTTTTAATAGTAGGTACTTAATAAATATTTGTTGGTTGATTGGAATTAGGGTTATATCATTTTATTTCTCCCATTGCCACCACACTAGCTCAGACCTCCCATCATTTCTCACCCAGACTATTACACTGGTTTCCTAATTGACCTCCCTAGTTTAAGTTGCATTCTTCTTCAATCCATCTTCCACATAGCTGCCATTATTGAAAGAACAAATCTGATGAGGTCACTCCCCTGCTCAGTAAACTCCTGTGGCTCTCTCTTTAGTATCAAAAAAAAAAATCCTCTGTTGGCATTTAAAGCTCTTCACTACCTACTCAATCCTACCTTTCCAGTCCTATTACACATTCATCCCTTCCACTCATTCTAGAAGCCAACCTGGCTTTTTTTCTGGCAATTAACACACAGATTTTCATCTCTCACCTCCATATCTTTGGACTGGCTCTTTAGCTTTCCTCCATAGAGAAAAGTTTCCTTAAAATCTCAATTTAAACAGCACTTTTTACATGAAGCCTTCCCTGATCCCTCCAGTTTCTAATGCTTCCCTTTGAAATCATCTTGCATTTATTTTATGCATATTTTGTACATAGTCTATGTGTGTGTGTGTGCACGTGTTTATATGTGTATCTATGTGTGTGTGTATGAGCGCTGATAGAATTTAGGTTCCTTAAGGACAATAATTATTAAAATCTTTACGTCTCTAGTATTTATTTAACTTAGTGCCTGGCACAAGAAAGTATTTGTTAAATATTTGTTGATTTTTCTCTCCATCACAGAGCTATTAAACCAATAGATGTTGATGAAAAGAATTGCTTGAGCTTTCTGAACAAAGCCACCTGCATATACCAGGTCTTGAATAAAGAAGATCCCACCAAATCCTGCCAGGTCAAGACTTGGATTGGGTAGCACTGACCCTTCTTAGTGCTCCTGCCAAGATCTTTGCTTTCCATAAGTGGAAGAGAAGCAATGCTCCTCTTCTTGAAATGAAGTTTGAAACGCTTGAAACCCTGCTACATGTGAGCAATATCTTGCTTCCCGCTTCTTGGGAGATGTCGTCACCATGGTGATCATGAAGCTTGGAACTTGAGAAGGAGAGCAGTGATGATCCTTGTTCTTCCTCTGGGATTTTCAGAGCAGATTGAACATCAAGGCCACGAAATGGCTGTTTTTTTTCCTCTTTGCCCCAATTTTCTTGGGCTCAGGCTGTTTCTTCTTTGGTGTAGCCCAGATACATCATGAATTTCAATCAGAGCCATTTACATATAACCCAACTGGATAAATGTTAAAGGTAACAGCTCTTTTAAAAATCATCTCTGATAGATCATCTGAGTCATCTCCCGATCTCCTGCGACTTGCTGCCTAATGAATGCTTTGAGAAAATAAATTAGCTTGCATCATAAGCTGGATCTCCTTTCTCTTCCTTGGGCAAAAGATGTGTTCACACTCAGTGAATGCAATTAATGAAATCCTGTGTCTTATGGGTGTTATTCCAGGGATAACTGTGGGAATGAAGGTCATACAGATCTGCAGAGCTTTTCCCATCCACTAAAGATAGAACAATCACTGCACTGACATATTTAAGAGAATAAATCAATTTAATAAACATTCATTAAACATCCACCATGTGACAGATTCTATTGCCAGATACTGGGAAGACAAAGGCAAAAGGGTGACAGTCTCTGCCTTCAAAGGGCTTATCAGAGTGTATGGGCTGATATAATGTATACAATTAAATAGGCAGTAAAGACTGGGCCTGTGATGTCAATGATATATAGAATTCAATTTATCAATGCAGCTGGGACTTTATCTCTGATGGAGAGTCTTAAAGCATAGTCTAGAACACTGAAATGTTAAGTGACTTTCTTCATATCTCAGAACCAAAAGATATCTGAGGCAGTCCTGACCTAGATTACCCTGGCTCCAAAGTCACTTCTCTTGCAACTTTCTTGCTGTGTCTGTCTTTCTAACTGTCTAATTTATTTTTACTTCTTCATCTCCATGTTTCTTTATCCATCACTATCTTTCTGTTTCTCCATCTCTCTCTCTCTCTCTATCCATCTCTCTCCAACTCCATATTTATCTATCTTTCCATCTCTACCATCTCTTTAAATATTCATCTTTATTTATTTATTTCTATGCATTTTTTCTATATATCTATATCTATTTATCTCTATAGGTAACTCCTCATTGGGTGTTCCCTTCACCAAGCATGAGGACAGTTGGTCACATGCTGTCTGCAACACTCCACAGGGACACAGATTAAAAAATAATTAGGACAAATTTAACAAAATAAACAAAAATACAACAGAACATTAATAATGTTAACACATGGTTTTCTAAGTCAGTCTGTGACCCACAGGGATCCTTGTGGATTATGTAATGGTCTCATTTCCCTTTGAGTTTGACACTCACTGATCTTCACCAAATGCATCAAAGGTTGTTTCCTTAAAAAATACAAAATAAATGATCGAGGAGAGCACTGGAATCTGGAGAAAGATTAGGAACTCAGGGAGGAGAGAAAAACCTTTTTGAGACCTGATGAGAAACCATGGATATTGGAAAAGAAAGTGTGGAGTGGAAAAGGTCTGCAGCATCAGTGAAAGCTCATCCAGACATCAAGATGGCAGCCTATGCAATCCTGTTATCAGCTGTTGGCCAAATAATACCTGGCACTGGGCTTCCCATTGGCCCTGCAGTACCCCCCAGACATTACTAGCTTTTTGTGCAGACAACATGGAAAACTAGCATCACTGAGGGAAACATTGCACCTTTATGCCTTTTATTGGCTGAGTGGGAACGGGTCCTTCTTCCAGTCTTTATACTTTTTGGGTTGGATAACTCCTTACCATTGACTGGCCTACAGACTATAATTGAATCTTCTCCTTCCCTCTTTGGCTAGTGTTTATTTGCCAATGACTGCCTTGGATAGGAAGACTGCTTTTTTCTATTCCAATTAATTTCCCCATCCCTGACACTCAGCACTGAAGCTTGGGAAAAGGAGGCAGAATTAGTCAAAAACCAAATATTTAATTGAGCACCTGTATTACCTAAACTACATTAAAAAAAAATCTCTCCCCTTCCTGACCTCAATGACAACTTAGGAAGACAGCAGACAATAGGGAAAGAATCCTGGATCAAGGACCTCAATTCGAATCCAGTTCTGTGTGAACATCAGTATGTCATAGGGGAAAAAAAAAAAAAAAACACAGGATCTGGAGTCAGGAGTTTCAAATACTATCTCTGATGCTTACAATTTAGATCATGTTGGGCGAATCATTTCACCTCTTAGATCTCAGTTTCCTCATCTATAAAATGAGAAGGTTGGACTAAATGATCCTAGGGGTCCTAGGATTCCATAATAAAAAAAATCAAATGATTTAATCCTCAATTTCCTCATCAATGAAGAAGAGATAATAATAAAATGAAGTGGTCCACAATGGGTGACAGAATATTGCAAATATTGGTCAACAGTGAGGCTGTTCACCTCCTCTTTTCGTACACACTTTCTTGATCTCTATGTCCTGTATAAGTACCTTGTAAACCACACTTATTTGTAATTACTCTTCCCATAGGCAGATGAGAAGTGGTGCTTCTCTTCTTGACCTCTGAGGAGGATGAAGCCATGGTATATGTGGGCAATACCTTGCTTCCCTCTTCATGAGAAAAGTCATCACCATAGTGATCATTTGTATTAATTCATGAGAAATGGTTTTCCATGGATGGCACCCAGATACTTTCTGCTTCTTGATGTGATCAATTCAATTCAGCAAAGTGACTAAGCCAGTCATAACTTGTATAGGGCCAAAGGAGCTGTGTTTCAGGGGACCATCACCCTAAGAACATACTCCCTCCACACAGATGACCACTGTCTCTATAACAGCCCCATTGTTCTCTGCTGTTGGCCACAAATCTCTCATTGCCTTTATTGTCTCCTCTCTGCAAGACCTGCCTTTTTGTCTCCCCTCCAGCTTCTGCAGGGATGAAGTTTGGACTGATCTACCTTTTCAGGATCATTGTGCCATGGTCAGTTGTCCCATGCACTGACACCATTTACTCTCCCCCACTCTCACCGTCACTCTAACCTGAGCTTGGACTGTCTTTGTCCTATGTGAAAATATTATTAATTATGTCATGAAAATATTCTGGTGCAAAGTCCTACACTGGACTTATTAATTCTCTCCAGCCTGCTTAGTAGTGCTGAGTTTGTTTCTACTCTTATCAGTTGGCTGTTCTTTGTCCTACATGATATCCAACTAAAGGTTGTTTATAATCCTAAATACCCTTTGTCCTTTTCCTCCAACCTTCCAATCCCATTCCTGATCATATCCTTGGACAAGACATGCTGGGGACTTCATAGGAATATAAAAAACTTGCGATTACATCCCTTCACTCTTGTGCAAGGGAAGAATAAATTCCCACTGGGCTGAAGCTGGGAATAAAAGTCTGCTAAGGACCTGTTTCCCTCCATCATTGTAGTGGACCAGGATGGATAGGAGAGGATAAAGGAGAACATTCTAAGCATCTCTCTTGGGCTGAAAACATTGTCATTACACCTCCTGAAAGTTTAAACCAAAGGAGCTCTTGTATTGGGTCCCAATCATTCTCTAGCCTTCCCTCAGTTTTCCTCAGTCCTTCATTGAATAATAGCTTTTTCTTGGAAATGCTGTGTTTGGGATTTGATAAGATTATAGAAATTAACTGGACACAGGCTTAAATATTACAGAGCGACCAAGAATATACCTGATCAGGTGGGTTGTGAGAAGAATGAACAGGTATATCCCAAAATATCATTTTTGTAGTGTCAGGAAATCTGTTTTCCTTTTGCTATTGACAAGAGTTGCCTGAAGTTATACCACTGGAGAGTCATTCTTTTGAAGTAAGTCTTTGGCCTCTGTAAAACATAAATGCTGCTGGGAGAGATTATTATATGTTGAATCTTAAAATGTATTGATCTAACAAATATTTATTAAATATCTCCTACATGCAAAGCATTATGCTAGACACTGGAGGAAATATGAAAGTTCCATAAGATATGATTCTTGTGCTCAAGGAATTTATAGTCCAGTAGCAGGATAAGACAAAAACAGATGCTATTTTTTTTTTGCCATTTAGTCACCTCATTTAGTATCTCATTTTCTTCATCTGTAAAATCAAGGGTCTGGACTCTATGATTTCTAAGGTCTCTTAGGATTCTAAATCTGTGATACCATCATCCTATCAATGGAGAGATGAAGATATAGTGTCAGATAAAGCATGGAGGGGAAGGTCATTACTGGCTGGGGGGTGGAAACGGGCAGAGAAGGCATTCCAACCAGAAGGAACATCATGCTTTAGGGCACAGAAAGAACTCAATGTGTATATGAGCTAGAATAGAAATCAATTTAAGTAAAAATCAGGGTAGTGGGGAACAATTGTAAGTAAAGAGAGTATGAGACAAAGTTCATATTACTCCAAAATTAAGACATCACACAGACACAAATTAGTTAAGAATATAAGACATTTTGAGCAGTTAAGTGGACAGAGAGTCAGGCTTGGAGTAAAGAGGACCTGACTTCAAATCTGGCACCCTTATTAGCCAGGTGACCCTGGGCAAGTCACTTAACCCTATTTGCCTCAGTTTCCTAGTGTGTAAAATGGGTTGGAGAAGGAAATGGCAAACCACTCCAGTATCTTACCCAAGAAAACCCCAAATGACGTCATGGAGAGTCAAACATAACTGACATAACTAAATGATTCAACAACAACATAAGAAATAAGATATTCTATGGATCATAGCCATATGGACTACCAGAAAAATATTGGCTGTGTGATCAGGGCTACTGTAGATCTTAGTTCCTTCATTTTGCAAATTGAAGTTTCCTCCTTTGTAAATCGAAAGGTATTGGACCAGATGATCTTGCAGCAGTCCCTTCCAGTTCTAACACTTTGTAGTTGTTAAGGACAGCAGTAGTTTTACAGGGATCAGATCAGACTCCTATCTGGTTGGAGCAGGGTTGCTTTCCTATTACTCTCCTAATGATTCTAAGTCATTAGGCATTAAATGAAGGGAGGATAAGCATGGCTCACTTGCCAGTGGGCTTCTAAGGCCTTTTCATAAACCTGTACCATCTCTGGAGTAGTGTTTTTCTCTGTGATGATATTATGCCCAATGCTGAGAATAATAAGCTACTTGATGAGGGAAGGAGTTATTGCTATTGGTCCAATTCTTTCAACCAAGCTGGAGAAAAAATTAAAAAGAGCCTCAGGGCAGTAGTGAGAAATATAAAGATTATATTTCCTTCAGAGCCTTTTCCACAGTTATTTAGTATTATTATATTTTAGTTCAATTCCAAAGAGCCTATAAACCTGAGTGTTGGATTTTTCCCAAAAGGCTTAAATAGGAGCCCTTGTAGGCAACTCCTTGCTCCTTATTTCATAGAAGCAACCTGCTGTCTAAGGACATAAATATTGTGTGTCTATCATTCCCAAACATATGAATGACCCGATGTCATTGGAGTAGCAATGGGTTTAATCAAGAATGATGCAATCTTGAAACTATAGGATTTTGGAGCTGGAAACACCTCAGAAGCCATCTATTAATAATGCTAATAATAATATATTTCTATAGTGCTTTATAAATATTAACTCATTTCATATATATGTATTAAATCACAACAACCTTGGAAAGTAGGTACTATTGTTCTCACCATTTTACAGTTAAGGAAACTAAGGCAGACAGAGGTTATGTGATTTGCTCAAGGTCACACAGCTAATAAGGGTCTGACACAGGATATGAAACCTGATTCCAGGTACAGCACTCTATTCATTGTGCCTTGGCTGCCTCTAGTGAATTCCTTTTCCCAAATCCTTGAAGACAACTGTCATATCTTTCCTAAGTCTTCTCTTCTCCAACTAACCATCCTCAGTTCCTTCAGCAGATCTCCTAGGAGTATAGTATCTGGTCTCTTCTCTGGATACTCTCCAGTTTATCGATGAGCTTCCTAAAATGTGGTGCCCAGAGATGAATACAAGGCACCAGATGTGGTCTATGAGGGCAAAGTGGCGATCACGAGAACTCTCTCTGCCACCGTTTCACTTGGGGTCTTGTGCAATTTCTTTTGTCCAGATGGTCTTCGCTTATCTCTATTGGATTCTGCTCATCCTTCAAGATCCAGCTAAAGATTTGCTTCCCACATGAGCTTCTTAAATTATGACATCACTCTTGGTAAGTCCCAAGAGACTGAACACTCCCTCCTTTCCTCTGCCCTTTTCTTCCTCAAGGATCAGGGAAGAGGGGAAATGAAGTGTGCAGCATCCTTGAGAGTGGGTCCACTGGGCCATTTAAGGTTAACAATGAGTAGGGTCAGATCAGGTCAGGAGAGACAAAGCAAAGATGAGTAAAGAAGTCATGAAGGGTGAAGGGAGGCAGAGAAAGAGACAGAAACAGAGAAATAGAGACAGAGAGAGGGAGAGACAGCGACAGAGGGACAGACACAGAGAGAGGGATAGACAGAGAGGAGGGAAGAGGATGAAGAGAGAGAGACAAAGACAGAGAGATAGAGACAGAGAGGGAGACAGAGAGAGGGAGATACAGACAGAGACAGACAAGCCAAGAGAGAGAAAGACAAAGAGAGCCAGAAACAGAGAGAAACAGAGAAAGACAGAGACAGAGATAGAGACAGAGAGACATAGATAGAGAGACACACAGAGAGAACATGATTTGGTTCCAGGAAAACAAGGGCAGATCTATTGCCATTGTCTACAACACAGAGACTTATACTACATTTTTCAACAAGTGCATCTCTTTCCTGGAGATCATTATAATTATTCACAGAGTGCTATTGCTGACCTGTTAGGATTTGGGGTTCAGTCTATTTTTGATTTGTTGTGATCTCCAAAATCCCCAACAGTTTCAGTTTCAAGAATCTGCTCCTACTTTGCACCCCACCCAGCTTTCTATCAGCAGCAGAATCGCAACTTTTAGTCACATCCAATGACCTAGTACTTCCACCTTGTGGTTATGTACAGAAAAGCATCAGTTTTATCCCGACTCCCATTCCCTGTCCTATAGACTCATAAGACCTAGAATTTTAGGGTAGATCCTAGAAGTACAAATAAGATTTAAAGAGGAAGGAACCTTAGAAATCCTTTAGTTTACCCTTATTTCACACATGTGGAAACTGAGGTACAAAGATTTTTGATAGCTAGGAAATGTGACCTCCATTAATAGAAAAATTCAAGACTGAGTCTGGAGAAAACGATTCAAATCTGGGAGGGGGAGATGAAAAGGAAGAACCCCCCCCCAATCACCCTTGGGAAAGTACCATCCATCCCCTATAGCTCCAAACAAACCACTCGTTGCGGGGTCAAGGCTTGGCTCTTGAGGGAGAAATCTTTACAATCTAAGACCTAACTCCGCTGGGGAGTAAAACACTGGAGTTCACAGGGAGATTTGGAGTAACTAGGGTGGAGGGGAGGGGGGCTCCTTATCCAAGCACCCGTCCCTTTCCCCACCACAGTGAACAAAAACAATATTGACCCAGCTGGCAAATATCTAGAAAAGAAAGCACTGATTACAAAGAGAATACAAGAAGAACAAGTAGTGCTAGAGTAACCTCATTATCATTTTACACAAGATTCTAATGTACTAATTTGTACATGAGGGGAATACAGTGACCACTGATTCGATAGATCTTAACAAAGTTGTTGATAAACTATTCCAAACTGTTCTTAGGAAGGAGGTGAAGATATAGACTGGGCAATGATGCTATCAACTGGATTTAGGACTGATTGGATAGTTAGACTCAAAGAGTAGTACTAAGTAATTCAATGTTAACATGTGAACTCTCCAGTGGAACACCCTAGAGATCTGCGCCTGACCCAGTTCTCTTCAACAATTTTATGAATGACTTGAATAACAGCATAGATGGCATGTGAATCATATTTTGTGGGTGACATAATGCTGGGAGAGATATTAAAAAGTGGATTGAAGAGCCAGGATCTAAAAGGATCTTGATAGGCTCAAGCATTGGAATCAATCTAATAAGATAAAACGCAGTAAGGAAATATCCAAGTCTTGAATTTAAGAAAAAAATAATAATCAACTTTATAAAAAGGCAGAGACTTAGCAAGACTAGCAATTGTTCTGAAAGGTGATCTGAGCATCTTGGTAGACTGCAAGCACAGTCAATAGTATAATGTGGGAACTTAAAAAACTTAATGGAATCACAGGCAAGAATACTTGCCTAACATTTTTGGAGGCTGAGGGTCTGTCTATTTAAACTCATCTCCACTGAATTGATTCAATGAATTCACTATTTCAAGGTTTCAAACCGAAACAACTTTTCCCAACTCTACTGTTGTAGCTACACAGCATAAGGGATAGAGCGCTGAGCCTGCAGCCGGGAAGACCTGAGTGAAAATCTAGTCTCAAGAGATTTACTAGCTGTGTGACCTTGAGCAAATCACTTATTTGCCTCAGTTTTCTCAACTGTAAAATGGGAAGAATAATTTAAAAAACCTAATTCCCATTGTTGGTATGAAAATCAAGTAATATTTCTAAAGCTCTTAGCCCACAAGACTACTCTTACTGCTGTTGCTGCCTGCTGCTGCTACTTTCTTTCTCCTCTTCCTCTTTCTTCTTCTCCTCCAAATCCCATCCTCTCTCATTTGGTCCTGGTAAACTCTGAAGGGATCTAAGATCTTGGGTTTCTTCCCATCCCATCATCCACCCATTCATAACCTCTACTGCTTGGTTTCCATGAACTATAGTTTTCCATCTTCCTCTTTCAGTATTGAGACCAGTATGATAGAAAACAATATTTAACTTCATGCTGCCATCTTGTGGAAGCTTCTAGAATGACTAGGACTACTTTACATTTCATTTTACACTCACTCGTTCAACAAGTATTTGAGTTCCTGTGTGATAGTTACTTTTTCCACAGCATCAAGATGAATGAGACGTGGACAGAGTTTCAAAGGCTCCTTAATCCAGGACAAGAATAAGATATATTTTCAAATAACCACACCCCCAAAAGGTTTTCTGGGTTATAAATTCAAAAAAAGGCAGAAAAAAAAATACTATAAGTAGCAACTGCTCTCAATGGAAGAAGAATGTGATGGCAGTTGGGATCACCAAGGATGACTTCAGGGAGAACATGGAATTTGAAGTGGGACTTGAATTTGGATGATGACAAAAAGTGATGGAGGAAAGTTGTTCCAGGATATGGAAAGACTCAGGTAAAGGTGTAAAGGTACATTTGGAGAATGGTAATTGATGAAACTTAGCTGGTATACATATATTACTTGTAAAGAAATAGTAGTAAAAGATAAGTTGAGCCCAGATCCCGGAAGACCTTGAATTGCTGAGCTGAAGCAGTATGGGATTTATTTCATTGATATTGGAAATTGGTGGAAGGTTTGGAATAATTCTGATGTGATCAGAACTGTGCCTTAGGAAGCTAAATCCAGCTCTCCTGTATATGATAAACCAAAAGTGGGAGAGATGGAGAGTGAGAGACTCATTACTTTCTGAATGGAAGCTGGAAATTATGGGATTATATTGAAGCCATGAAGATGCAATATTTGCAAGCTCCAATAAAGTACTACAGAATCCTGGGGGAGACATGGATCTATCTGTAGGCAGTAGAAAATGAGGTAGGGGAGAGTGTGTGGGTAGAGAGAGAAAGAGACAAACAGAGACAGACAGAGAGAGACAGAGAGCATTTATCTTATAAGCACTTATTATGTGCCAGGAAATAAAAACAGGAAAACAAAATGCTCTCTACTCTCAAGGAGTTTACATTCTAATAGAGGAATTAAAACATAAAGGGAAGAAGGAAAGAGAAACTTGCAGAGGGAAGAGAAGAGAGAAGATTTTGGGACATCTGAAGTGACCAAAAAAGAGATGGAGCAGTCCTGAGAGTGAGTTACAACTGGGGGGTTTTGTAGCATATGTAAGCACTGTGCGAGTGGCTCTGGCCTCCTGAGCACATGGTGAATGGGCAGCTCTTTGTTGGCAGTAATTGTGAAACTGAGCCTTCAAAAGGTTTTAATTGATCTCTTATTTTCTTGATTGGGATCCTTCTCTTATTTTAACTCCTTTGCTGAGAGCTTTCACGAGGAATCGTGTTGTAACTAGCTAGAACTAGTCTGTTATGAGAACTTGACATGTAGAAGAAAATGGACCGTTCTCAAGATTTTGACTTTGAGAAGGGTTGTGGTGCAGAAATGGATTATTTGAGTCCAAACAAGCAGAAATAGAAATAAACCACCTGGGATATGAGCAATGTGAGACGTGGGCAAGATTCTTGTCCCTCTGATTAGGAGAAACATTGCCTTGATGGGGAAACCTCTGTCCAAGCTGGTTAATGAAGTGAGATTAAAGTTTTGGCAAGCAGAACCAGCTGATTTCTCAGATTTCCAGGCTGTGTCTTTATTTTTATTGTTCAAACCTGGTTTTCACAAGCTCTTTCCCTACATTAAAGAAGTGGCTTGTAAATTGGAATTTGATGCAGTGTGTCAAAGCTGAAATAGAAAATGAAAGAGAACTACTATGTTAGAGAACGGTTTGTGGGGAAAGTGGTTTTCTATAACATTTACCAGTTCGGTGATTAGTTACGCCACCAGGGGGTGACTTGAAATGTGTTACAGAGAAGAATGAAATAATTGTGAGCATTTGGGTCCTATGGATCAAAGGGACACAGGGAGTCATGCTAGGGGGTTTTCTGACCAGAGTCTAATCACAAAGAGAAGATGGGGCTTGAATTCCTCATTTAATGCTATTCAATGCTTAAGGCATTTCCCATATGCCTTCTAGTAAGGGTCAGGGAATAGTTTTTTTTGTTTTTTTTTTTTAAATAACTTTTTATTGACAGAACTCATGCCAGGGTAATTTTTTACAGCATTATCCCTTGCACTCATTTCTGTTCCGATTTTTCCCCTCCCTTCCTCCACTCCCTTCCCGAGATGGCAAGCAGTCCTTTACATGTTAAATAGGTTACAGTATATCCTAGATACAATATACGTGTGCAGAACCGAACAGTTCTCTTGCTGCACAGGGAGAATTGGATTCAGAAGGTATAAATAACCCGGGAAGAAAAACAAAAACGCAAGCAGTTTATATTCATCTCCCAGTGTTCTTTCTTTGGCTGTAGCTGCTTCTGTCCATCCTTGATCAATTGAAACTGAATTAGCTCTCTTTATCGAAGAGATCCACTTCCATCAGAATACATCCTCAAACAGTATCGTTGTTGAGGTATATAATGATCTCCTGGTTCTCCTCATTTCACTTAGCATCAGTTCATGTAAGTCTCGCCAGTCCTCTCTGTATTCATCCTGCTGGTCATTCCTTACAGAACAATAATAGGGAATAAGTTTTAAATCTCCATTGCAGCATGGTTTAATAGAAAGAGTGCTGGATGTACAAAGACCTGAGTTAGAATCCTACCTGAGCTACTCTTTGTGTGACCATGGGAAAATTACTTGACCTCTCTCAGCCTCAGTTATCATCTCTGTAAAATGGGAATAATAATAATAATAGCCATCTTCCAGATGGATTGCCGTGTCAAATAAGATAATCCATGTAAAGTACTTTATAAACTTTAGAATGCTATACAAATCTAATCAATACTGTTGCAAGACAATTTCAAAGGACTCATGATGAAAAATGCTATCCAGCTCTTTTGAGAGAACTGGTGAACTCTGAGTGCAAATTGAAGTATATATTTTTTTCTTTTTCTGTGATATGGCTACAATGGAAATATGTTTTGCATAATTTCACATATATAATGAATAGCCTATCTTTTTGCTTTCTCGATGGATGGGTGAGGGAATGGAGAGACAGAGAAAATTTTAAAACTTTAAAATTCAAACTTTAAATTAAATTAAATTAAATTTAATTAAAATTTCAAACTTAAAAAAAAGAATGGTTTTAAAAGTAAATAAATAATAGAATTTTTAAAATGTTAAAAGTTAAGGGCAGCTAGGTGGCGCAGTGGATAGAGCACCTGACCTGAGTCCAAATTTAACCTCAGACACTTAACACTTCCTGGCTGTGTAACCCTGGGCAAGTCACTTAACCCCAATTGCCTCAGGGCAAAAAAGGTAAAAGTTGTGCGACCTTGTAGTTGTATGGTACTCTAAATAAATTTCCTTGTCTCTTAAATGGCATTGATAATTCCTGCACATTTACTTTACAGAGTGATTCATACGATTACAGAATTTAGAACTTTAGACTTTATGACAGTCACTGAATCAAACAAAAAATTAATAAATACCTACTATGTGTTAGATGGTCTGCTAGCCTGCTGGAGAAACAAAGACTGAAGCAACAAAAGCTCCCTCCTTTCAACATTCTAAAGAGTCAAATGAGATAATTTGCATAAAGGGCTTTGAAAACCTTTACATGCTCTAGAGACGTCAGATGTCTGTCAGCCATTATTATGAAATGGTAGAACTGGATAGGCCTTTGGAGATCATTTGATGCTGGAGGTCTGATGTCTTCATTTTCTAGAGGAGGAAGCTAAGACCCAAAGAAGTCTGCCCAAGAGAGGGTAGCAAGGTAAAAGTTTAGATTTCAATTTTCTGTTAGTCTTTTTTATCCTCTGCTTTCTAATAGGAAGATCATTTTCTTTGGTAGGAAGACCAGAAACAAAATAGGAATTGATGAGATCATAACTTTACAGCCAGAAGGGGTGAGAAAGTCCAATCTTCTGCTTAGTGAAATGATACAAGATTCACATTTTCTCTCTCTTTTCAAGCCAATCAGCCATGAGAGTGGGTGGGATTTCTGGCTAAAGAGGTTTCCTTATGGGATTTCCTTTCCGTTTCTTTTGGAGAGCCCCACAGGATTGTGAGCATCTGGTGCCTGGCCATGATATTACTTTTTTTTTTTTAACTGTTGGATCGAAGGGTTTCATTTTTGGAAATTTTGTCCTAATGCTTCATCATGGCATGGAGGTATCCTTGAAATTTTGAAGGTGATGCCAATGAAGCACAAGCTCTGGTATCAATTTATTAATCGATACCCTCTCTTTCCAATCATTCTTCCATTTCTCAACCTACCCAACTTCAGTATCTTTCAGCTCTCACCTTTATACTTTGTCCATAAAGACAGCATCCAATGGCTTCTTGAAATATTTGATATCATCAAGAGACCTAGTTGATTGCCAGTTATACTTAGGTCTCTGTTATTCCCTCAATTCCTCCTAGCAACCTTGTTGAAAAAGGAAATGAGGTTAGTGTGAAAAATAACCATAACAGTGAGCTCATGGATCGGTCCAAGTAAGAGAACCTGTCACATATACCTCACTGTGCTGAGAGCTGGGTGTATATTTAGAG
This sequence comes from Antechinus stuartii, assembly GCA_016696395.1. Classification (NCBI taxonomy): domain Eukaryota; kingdom Metazoa; phylum Chordata; class Mammalia; order Dasyuromorphia; family Dasyuridae; genus Antechinus; species Antechinus stuartii. The sequence continues at coordinate 3,291,665 of MU174454.1, read as the reverse complement.
GTCATTCTTATTTTCCATGAAATTTTAATGAGAATTTGATGAAAATTTAATGAAAGATGTTTTGTGCTAAAAGGGCTTACGAGAAAATCAGAATAAATGACAGCGAAGGGCAACTTTATGATAATAATATCTAAGAAGAAAATACTTCTTTATCTTATTTGTTTTACTTTTTGATGAAAGCGGGTGGATATAAAGAGGAAGAAGGTAAGGGTAATCTATGAGATATGTCTTAAAGAATAATGGCCCCATCATGTGTCCCCACCTTGAATTAAATACAGTTGATTTGTGAAACCCATCTGTGCACTTTTCAGTGATTCCAATTAAATTTTATCTTATTTAGTTTGAACCATCATTTTAGCCTGTAGGGATACTTTTGGATGCCAGTTTTGTCATCCAACATGTCAGCATGCCCTCCTCTTCTTGCCATCTGCAAATCTGATAAGCATGCCAGTTACGTTTTATGCCAGTGATTGATAAAAATTTTTGAAATGAACATAGCCAATGAAAGCCTTACAGCAGATCACTAAAGTCCTCCTTCCAGAATGACAATGGATCTCTCATTCAACATTTTGGGGGTCTGGTCATTGATCTTGCTCTGAACTCCATAAGTTTATTATCACTCAGTCACACATTTCTCACGAAGATGCTTTAGTGAAAACCTTAAATCTATGATGCGATGTCTCATCTGTTCTGTCCAATAAAAGCAACAGGATTAGTCTGGTGTGATTTGTTTCTGATGAAGCATTATTTAAAGATCATTGTTGCCCTACTTCCCTGCTAAATTGCTTACAGACAATCCTGAGATTCATTAAAGGATTTTTGCAAGAATTGAAGTCAACTTCATTGACATAGAATTTGGAGAGTCTTTTTTATCTTTTATGGAAATCAGGACAAAATGTATCTGTCTCTAGCACTCTTTACCTTCTATGATTTATCAATGATTAACTAAAGTGGTTTGGCAAACAAAGCTTAAAGATTTTTTCCAGTACCTTTGGGGTTAGTTAATCTGTTCCTCGTTTTGGGGACTCAGAGAGGGTAGCAAGGTAAAAGTTTAGGTTTCAATTTTCTGTTAGTTTTTTTTATCCTCTGCTTTCTAATAGGAAAATCATTTTCTTTGGTAGGAAGACCAGAAACAAAATAGGAATTGATGAGATCATAGCTTTACAGCCAGTAGGGGTGAGAAAGTCCAATTCTCCTCTTTAACTGATGACTAAGTGTCAGAGGTGAGATCTGACCCCTGCCTGAAAGGCCAGGACTCTTCCCAATAATACTTTTCCCCTATTATCTGTTCTCCACATAGCATTCTTCATTCCTTCTCTGATCTCTCTTTCCTCCAAAAGAGCTAAAACAAACAAACAAAAACAATAGGAAAAACGAAACCATTTTGGTTGATAACATTCGTTACAAGTCTTAGTTCATTCAACACATTTATTTAACTGCTGATACTGAGCCAGGCAACTCTTTGTCCTTCTGCTCAGTCACTTGCTCTAGCTTACATATGGGGGGTCTGTGATTTTAAAATTCCCCAATTGGTGGGCATCCACTTTGTTTACAAGTAGTGCTATTAGCTGGGTGGGCGAATATGAGTATTTTAATGACTTTTCTCTCCTAGTTCCAAATTGTTTTCCTCAATGGCTGGGTGATTTCATATCTTCACCGATATTCTATTTGTGAGCCTGTCTTTCCACAGTTTGATTATTTCTGTCCTTTTCATTCCTTGCCGATTGAGCCGGCTTGTTTTTCTTTCTCCTTTATTCCACAACCTCTGGGTACAGCAGCTTCCCTGATGTTAAGTCCGGTGGCCCAGAGCTCTTGATTCCATGGAGGTCAGAACGACCTCTAGTGCCTCAATGATTGGCCTTTCAGATCAAGGTCGGGTTTCTCTCCACTGGAGCACAGTGGGTAAATGAACCAGGCGTCCCTTGGTTTGGGATGGCAGCCAGTCTCCCATACACAGGCTCTGTTGTATGAAGGTTGGCAGTGAAGGAACCACCTCAACACTATTGAGCTTAACTTGTTTAAAGTTAGAAAGCCTTTCTTTGTGTTGGCCCATCAGGGACACTTAAGTCCGCATGAGCCCCTGGCATGGGGCCTGAAATGTTTCCACCCCCAATCCCGGCTGCCAAATGTGTTGGTTATCAGCTTCAGGCTTCTTCTATCCACAGCTTGGAAATGACCCTTTGTCCCACCCCTAGATTTCCAGTCTCATACTAGGGGGATGACTGATACCAAGAACTTGTAAGAACAGCAATCTTGGGGGGAAATCTTAGGGGTGCTGCGCTGGGACGGGAGAGTCTGCCGACTTGTCACAGCGCTCCGAGTTTATCAGAAAAATTAAGTGGGCTGCACTGGTTGCTGGGAGTGAGCCAGCTGCCCTCAGAGCCAAGATAGTTACTTACCCTTGACCATTTGTCCGCAAAGAAATCAATTGTGCTTTCTCCAAATCGGCCGGCAGGACTGGCTTCCAGATTCCCCGAATGCTCGCCTGACACTACAGTCAGGCTATGTCCTTAATGCAGTCCATATAGGGTCTAGCATGGAGAACTGCTTGGGGAATGATGGCGGTGACTGAAGAGAGCTGACTCTGAAATGAGAAGACCTCTGCCGTTTGCTCCCATGTGCCTTCAGGCAGGTCACTGAAAATTTCTGAGCCTCAGTTCCTTCCCTAGTAAAATCCATCGGTACTCTTGAAGTTACCTGCAAAGTTCTGCATAACCTTGCATGATAATCACAATAAGAAAGATCATAATAGGCTGACATAATAACTTAATAGTGTAGAGAGCATTGGGTTTGGAGACAGAGGAGCTGGGTACACATTTCGGTTCTATTGTTTCTGGCCAATCTTTTAATCTCTGGACTGCAGTTTTCTCCACTGTAAAATGAGAGACTTGGACTAGACTACTTTAAAGGCTTCCTTCATAGTCCTGATATTAACAATCCTTCATAAAATCTCTATTTATTCAAATGCAGCTCATGTATCATGTAGGCTCGTTGAGGGCAGGGATTTTTTTGTGGTTTTTTTTTTGGGGGGTGGTATCTCCAGAATTTAGCAGTGTCTGGCACATAGTGGGTGCTAACAAATATTTATTAAATTGAATTGAATCTTTTACTATGAAGTCTTTCCTGATCTCCATCTGCTGATGTCTAAAAGCCCCAAATTACCATATATATATTTCTTTTGTATTTACTTACACATGTATTTGCTGTATGCCATATTAGAATGAAAGCCTCCTGAGAGTAGGAATTGCTTAATTCTTTGTCTTTATATTTCCAACCTCCTGCACAGTGCCTGATTTGTAGCTTATGCTTAATAAATGATTGTTGATTGATTCATTGAAGAGCAATCCTAATCACAACCACAAGTATCTTGCTTACAATTTGCAAAGTACTTTCAAGTATATTACCTGAAGAATCAGAGTCCTTCCATTTCCAATTCTGGAATCTTGAACTATATACATCAATCTGAAGAATTGGTTTTACTTTTTCTTACTTGTAAAATTAATGTTTATATTTTATTATATATAAATATAATGTTTATTATCTTTTTTAACAACCTTAATTTCAAATATATGTCTTCCCTTTTGCCCAGGGAGCCATCCCTTGGTTTTATTATTTTTTTTTAATGAAAGCTTTTTATTTCAAAACCTATGGATAGATAATTTTTCAACACTGACCCCAAATTTTCCCCTCTTTCCCCCAACCCTTTCCCTAGATGGCAAGCAATCCAATATATGCTATACATGTTAAAATATATGTTAAATCCAATATATGTAAACATTCTTATACAATTATCTTGTTGTACAAGAAAAATCAGATTAAAAAGGAAAGAAAATGAGTAAGAAAACAAAATGCAAGCAAAAAACAACAAAAAGAGTGAAAATTCTATATTGTGATCCACATTCAGTTCTCACAGGCCTCTCTCTGAGTATAGATGGCTCTTTTCCTCACAAGTCTATTGGAACTGATTTGAATCACCTCATTGTTGAAGAGAACATGACCATCAGAACTAATAATTGTATAGTCTTGTTGCTGTGTACAATGATCTCCTGGTTCTGCTCATTTCACTCAGCATCAGTTCATGTAAGTTTCTCCAGGCCTCTCTGTATTCATCCTGCTGGTCATTCCTTACAGAACAATAATATTCCATAGCTCCCACAGACCACAACTTATTCAGCCATTCTCAGGGCATCCAGGAGCCATCCTTTGTAACAAAGAATAAGAAAGAGAAAACAGAAGCATTTCAGACAAACTAATCTACTTGTCTCCTAACTCTGAGAGTCCAAGCAAAGCTCTGCACCCAAGGTCCCACCAGTATAAAGGAGGGAGGGAGCGCATCTTCTCACCTCCAGGAACACTCTTGGTGATTATCATTATGCCTCATTCAGTTTCATTGTTTTCCAATCCCATTGTTGTTGTGCATATTGCTTTCCTGTTCCACTTATTCCATTCTGTATCAGTTCATATTAGCCTTTCCATGTTTCTTGCAGTCATCATGTCTTGTGGCCCAACACTATCCATGACATTCCCATTCATACAATGCCCTTTCACCACTGGAGATGGATGACGGACTGGGCTCTCCTAGAGCTAGCTTTCCTGCCCCAGGGGTACCAGGGGGTACCTCTCTCCAGTTGGCAGAGCCGTGTGTCTTGGTGGGCTGTTGTCACGGTCCTTTGTTCCTAAGACCCTGCTCCTCTCTGTCTCTCTCTGTGTCTCTGTCTCTCTCTCTCTCTGTGTTTGTGTCTCTGTCTCTCTCTCTCTCTGTGTCTCTCTCTGTCTCTGTCTCTCTCTCTCTATCCCTCTCATTTTCTCTCTCTCTCATTCTCTCTCTGTGTGTCTCTCTTTCTCATTCTCTCTCTCTGTTTCTCTCTCTCTCTCCCTCTCTCTCTATTTCTCTCTCTCTCTCTCTCTCTCTCTCTCTCTCTCTCTCTCTCTCTCT
>MU174454.1:3223099-3286342 GCA_016696395.1 Antechinus stuartii | reverse complement strand
TCTCTCTCTCTCTCTCTCTCTCTCTCTCTCTCTCTCTCTCTCTCTCTGACATTTTGGCCCTACCAAGTGCAGCTCCCAGCCAGCCATCTGGTATTCACTGATGGGATAAGTGATCTCAGGTTACCCGACCATAACTCTCCCACTGTCAATCCCCAGAGGAAAGGGGTGGGCACACTGACTGTCAGTCCTATGGCTCTTTCTAGAGACAGAATCAAGTCTAAGTGTTATCCCAGAAATAAAGAGAAAATGAAACAAATCATAAGCTCTCCCCTCCCTAAAAGTCATTTGTGGATTTAGGAGTCTCCCTAGCCTGGCCGGGGCCAGTCTAAGTGAAATGTAATTAGGTTAGAGATAGTTAGAATGATGTATGGGAACAAAGACAATGGCCAGGAAATGGGTACTTTTTACAGGACACTCTCTGGAAGGGAAGTGGATCACTCCCCCCAAGAAAGCACTGGAATAGTGCTAATGGTGCTGACTGGGGGGAGGGAGCCCTGAGATTTGAAAGAACTTGGGGCTTGGGGAGAATTGGTGGGGACAGAAAGGGACAAGAGGTCCCTCATTCCCGGTGAATGGGGACATTTATAGAACACTTTACAATTTGCAAAATCTTTTACATACGTCATTGTATTTGAATCCCACCACAAGCCTAGGGTAGAGCTTACGGTAACTAGTCCTGTTTTACAGTTGAAGAAAGTGAGTTTCAGCAAGGCTCAGTTATTTCACCATAGAAACATAGTTAAGAAGTATCAGAGACTGGGATCAGATCCAGGTTGTCTTGTCTGTTGGTCCTATACTCTATCCACTACACCACAGTGCCCGAGTTTAAAATTTATTCTCCCAACAGTCTTTAAATTGTTCTCATTTTACAGACAGGAAACTGAGATTCGGGGAAGGTAATGCTCCAGTCTGGGGAAACAGCTAAATACGATTCTTAGGGGAGATTCACACCTAGGTCTTGCTGTTTCTGTTATATAATGTTCTATCACATCCTACTGAGCAGGGTTTTGACAACCCATAAAGGGAAAGAGGTTAAGTCAGAGAAATTATGAATGGGCTTCTTGGAGGAAAATAAGTTTGATTTGATACTGAAGAGCAGGCAATGAGAGAAGTGGGAGTCGGAGAAGGGGTTGAGCTACTCTCTTAGGGACCAAGGAAGCCGAATAGTTCTGACCTGTGGCAAGAACATGGAAATATGGGGGGATTAGCAAAAATCAGAGGGCTAAGGACCTGAGCCCAGGAAGAGAGAACTGATTTAATGGTGAAACAAAGAGGGCTCAGGGGACATCACCCAAAGGGATCTGGGATTGCCTGGAGAACAGGAACCATGCTGAAGGGTCAGTGACCTTTGAGCTTTGCTGGGGATGACACAGTATATGCAAAAATGCAGAACTGAGATGAAGGGAGACTGGGAGGAGCTGCCAGTCATGAAACAGGGGAGAGACAAGCAAGGGGGAATTACAGGGACAATGAAACTAGTGTGGGGAGCAAGGGCCAATTCGGTGACATCAGCTAAGAGACCAGAGTAGGAGATAGAGAGACAATAGCAAAGATCTGAATCCAGACAAGGAAGATGGATGGAGGGACTTAATCAATTAGTATTTATTAAGTGCTCACTATGTGTCAGGCACTGTACTAAGAGTGGGGGGCAGAAGGTGGAATGAATGCTGTGTTCCAGACAAGAAAACAGCTCAGGAGGGGAATTGTGCAATGTGTGCTGTGTAAATGTGAACCCTGACATTTTCGTGCCCACTGTTGGAAAATAACCAGACGATAACCGATCGATTGTGTACGCTGTGTGCTGCAATAGACTCTAGCAAACAGAACTGTGTGTAAGTGGAGGAGGTTGCCATCAGATCCAGTAAGAGTACAGCTTCTTTGGGAGTCTGCAGACAAAGCTGGATGTTCTCTCTTTGGGGACATCAGAGGAATCTTGACCTGACTGGCCTTTATGGTCTCTTTTAACTCTGGATTCTGGATTCTGTTTTTCTCTGTCTTTGTCTCTGTCTCTGTCTGTCTGTCTGTCTCTCTCTCTCTGTCTGTCTCTCTCTCTGTCTCTTTTTCTCTCTCTGTCTGTCTGTTTCTCTCTCTGTCTCTTTTTCTCTCTCTGTCTGTTTCTCTCTCTCTCTCTGTCTCTCTGTCTCTCACTTTTCTCTGTGTCTCTGTGTCTCTGTCTCTGTCTCTGTCTGTTAGTTTGTCTGTCTGTCTTTCTCTCTCTTTCTCTGTCTGTCTCTCTGTATGTGTCTGTGTGTTTCTGTTTCTCTCCCTCTCCCTGTTTCTTCCTTTCCCTCTTCTTCTCTCTTCTCCCTCTCCCTTTTCCTCTCACTCTCTCTCTGTCTCTATCTTTTTCTCTGTGTCTGTTTTTCTCTTTCTCTGTCTCCCTCTCTCCCTCCCTCTCTTTTTCTGTCTGTGTCTCTCTCTGTGTCTCTGTCTCTGAGTCTCTCTCTCTCTTTTTCCTTCCTCTCTCTTTCCCTCCCATTCCTTCCTTCCTCCCTCTCTGCCTCTCTCTTTTTCTTTTTCTCTGACTTGAGGAGAAGAAGGAAAGATGTTGTGCTTTCCAGAGCACTGAGTTCTGTGATACTATGGAATTATGGGCTTAGGGACAGGAGAGGATTTGGCTTAAACTTCCGCTCCAGCTGGATTTATGATTTGGGGCCCCTCCTAATCTCATTTTCCTCCCCAATGAAACAGGTGCAATAATGTTTATACTACTATCTTGCAGGGTGACTATGTGCCCAATCTTTTGTAAAGCTTACACAAATATGCTACATAAATATAAACTTTTCTTTTTTGTGGTAGCAATAAATTTCGTAGAAAACCAACTGTTAAAGGGGCAACACGGAGCGTCTTGGTCCTGTCTTATGTGAGATTCATCATGGCAACCCTAAGTTACTCACTATCTTTCTGAGCCTTAGTTTCTCCATTTTTTAATTTGGGGATAAATTCTATGACCAATACAACCCTTTCCAGCTCTAAATCTCTAATTCTATGAATGACTACTTTCAGTAATTAATGAATTAGAGAAGTTTTTTTTTTTTTTTTTTTTTCCATTTGGCTGCCTTCCAGTGTGTTTGAGGCTCACAATTCCCAACTGCCACTCAGCATTACTGTCAGCCTCTTCTGTCCCTGGTACCTGGATATTTATGTCATCGTGGCATAGGGGGCCTCATTCTGCCTAACTGGATTCAATTCCCTTCCTGATAGGTGGCCCTGATGCCAACCTCCTCAGTGAACCTACTCATTTAGAATCAAGAAAGGAACAGTAGGGAATTTAAATTTAAAAAAAAAGCACACACACACATACTCTCTCTCACACACACACTCACACACTCACTTACACACCGACATACACACTTACACATACACACCCACTCACACCTACACACACTCACCCTGCCCACCCCCACACACATAGGTTTGCCAAGGCAAAAACCCAGCAGAGACTTTCAGATTGTTCCTTAGGGGCAACAAAAGGAATAAACTCCAATTCAGGTTTAATGCTTTTCTGTAGAAATAAATACAACTTTCTCCTTAAAACAGCTCCTTCCTTTTCAGCCTTTTCCTGCAAGTTGTCCTTGTTTTGGTTCTTGAATCTTGGCTGTTCCGAACTGTGCAATGATCAACTATGATAGATTTAGCTCTTCTCAGCAATGCAATGATCCAAGACAATTCCAAGACTCATGATGGAAAATGCTGACTATATCCAGAAAAAGAACTTTGGAGTCTGAATGTAGATTGAAGTACTCTCTTTTCACCTTTTTTCTTTCTTTCTCGTGGTTTTCCCCTTTTGTTTGGATTTTTCTTTCACAATATGACTAAGATGGAAATGTGTTTAATGTGATTGTAGATGTATAACCTACATCAGGTTGTTGCTATTTGAAAGCAGAGAAGGGAGGGAGAAAAAAAATGGAATTCAAAATCTTACCAAAATAAATGCTGAAAACTATCTTTATATGTAATAAGAAAAAATAAAATACAATTAAATGTGGGGGGAGAGGAGAAGAAACAACTGAAAAGGTTTAGCACAGTGCCTGGCACATTGTGCATACTTTAATGTGATTGTAGATATATAACCTTTATCAGGTTGTTTGTTATTTGGAGAGCAGAGGTGGAAGGGAGGAAATTTGGAATTCAAAATCTTACAAAAATGAATGCTGAAAACTATATCTATATGTAATTGGAAAAAATAAAATATTATTCAATGTGTGTGTGTGAGGAGAGGAAACAACTGAGAAAGTTTAGCACAGTTCCTAGCACATTGTTAAATGCTTATTGTTAAGCCAATCAATAAGCATTTATTAAGCACCTGCTTTGAACCAGGCACTGTGTTAAGTTGACTGTTGGGGTTCTTGGGAAGGTAGCAACAGTAGGTGTTTTTTTGGAAAATGATGAGAAAACTTTTGAGTTAGGAGTCATCCTGGTCTCCTGCCTGCTTTTTCTCTTTTTATTTACAATATGTCCAGAGGAACAGTCAACCATCTGCAGACAAAGTCTGAACAAAGCTGATCCAGGCAAAATTTGGATCATTATTTTCTCTTTGTTTTTATTTCTATCAACTAAAAATATTTACTGAATGTCTATTAACCATTGTAGGGGATAGAAAAGCAGTATAAGATATAATCTTTTTCTTCAAAGGACTCAGAAAATCCTTCCATTTTTTTTGAAAGAAACTGGTCTAAGTTGATAAATTTATTTATTTGTTGAGTTTGTTACTTCTTTGGTGTGAAGTTACACTAGAAAGCTACTGGTAAAAAAAATTCCCTCTATCAGTACAGATCAGTATCCCTATAGATAATAGACATTTACATTCCATTTTAAGGTTTTAAAAGCATTTTACCCATATTTGTTCTCATTTGACTCACCTGACAAGTCTGTGAGGCTGGTGCTATTAATTGTTCCCAATTTTACTGATGAGGAAACTGAAGCAAGAAGAGATTAAGTGATTGGCTGGTATTACACAATAAATTCATGCCTGGTTCAAAGTCGAGCACTCTCTCCACTGCACCAAGCTGCCTTTCCTCCAGGTCTCTTGTCCTTCTTTCAGCTGTTGAAACAGCTGTTGAAGCTTAGCACAGTGCCTGGCACATAGTTGGTGTTTAGTAAGTGTTTATCAATTGATTGATTGACTATTAGCAAGTGGCAGGTTTACTGGAAATGAACTTCTCAGTATCTGCCAGGCTGGTCTTTAGATTTAGCCTGTTGTTGGGAGAGTTGAGCCGCTCTAGCATGGGCTGAATTAGAGTTTACCTCTCTCTGGAATAGTCTAAGCAGGGGTCCTCAAACTTTTTAAATAGGGGGCCAGTTCACTGTCCCTCAGACTGTTGGAGGGCCGGACTATAGTAAAAACAAAAACTTTGTTTTGTGGGCCTTTAAATGAAGAAACTTCATAGCCCTGGGTGAGGGGGATAAACGTTCCTCAGCTGCCGAATCTGGCCCACGGGCGTAGTTTGAGGACCCCTGCCTGAAGATACTCCCCACATTAAGAGAAGGGCAAGTCATTGAGCACGAATCTACTGTACATGCTACTCAATCTGTGATCATCCAACTTTTGCTTGAGTTCATTCACTGAGAGGAAATCCACAATGTCCCACAGAATCCAAATTCACTGTGTCATAATGATTATGGTATCACTCTATTGGAGAGGCAGATTTCCCTTACTTTAAGCCCAAGTTTCCTTCTTTGGAAGTTCTGTCCATTGTTCCTAGTTCCTAGTTGTACCCTCTGGAATCATGGCAAACAAATCCAGTCCATCTTCCCATGTGGCAGTCCTTCATACATCTGAAGACAGTTATCACCTCTACCCTCCTCCTCAAGCCTTCTCCCAACTTCTTCCACTTGTTTTTAGATAGTATTAAATCATGACCCTTCACTATCCTGAACGGACAATCTTATGCTCTGAGTAATCTGACCTGTCAATGCCATTCCAAGAACGTGACCCATAGGACTAAGCACAATATTATTCCATCTGTGGTCTCACTAGGGCAGAGTACAGCAGGAACAAAAGCTTCCTAGAGCAGGATCCCATGCTTGTCTTTATGCAGGCTAAGATTCCACTAGTTTTTGTGGCTGCTGTATTAAACTTGGTGCCCGTTAAAATACCCAAATCTCTTTTGTGTGAACCACTATTTAACTGTATTCCTCCCCCTTGCCATGTTGTATTTGTAAAGTGGATTTGTATTAAATTTGGCACACTGTCAAGATAGTTTTGGATCCTAACTCTGTCATTCAATGTATTAACTATCCCTCCTGATCCTGTGTAATTTACAAGCAACAAAAAAAATTAATTAATAATTAAGTAATTAATAAGCATTTTAAGCAGCCCAGTACATGTTGCTAGGGCACTCCAATAAGTCATAGAACTTCCTCCTATATTAACATTGAATCAGTAATTACTCTTTGGGGCTAACCATTCACCCAGTTCTAAAAATAAACAAGTATACTATTGTCTATCCATATCTTCCTATCTATCTTGTTCACAAGGATTACGAGAAAGACTTTGCCAAATGTTTTGCTAAACTATAAGTCAACTATAATGTTATCTTAATTTACAAATTAAAACAGGAAATGAGGTTAATCTAATTAACCTGTTCTTGATGGAGCCTTGCTGGTTCTTTGAGATCATTGTTTCATTTCATTTTCTATTTCTCTCTCTCTCTCTGTCTGTCTCTCTCTCTCTTTGTCTGTCTTTCTCTCTCTCCATATATATATATATACACATATATATATATGCATATATATATGTGTATATATATATGTATATGTATGAATAAATATCAATTTTAAAAGCTAATTAAGTTCAATTGGCCAATCAATACTGACTTAAAATCATTAAAGGAACCACACTAGTTGGAGCTAGAATAATCCTCAAATCCATTAGGCTCCCATAAAATCCAGTGGGGAGATGTAGGCAACTGCCCTCTGAACACCTAACCTGTCAGTGGGAGGGGAATTGAAAATGAGCCTGGGTCTGAGTTACAAGTACATTCTAGAAATTTCCTAGGGATTGAAATCAATCTTTCTGACTTTTAGTATGTATACTCTATTCCCCTTATATTTTGCCTTTTTCCTTCAGCACAACCTTTCAAAGCATGATACCAAGGCTCAGCAAATACATCTGTCAGTTCTTCAGGCCCTGGAAAATGGAGTTCCAGCCATTTTTATTATCTCTAGTTTGCCTCCACAATCTCAGTTTATTCTGAATTTTTGCTCTCTAGACATTATTCCTTCAAGATATTTTTATTCATCCTCTAAAACCTCCCTTGCTTTTAACTTTTGTATTTTTAATCTAAGAAGACAGCTAAGTTCTCTTTATATAATCAACTACTTTTTCCTTCTCATCTGAATTCTTTCCCTTTGTGTCATAGAATTTTATTCTTGAATTTCCCATCCTTCTGCGATAAATAAAGTTGTCATCCACAGGATCCTACCTTTATTTTTTCTGAACTCTTTGAAACCTAGGAAGCATTTCCAATTATGCCTAACTCTTTTCTCTTCTATTACGAATTCTAAGATGGAGTACTCGCTTCCCTCAGACTTTTTCATCATCTCTACTCCATCAACCAGGTCTTGTCTGTGAGTTAGAATCAGATCCAGAAAAGAATTTTCTGATGTTCATTCCTTTGTATTAAGTCAGATTAAAAAATTATCTCTATCTGCTTCTGATAGAGAAAGAGAGAGAGACACACACAGAGAGAGACAGAGACAGAGATGGAGAGACAGAGATAGAAACAGACAGAGAGACAGACAGACACAGAGAGACAGAGACATACAGAGACAGAGAGAGAGATAGAGACAGAGATACAGACACAGAGAGACAGAGAGACAGAGACAAACAGAGATACAGACACATAGAGACAGAGATAGAGACAGAGAGAGAGACAGAGACAGAACGAGACAGAGATAGAGAAAGAGAGACAAAAAGAGAGAGAATAATTGGAGAGAGAGAGAGAGAGAGAGAGAGAGAGAGAGAGAGAGAGAGAGAGAGCTTGCTTTAACAGATGTCTGGATAATTGAATACTCTATCTGCACTGCCTATATTCTTTCTTGGAATGCCTCATTTATTTCCTTTTTTGTTCCTGTAATATGCTCCAAGAAGACAATGTTGTTTTTCTTTCTGGCTCCATTGATCTTCATCCAAGTGTATTCCACCATGTTTCACTCTTTTGCTTCTGGTTTCTCTCACTTTAATACATCTTCTTCATAGTCCACACTTTTCATTTTACTACCACCCTCTTCCTCCCTAACTATCCTGATTTTCTTGAATGAAGTATGCCCTTCTAGAGACACATTAAAATTATGGGCAATATGATTCAGCAATATCAGTTTGGCAGATGAATGAGAAAGAGAAAAGACTGGAAGCAAGTCATCCTGCCACTGTAAGCTTCATCTACATGGAGATTTGCCAATATTTACTCCTTACTTCACGTTACAAGGTTGATGGCTTTGTAAACATTGAAGTGCCATATAAAATGTGAGTGATTATTGTTATTATTTCTCTTCAGACTGAGAGAAGTGAATCTATCCTTTGCTCTAGTCAGACCGTCCTTGGAATACTGTTTTAAGTTCTAGGCATCCTATTAAAAATAGGGTTATTTATGTCTCTTGGTTTTTATGTAACTCATTTTCTCCCAGAATTCCTGCTTGTAACAAAGAAAAACAGTTAAGCAAATGGCAAATTTGAATTCTGAGCATTTGGCACTGGCACTGCTTGTGTGATCTTGGGCAAGTCGCTTCATCCCTCAAGTTTTACTTCCAGTGTCTATAAGATGAAGAAGGTAGACTAATTGGTCTCTGAGATCCCTTCTCATGATCAAGGTGATGAGTTAGGAGACCACTGCATTGACTTAGGTAATATGGGCCTGAAAATGGGGGGAGGTTATGTAAGTGGACAGAAGGGGCATATGGAAGCTCAAGATTCAGCAACAGCTTGTCCTCCACTGCAACTTCTGCTTGAATCTTTCTCTCCTTTCCCTTTACCTTCTACTCCTCTTCTTCCCTCTTTCAATTATAACTGTTCAGCCCTCTTTCAACTCAAATCTTCTTTTTTCTCCAAGTTCTCAAATCTATCCAAATTTGCCCTCCCTGACTTCAATTTCTGTTGTCCACAATTCCACAAAGCTCCAAATCATCACTACAATGTCTCCTTTTGCTCCTGTTTCTTCCCCACATTCCCTTCATGACTGGGTACTTTAAAAAAAATTTTTTATTATAACTTTTTATTGACAGAACCGTGCCAGGGTAATTTTTTACAACATTATCCCTTGCACTCACTTCTGTTCCAATTTTTCCCCTCCCTCCCTCCACCCCCTCCCCTAGATGGCAAGCAGTCCTTTATATGTTGGATATGTTGCAGTATATCCTAGATACAATATATGTTTGCAGAACCGAACAGTTCTCTTGTTGCACAGGGAGAATTGGATTCAGAAAGTATAAATAATCCGGAAAGAAAAACAAAAATGCAAGTAGTCCACATTCATTTCCCAGTGTTCTTTCTTTGGATGTAGCTGCTTCTGTCCATCATTGATCAATTGGAACTGAGTTAGATCTTCTCTTTGTCAAAGAAATCCACTTCCATCAGAATACATCCTCATACAGTGTCGTTGTTGAGGTACATAATGATCTCCTGGTCCTGCTCATTTTACTCAGCATCAGTTCATGTAAGTCTCTCCAAGCCTCTGAAATCCTCTTGCTGGTCATTTCTTACAGAACAATAATATTCTATAACATTCACATACCATAATTTACCCAGCCATTCTCCAGTTGATGGGCATCCAGCCTAGGTACTTCTTTTGATATACCAAGCATTAAACACAATGTCTGGCACATAGTAGGTACTTAATAAATGTTTGCTGATTAACTGATTGATTGCAAACCAAAAGTGGAAATAAATCTAGAAAGGCAGGAGGTACCAGACCATAGAGAACTTTGACAGCTAGAATGAGGCGTGTGCATTTTCCTTGGAGGACACCATCATATCTATGCATAATGAAGAATAAGTCCAGTAGTAGTGTCAAAGATGGACTGGGTAGGGAAGAAAATAGAAGTGGAGGTGGAAACGTTTTACAATAGCAACAGTAATAATAACAGCATTTCAAGGCTTGCAAAGGTCTCTCATATGTTATCTCATTTGATCCTTACAATGTGGCAGGTGCTATTATGCCCTCCATTTTACAAATGAGGAAACTGAGATTAAGAGAGATTAAGTGACTTGGCCAGTGTCGTAGACCTAATAAGTTCTGAGATTGAACTCAGGATTGAATTCAGGTCCTTTTGAATCCAAATCTGGAGCTCTTGCCCCCTGAACCACCTAGCTTCCCAATGGTGGGTTACAAGTGTGGGTTACAATTTGGGCTAGCCAAGGCAGCTAAGTGGTGCAGTGAATAGAGCACCAGCCCTGAAATCATGAGGACCTGAGTTCAAATCTGGTCTCAGACACTTAACACTTCCGGGCTGTGTGACTCTGAGCAAGTCACTTAACCCCAATTGCCTCAGGAATTTGGGCTAGCCCATACTAGAGTGGTGGCCATGATCACAGACTAATTTGCATCAAGTCATGTCCTAGGATACAGGAGACCTACAAAAGTCAACCCTTTAAATTCAGAGAAAATACATGAAACTAATCTGAATGCACCAGTGAAGCTAGAAACAGTGATTCTGCCAAATAAAAAATGTTCTGGAGCTGGGATTGAAGTCTATGGGACAGATGAAAACATCTACTTTAATGAAATATTTGGGCCAGAGACTTCTCCCATGATTTTGGCAGAATGGCTTCTACACCACTGGAGCAAGTCTGGGCAGTGGAAAAAGGTTTTAAAAAGATCCTGAGTGACTTAGGGCAGTCCATATAGTTCAGAAAAATAGGTCTGGACAGTTTAGGAAATTGTGGGCATACTAAAGCTCGGGTTTCTTGTGCTATCACAAGCCTATCTGGCAAATTCCAGTAATTAGAGAAATCCCCAGGCAGGGGGAAAGCTAATCCTTTCTGGGGACAAAGGAAATGAGAATCCAGATGGGAGGAGAGCAGATAGAATCCAGAGGCTAGGCTGAGGTTAGTTATCCAAGTAACCATAGGGGATCCATATAAGGAAGCCAAGTGGTTCAATTAGCTACTCAGCAGACTTCAGATACTGAAGGGATATCCCAAAATGAAGAAATAAAAATTCAGAATTAGGAAATCTTAGTCTGAATAAAAATTGTTTCTTGGATAGTTAGGCCTTTTTATTCTAATGGTATATGTGCTTTATCTTAGCTGACACTTTTGTGGATGGACAGTAATGTTTCCTACTGACTTTATTACTCCTGATGAGTACCAGACTTGAATACCATCTGTTCCCCCAGCTTGTATCCCTGGATCTTGAGCCCTTGGCTTGATGGGGTAGCTGGTGAAGGAAGAGTTCTGCCAACTAGAGGAAGTACACATGGTGTGCTGGCTCTAATTGGCCCAGAGTATACTCCTGCTATTCTACTGGAGACCAAAATGGCCTCAGTGTCTCTGTGAGTGGAATAACTCCCAGGAAGGTGGATCAGAACAAAGTTAAACCTTGTGAAAAATAAAATCTCATGGACCTGACAATTATTTATTGACCTGTTGAGCAGCTTGAGTATGTCTCATGTTCATATTAGCTACAAGGATGATGATGGATGATATGCAATAATCCCTAGAATTGTCATCCATATACTTCAAACACAGCTTTGACGATAAATAGTTCCTTCTTGAAATTGATATTATTTCTTTCATTTGTCACCTTGTAAAGAACTCAAGGTTGGGATGACCTGTGAATAAACATTCTCCAGAGCAATAATGGAGGCACTGGTCTGTATAATTAATTTTTTATTGATCAATCAACAAAAATTTATGTGAGTCTGTGATCCAGGCACTGTGAAGGGTTGAAAGTGAAATAGTCTTTGCCCTCAAGGAGCTTATAGTTGATGTCATTTACATATGCAAGTAAATACAAAATATCTTGCCTCAGAATGTACCCATATATAAAATATATAGTATTTTCAAAATCCATAGTTTGTGTATAACTATGCAAAAAAATACAAAATAAGTTCTTTTGAGAGAAAGGAAGGTAGTAGCTGCTGAGGGAGTGAGGAAAGGCTTCATGTGGGATGTGGCTCTTGAAAATTGAAGGAAACAAAAGGTCAACTAATTTTTAGGGGATCAAACATTAAACATGTATTGCATTAATAAATTATTAAGGCGTGTGATCAGAGTTTAATTTATGAGTATTACTGATTCTGCAATGGCTGCATTGCACTTTTTTCTGCACTAGTGTACAGATTTGTGGGGTGAATTCCTCTTGGTTGGGGCTTTGAAAAGGAGTTCAGAATAGAGCCAAAGGTCTTATTAGATAATAGACTATGTTAATAGAATCTAGTAGATATCAAAGGGCTAAACCTTTTTTGTTAGAAGTTTAAAAGTCTTTCCAGGGTATTGGAATTCATGGGAGCTGTTGGAATACATAGGAGCTACCAGACAGTGGCTGCTGGAGATCCAACCCAGACCAGCAGAATGGATCCCCTAGTGTGAGAGGATGATACAAGGAGACTGAGAGGCAGCTGCTGTTCTCTGACCTCTCTAACTAAGAGGTCGTGTCATCTGACCTCTCTCCTCTTCCCTCTGCCTCCAATTTATCTCATTCCCAGTCCACAACACCTGTGTCAGCAAAGGCTGCCCTGTAACTCCTTCAGTTGCTATGACCCACAGCTGTGGAGGCTCTGGGAGAATTGACTTGCCCCTTAATACATGGAGCACCTATAAGGCTATAAATTAATGTGGGTAGTGGAAAGTAAATGCATGCTATAAAAAAGCAATCATTTTTTACACATACTATCTCAGGATGGATATAAACTACAAGGAAAAGGTTACATTTCTTCAAATTTACCAACCTGAAAGAAGCAAACAAAATTCGATGGGTTTGCTGTTTAGTCCCTGTACTTTTGTCTTCAGCCTTGATTGATATCCTAAATTAGTGTGTGCCATCTGCAATCACAGGAACACTTTGATTTGAGATGTGTGTGAAAATGTTCATTTACAAGAGGACTTTCACACAGAACAAGCTCTATGTTACACTGTGAAATGGTTTTTCTGGGTTTTGTCACAGAATTGAATAACCCAAGAGGCAGTGAACCCTCCTCTACTCATACATGCATTCATGGAAATCACAATAGCAACAACAGTGTTTACATTAACTGCCAGAAAACCCCAAATCACTTTGTTCAACAGTCGGCCTCCATTCACGTCAAACTGTAGCTTTGTTTATTTGTTTGGACAAGTAGATCAAAAGCCATTCTAAGGATCATAGGGTAGTGAAAAGAGTACTTGATTTGGAATCAGAGAACTTGGCTTCAAATTCTGGTTGTTACTTACTACTTGTGTGACCTTGGATGAGTAAAATCACCTTTGTGGACCTCAGTTTCCCCACCTATAAAATAAAAGCATTGGACAAGTGTGGGGGGCTCTGGACCTGAACCTCCTGGAGTGAGTCGAGGACTCCTTTGTGCCAGGACCCACCCTAACCCAGGATTCCTTGATTACCACGCTGAAGTGGTGGAACCTGGCCCGTGGCAGGGGAGGCACAGAAAGGATGGGCTCCTCCTTCGGGGAGGGATTGGGGAGGAGTCCCTACCCCGATTGATGAACAACAAGTGGAGGGAAAAGGACTATAAAAGGAATGGACACGGGATGGTTTGCGGGAGACACCACTGACTTGTAACACCAATAAACATCACTGTGTCTATCCACCTCGGTTCTCTGTCTGGTAATTCCCTCCTCACGTCTCCACGAGGAGGGCCAGAGACGTCCGAAGCCCCGTCCGGCTCGGGGAAGCTGGAAGAGGCAGTCTCTGTTAAGGTTCCCTGTGACTAGGTCTCGGCCCCCGACAGACAAGCTGACTCATGAAGTCTCCTCCACCTCTAGATAGATGATCCCATGAGTTCTAACATTATCATTGATCTCACTGATTGATCAACAATAATTCTCAGGCTAAACCCCACTTGGTCATTGTTTGGGCCTTATTGGCTCAGAATGAATGTAAATAGCAGTTGTTTCTGCTCCTTCCTCTCCCAGATTGATAATTTTTTTAACTAGGTAAAAGAGACCATTTCTGCCTCATTTGTTACCTAATAATTTATTGGAATTGCTCTGATCAAGCTGAAACCTGTTAAAGAGAGAGTTGGGCTTAAAAATGCCCAGTCTCTCATTGCATCCAGGACCATCTTCAGTCATCCTGATCCTATATTTTACTACTGGAGCCAGATGACTCTGGAGGAGAAAGTAAATCTGGTGATTTTGCAAACCCTCCCTCACTTAAATCCAGTTCACTTGCACATCATGGCATCACTTCCCTAATGTCTTGGTCCCCTTCTAGAATGAAGAACAAACAAAAAGCTCTAAATGTATGATCTGTGATTCTACAGAAGGATGTCTACTGAGGCTTTAGGTTCACTAATCTAGCATTATGCCAGGAAAAGAAGGGATGTACAGAGAGAATTAAGGTTCCAGAAGGATGAAATTACTGTTAGAGCATCCTTCAGTAGCCTGCTATGTCTTTAGACATGGATCTCTGTGGAATTTTAATTAGTCCAGAAGATATAACCTTGCCTTTGGATACAGAGAGAAAAAGCTTTTGGGTGGGATGAGGGTGGTGATTCTGAAATTTTGGTACTGGAATAAATGAGTGTGTATATGTGTAACAACCACACAGGTTCACCAAGGAATTAGAGCTGATGCAAAGGGACAACATGCTGAGCATAAAAGACCTCAGCTGGACCTTGAAACTACAAAAACAAGTTTTCCCCTGGGGATCTGTCCAAGGTTCTGGCAGGCCACTGCCTAAAGCACTCTGACTCCAGTGGAAAACATTAATAGTAAGGCTGCTAATAAAAACTTTTATGGAGCTAGCTCATCAGTGCCTTTCTGCTTTGCTAAACATTAGTACACTGAAAAAGCCTGGGGACTTAGGATCCTTCTGATGGCCTGCATAGCTATTTGTCTCCAGAGAGACTAAAATTGGGAAACACTATGCTTAAACTTCTGGGTGATTCTATGACCCCATACAAGCAGTGGAATATAAATTAAGAATGGGCAATATGATGTATTGAGGGGGGATCACTATTTGTGCCCTGTTGTGTGCCTAGGAACACAATCCTAGGAATTAGGATCCTCGTTACTAGCTGTGTGACCGAGTCATTGAATATTTTTGAGCTTTAATTTCTTTATCAGTAAAATGAGATTGTAAAACAGTCAATAAGTACTTATTAAGTGATTATTGTGTGCTAGAACTATATTAAGCACTGAGAGTTACAAAGAAAAGCAAAAATAGTCTCTGTCTTCCAATAGTTTAATTTTAACAGGGAAAGAACATATAAATAAATAAAATATATGTTGAGCAGATACATTATGGTTCTTTCCATATCTAAATATTTGATTGCATAATTCTAGTCTTTCTGCACAGTAACTTTTAGTTCAATTCTATAAGTTTTGAAACTGAGATTCCCAAGGTATGTATTCATATAATTAAAAGACTAAGGTAGGAGGAGAGGGGGTTTCATATATGTTCAATGATTTTATGTGAACAGATTTTAATAGAGGAGATATAAGAAGTACAGGACAAGTGATAGTCACAGGTCAGGGTTCCAGCACTGCCAAGATGTCCAATAGATGTTTTTAATTTATGTTTTAATAAATATTTTATTTATATATTATATATAATGTTTATTTATATATTTATAGATAAAAATATTTATATTTTTTGGTTTTGTACCTATGTTTCTCAATGTATCTCTTTCTTTCCATTTCCGAGAGCTATTCCTGGTAACCAAAACTGAAAATGAGGTGGGGGGAGGGAGGGGAAGTATAGCAAAACTAAACAACACGTTGAAAAAGTCTGACCTTATCTGCAGTGTTTCTCATCCATAGTTACCCTCTTCTGCAAAGAAGTGGGGAAGGCATATCATTATGGGATTTGGTCATTCTAATTTCAAAGAATTCAGTTTTAATTATTATTTGATTTGTTGCTATTCTTTCTATTTACATTGTTGTAGTCACTGTATATATTGTTTTCTTATTGTGTTTGCTTTATTCTGATTCAATTCATGTGTTTTCCTATTTGATTTCTTACAGCACAGAAATACTTGCCTATAATTAGATTAGTATATCACAAGTTGTTTCTCAATTGATGGGCATATTCTTTAAAATATCAAGTACTTAATACATAGGAGAGTAGCCTAGCAATACAAGACCTAAAACTCTATTATAAAGCAACAATCATAAAAATCATCTGGTACTGGCTAAGAAACAGAATTGTGGATCGGTGGAATAGATTAGACACACATGACACAATAATCAATGACAATGTAAACTACTATCTGATAAATCTAAAGACTTCAGCTTCTGGGATAAGAGCTCACTATTTAACAAAAATTTCTGGAAAATAATATGTCAGAAACTCAGCATAGATCTACATCTCACATCCCATACCAAAATAGGGTCAAAATGAGTACATGATTTAGATGTAAAAGGTGATACTATAAGCAAATTAGGAGAGCGAGGGATAATTTACCTATCAAATCTTTGGAGAAGGGAGGAATTTATGATCAAAAAAGAACTAGAGAACATTGTGAAATGCAAAATAGATAACTCTGATTATGTTAAATTTAAAAAGTTTTGCACAAACAGAACCAATATAGCCAAGATTAGAAGGTAAGCAGAAAGCTGTGAAAAAATTTTACAGCCAGTGTCTCTGATAAAGGTCTTACTTTTTAAATATTTAGATAATTGACTCAAATTCATAAGAATACAAGCCATTCCCCAATTAACAAATGGTCAAAGGATATGAACAATTTCAGATGAAGAAATTAAAGACATTCATAGTCATATGAAAAAATGCTCGAAATCACTATTGATTAGAGAAACATAAATTAAAAGAGTTCTGAGGTATCACCTCACACTTATCAGATTGGTTAAGATACTAGAAAAATATACTAATTTTATTGCGTTATTGATGGAGTTGTGAAATGATCTAATCTTTCTGGAGAGCAATTTGAAACTATACACAAAGGGTTATGAAATTGTGCATACCCAGCAAAGTCTCTATTGGATCTGTATCTCAAAGAAATCATAAAAGAAGGAAAGAACCTAATGGGTAAAAATGTTTGTAGTAACTCTTTTTGTGGTGGCAAAGAATTGGAAAATGACGATGCCCATCAATTAGGGAATGACTGAATACTTAAGTTGTAGTATATGAAAGTAATGGAATGTTATTATTCCATTAAAAAATGATGAATAGATTGATTTTAGGAAGGTCTAGAAAGATTCACATGAATGGATGCTGAGTGAAACAAGCAAAACCAAGAAAGCTTTGTACATGGCAACAGCAAGCTTATTCAGTGATCAACTATGATAGAGTTGGTTTTTCCCAGTGGTTCAGTGATCCAAGGCAATCTCAATAAACTAGATAGAAAACACCATCTGCATTTAGAGAGACTATGGAGACTGAATGTAAATCAACACATGCTATGTTCACTTTTTTTTCTTCCTTTTTCTCCATCGTGTTTTCTCTCTTTTATTTTTATTTTTCTCTCTCAACATGATTCATATATAAATATGTAAAAATGAATGAACGTGTATAACCAAAAAAATGTTGTTTTACATGTAATTGGAGAAATTAAGAATAAAAAAATTATAAAAAATATGAAGTACTTCATATTATTCTTATTCAGGAACTATGCTAATCTCTACATCATTCCATTTTTAGTATTTATGCTGTCCAAATAAAAATCAATTCATTTTTAAATTTAAATTTATTATTTTTTCAATTAACAAATATTTATTTTATTTTCCATCCATTTGCTTTCCCAAATGGGAAATTTGTTTTGACTAAACAAAAGAAAAAGATAATTCTTATAATAAACTTACAAGCAAAACAAACTGCTACATTGGCCATGTCCAAAAATGTTTATTCTTCATTTTTGAGTCCATTTTCTCTCTGTCAGGAGGTGGCTGAAATGTTTCATCTTAAATTCTCTACTATTGTGGTTTATCATTCCATTGACTAGTTTTCAAGTTTAAAATTGTTTTCCTTTATAATGTTGCTTTTATTGTACTCATTGTTTTTTGGTTCTATTCACTTCACACTATCTCAATTCA
Organism: Antechinus stuartii; assembly: GCA_016696395.1. Lineage (NCBI taxonomy): Eukaryota > Metazoa > Chordata > Mammalia > Dasyuromorphia > Dasyuridae > Antechinus > Antechinus stuartii. The sequence goes on along the minus strand of MU174454.1, from coordinate 3,268,191 downwards.
AACAAGTCTTCCCACTTTTCTCTGAAACTATCCTTCTCATCATTTTTCCTAGTGCAATAATATTTCACTATTTTCATATCCCGTAATTTTAGTCTCTTCTCAACAGATGAAAACCTCAAAGAATTCTTCTTTTGCTTCTAAAAAAACTGCTATAAGGATTTTTGTACTATGGATCTTTTACTTTGATGTGCTTAAGATATAGGCTAGTAGTATCAGCAGATCAAAAAGAGACTAATCACTTTTGGGGAATAATTCTAAACTGCTTTACAAGATGGCTGAAATAATTCATAGCTCCACCACCAAGACATTAATGAGCCTGTTTTCCTCAAGTTTTCCTCTGTGTTATTTGTCATTTTCTTTTTTTGTTAGGTTGGCCAATTTAATGGAGGTGAGGCAGAACCTCAGAATTGCTAGCTCTTGTGATACCTTACCATTTGCAAAGCACTTACAACATGTCATCTCTTTTAACCCTTAAACAATTCTATGATCTAAGTGCTATAATTATCCTAATTTTACAAGGGAGGAAATTGAGACTGAGACAAGCTAAGTATATGTGACATGATTCTACTTATGTCTTCTGGACTCCAAGCCCATCATGCAACATGTTTCATTTTTTTATTTGCATTTTTTTTAAAAAGCAATTATTTTGGAGATCTTCAAGGATCTGTACCACCACAATGCAAATGAAATTGAATTCCTGGAAAGAAAATGACCCAAGTTCTAAGTGTAGAAACCCAGCCTTTAGGTTGGCCTCTGAGAATCCATGGGGTTATATTTTTTAAATTGAGTCCTGTGTACCCTTTCTTTAAGGTTCTGCAGGAAGGGAAACAGGAAAAGCTCCAAAGAAGACTAAGGGCTTCATGCTCTCTCCTTCCCATTTGGAAGGGCCTACTTTTCCCTACTGTCACTATCTCACTGGGTGTCTAGACTGTACTCTATCCCTAGAAACCCTTACTTTTAGCTATGTCTCACATCCTTCACTAAGAGATAGCAGTTTAAGATATTCATCTCATTCCCCATTTTTCTCTATAGCTAGGATTATTTCAGTTTCAATACTGAGCTCTAAAAAATCAAAAAGTATTCCATATCCAAAGAATATTTCTAATAGTGGAATACAGGCTAGTGTAGCACATTTTTGACAGTGATCAGTTCCCTTTAAATAGCACTGTAGATCTAGTTGCCTCTTACAAGACTGGCCTTGTCCTTAATTATTACTTTCAAAACCAAAATCACTGCTAGGATGACTCAAACTTTAAGATTATTCCTGCTCTTTTTCCAAGTGAGTTAAGCATCTCTATGCCAATTTTGCAGAGGATTAAATCAAAATACATAATTAGACTTTATGTCAAACCAGAATTAAAGATAGAAATAGGATCAAAGAGTCTAGAGTTTCTAGTCTCTTAACACAAACCCCATACTACATAGTCTTCCTACTTGAGTAGTAATGTGGTATAGGAAATTTAAGGTTAGATATAGAAGAAAAAAGCTCAGAATTCAAATCATAAATAAAAAACCAGCTGGGTGACCCTCCCAAATCACTCAATCTCTCTGAGTTTCAGTTTCTCATCTGTAAAATGAGACTAATCATACTCAAAATATCTACTTGATAGGTTTATGAGGTTCAAATGAAATAAGGTCTGCATACTGTTTTATTGACTTTAGGATATGGGATTTAGAATTAGAGGGTCAACTATTGACTTCCACTTAGCCCCTTTGTGATCTTAAATAAGTCACCCTCATGAGCCTCAGTTTCCTCATCTATAAAATGAGAAAATTAGACTAGATGGCCCTCGGGGTCCCTACCAGCTCTGGATCTATAAATCTGAAATCATATTGCATACATTCCAATTATTATTTTTCAAAGAACCTCGGGAATGTTAGAAGTGAGAAAGGCTGGAGTAAGAAAGGGGGTAGAAAATATATCAGCTTTGTTGCCATGGACACGCTAAACCCTCCAAGCATGTTTTCACTTTTCTGATCTTTATTCCGATTGCCTGACTGCAGGTAAAATTGGATAGAAAAAGCAAAAAAGACAATTCTTTCTTGGGCCTAAAAGTTGAATCCTAATAATCCTGAGATAAACCTAGTCTGACAAGATTTCAAAGCTACTGCTTAAATAAGGGTCTAATTCAATTGGTTTGTCCAATAAAGGCAGAGAAAGAGAGGAGGGGTGTCTGGGAATGCTAGATGTAATATGAGAGGGTTTGCTATCCAGAGGAGCATATGGCGGAGCTTTGGTTTCAGCTGAGGGTAGCTGTTTCTGCATTAGTAATTGAATAAAGTAATAATGTTTCCCACACTCTTCCCATGTTGATGGATTCATTGCTAAATGCTTATGATCCCAGAGCTCTGATGGTTTCTAATGGATGATGAAAGCTCACTCACATTAACCAAGAACGATACTACAAATGGATATCATTTGTATTGATGGTAGAATTTAAAATCTGGAGCCTAAAATGTTGGAGTATGAAGGCTGAGTCACTGGCTGAAACGTAAATAGAATTTAGATTGCCTGAAAAGCTTTGGGATTTGTCAAGGTTGTAACTCTTTGTGCCTCAGTTTTTTTGGAAAGTAAGAAGGTTATTGAGGATTTACCGCAGATCTGATCCACAGCAAAAAATGAGGTCTTATCATAAGGCATGGTAGAATAATAGAAAGTATACTGGTTCTGAAGTCCAAGAAAACTTGAGTTTCAGTTCCACCTCTCATGCTTATACCTTACTGGGGCCTTGGGTAGTTACTTTTTAAAGGCATCCAGTGGTACTTTGATAATAACACTGTACTTAGATCTAGGAAGATATGAGTTCAGTGTAGCCTCAGATACTAGCTGTGTAATCTTGATCAAGTCACTTAATCCTGCTTGACTTAGTTTCCTCAACTGTAAAATGAACTGGAGAAGAAAATGGCAAATTATTCTAGTATCTTTGCCAAGAAAACTCCAAATGGGGTCACGAAGAATTGAACACAACCAAATCAACTGAACAAGATATGATGACTATGATGAATATAGAGAAGCATGAAAAAAACTTATAGAAACTGATGCAAAGAAAGCAGAACCAAGAACACAATCTATACAATGACTACAAGTATGTAAATGAAAACAATAACAGCAATAAAGCAATTAAAAGTGAATGCTAGGGGGTAGCTAGTTAGTGCAGTGGATAGAGCACTAACCTTGAGTTCAAATTTGACTTCAGACACTTAACACTTCCTGGCTGTGTGACCCTGGGCAAGTCACTTAACCCCAATTTCCTCAGCAAGAAAAAAAAAGTGAATGCTACAAAACTATAATGTTTGACCTCAAAGAAGGCATATAGATAAATTTATTTTCCCTTCCACCTCCATTTCTTTACAATGTAGGGAAAGATGGATTTCCCTATATAACATATAGGGAAAAATATAACAACAGACTTTTCATATGTTGGTTAGTTCAGTAAAACTTTTCCCCCCTTATATTTGCATTCTTAACTTTTAGTACAACACCCGGCTTATAATAAATATTTAATAAATTCTGATTTGATTTAATTTTTTAATTCTTTCTTGCAAGGTTTGACTCTGGAATGGGGCAAATGTGGGCAGCATAAAAACAAAAGACTTAAAAACTTACTAAAATAAAGATTAATTTCGAGAAGAAGACAAAATAAAATAAGAGGCTGGACTAAATGACCTCTGAAGCTGCTTTCAGCATTATACCTATAATTCTATGATAAGAAGATCTGAACCTAAGACCAGGGCCACTGCTAATTCCTTCATATCAACACTGGGTAAGATAAGCTACCTTTGCTCCTGCCTACTCAGGGTTGGACTGATGGGCATTCTCCCTTTCTCTTTTCATTTATCTAGATTTGTTTGTTTGTTTGTATGTTTGGTCATCATTTCATCTCCTAGTTTTTCTGAGTTCCTTATCACATAGGATACATCTTGGGAGGAAGGCTACCTCTATCTCTCCATGTTCCATGATAACATGCTAAATTCAAAGTTTTTTTTTTTTTTAAATTTGCTATGAAGCAACATGGGGGGGATTTCAAATGATCTTTCATTTACCTGTCATATTCTCCTTTCAAAAGATACTCTACAGGGATTATCTGGATTTCAATATTGGATTTCAGAAAACAGAAAAATCTTTCAGCTCCAATGGGGATATACATGCATGAATACCTAGTGGTTTTATGTATTTCTAGACTCTTATGGCTTAAGTCTGGTCTCAGCACCAAATTAAAGGCATAAGCACCCACTTCTTAGTTCTCTCCTGTCTCAGCACCTTCTAACTTTATCCCTGATAAACTCTTCTGCTTAAATTTTGCTGGATAATTCATGGCTGAGCTTTCTAGAATTTCTCCTAAATTGCTTTAGGGAAATAGAATTGTAGAGCCTGAGGCCAGTATTTCTCTTCCTCAGTGTCTTTAGTTTGGTCATTCATAGGTAACAAACCACATCCTAGAATTTGACCATAGAAGGAGAGAAATTTCATTCTCAGCACTCTGATCCTAAACCTAGAGAGGTCCCACTTACCTGACTTCACAGACAATTCCATCTTTGGGTTTAAGGCATTGTACTCATCCTCAGCCTAACAAAAGTTGCCTGTGATGCTTATTTGGAAGTTCTCTCTGTTTCTGTCTGTGTATGTTTCTGTAGGTGTCTGTCTCTTTACCTCTGTCTCTCTTTCTCTCTTTGCCTCTGTCTTCACTGTCTTTCTTTGTCTCTGTTTTCTTTCCTGTTGGATGGCTCACTTGAAGCAGAATAGTAACCAGATCTTTGTTATTCTTTTATAGGAAGGGACCTTAAAAATCATCTTCCTTCTCTAAGAATTTTAATAAACGATCACCTAGTTTTGTTCAAAGTCTTATGTGAAGAGACATCTTCCTATTATAATAGTACATCTTCACCTCTACAGTTAATAGTCATTGCTCTAGTCCTTAGAAAGAAGCACAAGACTAATTTGTTTTGCCATATGATATAGCTCTTCATTCAGCTCAGATAGTTCCCTATCATCTCCAAGATCAAATACAAAATTCTGTTTGGTTTTTAAAGCCTTTCATAAGCTGACCTCTTCCTATCTTTCTAATCTTCTTATACCTCATTCCTCTTTACAAACTTTGGGATCCAGACACTGGCCTCCTTGCTTTTCCTTTTTCAAGATATCCATCTCTTGACTTTTTAAATATTTATTATAAGCCAGGTGTTGTACTAAAAGTTAAGAATGCAAATATAAGGGGGGGAAAAGTTTTACTGAACTAACCAACATATGAAAAAGTCTGTTGTTATATTTTTCCCTATATGTTATATAGGGAAATCCATCTTTCCCTACATTGTAAAGAAATGGAGGTGGAAGGGAAAATAAATTTATCCATATGCCTTCTTTGAGATCAAACATTATAGTTTTGTAGCATTCACTTTTTTTTTTTTTTTTGCTGAGGAAATTAGGGTTAAGTGACTTGCCCAGGGTCACACAGCCAGGAAGTGTTAAGTGTCTGAGGTCAAATTTTTACTGACTATCTCCCAGTGGTTGGAAAGCTCTCCCTCCTCATCTCTGCCTCTGGGCTTCCCTGATTTCTTTTAAGTCTTAGTAAAGTCTTACCTTCTGCAAGAAGCCATTCCTAGTTCTCTTTAATCTTAGTGTCTTTCCTTTGAGATTATCCCCAGTTTTTCCTGTGTGTATTTTGTTTGTACAGGAGAGTTTGCATGTTATCTTCCTATAAGCAACTTGAGGAACAGCCCTGGGTTGTTTTGTTGTTGTTAATGTGGCTTTGCCTTTCTTTGGATCTCTCCAGAGCTTAGCACAGTTTCTGGAATGTAGTTACTTAATAAATGCTTATTGACTCACCAAGTCTCCAAATACTTGGGAATCTATCACATTGCCCCTAAATCTTCTTTACATTAGGATAAATATCCCTGGTTCCATCTTGGTTGGTCTCCTCTAGAAATATTCATCCACAAATGTAGCCACTAGATTCGAATGTGGCATTCTTCATGTGGTCTGATCAGAATCCACATTCAAAAGGTCTTCCTTGACATGATCCCACTCAAGCAGCAGCTGAAGATTATCTTACTTTGGGTCAGCATATCACACTTTGATCCACATTGATCTTTCAGTTCAATAAAACCCTTCAATTTTTTTCATACAAACTACTATTCAGACAGTCTCTGATCTTGTATTTGTGAAGGTTAACTGTTTATTTCAAATGTAAGAATAATTTCTATGTATCCATATTAAATTCCATCTTCCTAGAATATACCCAATGCTCTATCCTGGTAGGATCTTGTTTGGATTGTAAATGGTATCTCAGATGTTAGCTCTTTTTTTCCAATTTCATGTCATCTTCAAGCACTTGTAAGCATGACACTCGAGTGGCCTTCATCCAAGTTACTGACAAAGATGATAAATAACCCAGATCCAAGGTCCAAATCCTTGGGCGTCCTCTTGACATGTTCCTCCAAGTAGTCATAAAGTGACTAATGACTCGTGACACATCCCTTTTTCTTGTCCATAAGGATAATATTAAAGGCTTTGTCAACTGCTTTGCTTAGATTTATGTGTTAAATCTATAGTAGTATTTTTCCAACCCCATTTTTGGTTTCAAGTCCCTTTTAATCTTTTAAAAATAGGATTCCAAAGAGTTTTTGTTCATAAGAATTATATCTATTGATGTTTATCATATTAGAAATGGAAATGTCTTAGTTTTGATATGAAAATGATTTTGACCTTATGGAACCCTGAAACCCACCTTGAGAACCATTAAGCTATAGCATCCCCTGATGTACCCAGTCTAGTAAGCCCATCATCAAAAGTGAATAGGTTCATTTAGAAATATAACTTGTTTTTTGATTTATAGAGAGTACTAGAAATGGAAATGTTTCAGTTTTTATATGAAAATGAAAATGATTTTAACCTTATGGAACCCTGGAACCCACTTTAAGAACCATTAATCTATAATATCCTCTGATCTACCAGTCTAGTAAATTCATCATCAAAAGTGAATAGGTTCATTTAGAATAAGTTGCTTTTTGATTTATATAGAGTACTAGATTTGGAGTCAGAGAACCTATGTTAAAATCCCAGCTCTCTCACCTACTACTCATGTGATCTTGTTGTTCTATTACTCTGGGCCTTGTTTTCCTCACCTGTGAAATTCCAAATAGGTCAGTTGACCTTTGAGGATACTTCCAAATATAAATTTATATGACCATGTTGACTCTTAGTAATCCTCTTCCCTTTTTAAGTTTCACAAAATATTCATGTAGGAAGGGAGTTCTTAACCTTTGTTATGTCATGAATTCCCTTCTCAGAATAATACCTTTAAATGTATAAAACAAGATACATGTGATTATAAAGAAAACCAATTATCTTTAAATACAATTATCTGTATATTTTATATTAAAAGGTTTGCAGATTCCAGGCTAAGAATGTCTGGTGTAATTCTAGGAAATCAGTGAAGAAGAACAAAGTAGAACTGAGGACATGGAGAATGCTGTAGGCTCTGTTCCAGGTAATTTCAAGTATGCTGTCTGGCATTCTTCTGCATATATGTCTTACCCCTTTCAGATATGACTTGAAAATCTATGCTGGTGGCAAGACCCTGATAATAGTGCTTGCCTTAACTGTTTTTCTTGGCAACTCTCCATGCTGTTCCAACCCTCAGCTGTTGCAACGTCTGCTCTACCCTGCAGCTGTCCCTTTAGTTTATGAATGAATCAGCCTAGCCAGGGGAGGAAAATTTAGATGAATAGGAGCAAATCACATTTGATGGGAATCAGGAAGAGGCAGAAATATGTAAAAATATCATCTGCCTTTACTAAGAGGTTCATCCTTCAAAGATTCTGTATTTATGCCACATGATGATTGTATAAAAACAATGCAATATGCATCTCATGCTGTAGAATGGTCTTATCAATAGAATCTGATTGATGTGAGTTACATGTGGCTGAAACACAACTGCAGTCCTATGCTCTTGTAGCAACATCTGTCTCTGGAGAACAGGTGCACCCATGCAGTCTGGGGGTTTTAAAGTGACAGTGTATTTTGTCAAAAAGCAGTCTTGTTGGCTGCAAATAGAGAGAGTATGTGTTTGCAATTTTATCCATTTTTTTAAAAAGAGCATAATAGTCTTGTGAGCCCAAAGAAAGAGAACTATTAAAAAAATAAAGTCAGAATTTGTCCTTGAAGGTCTATATTTGTCTAAAGGCTTCTCTTTTTAAGCACAAAAAGGGAGTGTCAGATATCTTTAGCTCATCTTTCTTAGGCCATATTTTTCTATTGCCAGAAATGGGGATCATTTTCTCCAGAACTACTCTTCTGAGAGTTTTGGAACCTATTATGTGCTTCATTTATGACATATGTTTATTTTCCTGTTTAAAAATTCACCAGCAACTTAGGAGTTAACTACAAGAACATAGGAATTGCATGTAAAAGAGGAGGCTTTTGCTATTATCAAGTACAATTTTATAGAGGAGAAAATTGAACCTCACAGAAATTAAATGGTCAAGAAATACAGATATAAGCAGAAGATCTAGGATTCATCTTCATGTTTTCTGATTGCAGTGTCATTTCCCATTACATCATATTGCCTTTCCACTAAACCACTGCATAGGAAGTTAGTTTCTATTCTGAAAGAGCCCCAATTTTCCAGAAGGTATATTTGTTCAGACTTAAGTCTAAAGAAGAACTAGGGCTATTTTGAAGTATATTAAGGAAGTTTCAGATTTCTTATGAGCACGTCATATCTGACAATGGGAATTTGTCCATATTTGAAAATGGGAAGGTTCAACCACCAATGTAGTTATCTAAAGTTTTTTTCCCCCCTGTGGTAAGTCAGAGTGGGATTCTGGGACAGACATGGTCAAAATGAGCTTAGACAGTTGAGTTAGGAACTCACAGGATTTAGTAGTGTAGCAGAGTTGCAGAGCAGAGATTTAGCAGTCAATCCTCTCCCCAAAGTGTATAGACTAGATGCTCATTCATTTCTATACCTACTATTGGCACTATAACTATTGGTTATAATGCAATTTGAAGCTTTGACACTTTCTCATTAATTACTAAAATTATAACATCCCCAAATCAATTAGCTCTGATTTCCACTTCAGTTTATTGTTTTATTAAATAATTTTATTCTTAAATTGAAAAAACTTTTCCCATAATCTTTCACTCATTTCTCTTTTTGTCTCTGTCTATCCCTCTGTCTCTGTCTCTCTCATTTTATCTCCTAAGCTTCAATAAACACCAAGATGACTGAGAATACAATTTATTAATTGTGCAACAAAATACAACAAAGATAAATAATCTATAATGTATCAACTGTAAGAAAGGTCCAGCAAAATTTTCTCCAGTCACAACTGCTGACCTCCTCAGATCTAGAAATGCTGTCCCACCATTCTGTTCTCTCAGGATACCAATTAGAGACATGTTCCTCAAGAGTTCTTTTTATGTTTCTTCATAAAATAAGATAAAATTATTCTCTCAAGGAATGCTCTTTATCCTTTTTCTTTAACGACTTCAGTCTCTCTTCAGCCACAATAGGGAAAGGTATCTTTATAAAGGCAGTTACAATTCCTTGATGACCCCTCATAAAATAGCAAATAAACTGTAATGATCCAAAATGCTATCATTTCTTAAAGATACAGTAACAGTATCTCCATTCTCTGTCAGGGAAGTTATTGAAGACTAGCAGAGGCCCTTCTCATGGTCATACATTAATGAACATCACACCTATGTTTAAAGAATTCTAGACCACCTTTATGAGCATCATTCTTTAACAAAGTCAGAGAGGTGCTGTTTTGAATAGGAACGAGATGACCCACATAATGTGGATATCTTCTTGATATGTAAAAATTCCTGGAGTTCACAGATATTTGCATTTTAATTATTCTCTTTGTACATAGTTTTTTACATTTTGTCTTCTTTCTTTAGATTGTGACTTTCTTTGAGAGCTGTAATCGTCTTTTCACTTTTTATGTATCCCAACATTGAGTACAATACTTGGAACATAGTAGGAACTTAATTATTTTGATTGATTGATTAGAGAAGGCAATTAGATGGTTAAGTGAATAGGATGGATAGAGCACTAAGTCTGGAATCAGGAAGATCTGAGTTCAAATTTAGCCTCAGACACTTACTAACTGTATAACCTTGAATATGTCACTTAACCTCAGTTTACTCATGTGTAAAATGATCCAGAGAAGGAAATGGCAAACTACTACAATAGATAGTAGTAATATTGGACGTGTAGATAGTAGATAGAATGGGACATGACTGAACAACAGTAACTAGAGAATATCTCCTGAAACATAAAGACATATTAAAAAATTTCTTTACTACTTCAACAACATTATCTGGGTCATTTAAGGAATAAGAAATGTTGATATTAGTCACTACTGAAAAATTAGGCTGGCCACGCTTTTTTACCTTTGTTTTCAAAGTTGTTTTCAAAGAGAGTATCAGAAGTCCTATTATTTAATCTGTGCAGGAACTTCTTCTACCAATATAAGAAACTTACCTGAGGTTCAAAGGCATTAAATGACTTGTCTGTGATCCACATTACTTGCTCACTGTCATACAGCCAGTATGTGTCAGAAGCATGACTTGAACTCAGGCCCTTCTTTGTTCTAAAGCCATCTTTTATTCACTATGCTATGCTACTTCTAATTATTTAATGTGAAAATTCAAAATTCAAAATATGCAGTCTACCTTTGTTTTTGTTTAACCATTCCATTTACTACATCCTAGTTGTTCTCATCGACCCATGGCCGCATGGAAGCAGCCAAAGCAAGCACTAGGGAAGGCTGAAAGCTTAGTCAGACATCAAAGACACTGAGGGCATCCACTACATCACAGACCATTGCTAATGGTCTTTACTTTTGTCCTGATACTGAACTTTGATGACATTGTAAGAGAGAGTGAGTCTGCTGACTTTGCATATCTCTGTCTCGTCACAAGCCAAGATATCACCCACCATCCATTGGATTGGTTTTTAAGAAATCTAAGAAAGCAAAATTCTAAGAGAATACAAAAGCTCACACAAGGCATTTTTCACATAAAAACAAGCAAACAAATACCAAAGTCAAAACAGTGGCTGAGAAAACAACAATAATGACTAATCTGCAGATTTCCAATAGCAATGACTGTCTGACAATTTCTCATCTCTGCAAAATTATGAGAATAGTTAAATGTATTCACTGAGGAGATCCTTATCAAAACATGACTCAAAGCAAAAGCCAAAATATATTTAATCAAAAGAGAAAAATAAGGACACTATATTATGCGATGGCAATGTTATTCAATTTTTTAGACCATTTAAAATAATTAGACGGTATATAATACCTGAGAATATACCTGCCAAAACAAATACAGGAACTATAAGAACATAAATATAAAGCACTTTTTATACAAATAGAGGCAGATCCAAATAACTATCTATTGTTTATCAGTAGGTAAATCCAATATACAAAAATGATAATTTTACCTATCTAATCCCATCCCAATTTAACTGAACTAGGAAAAATAAAGAAAGTTTATTTGGAAAAACAAAAAGTCAAGAATTTCAAAAAAAACCAGGATGGGGGGAAGATATAAGGGAAGCAGATTCAGTAATATCAGACCTAAAACTCTAAGGTGAGAGCTTTGTTGAATAAAAAATGGATAATTTTAATTAATTTAAATTAAAATTTTCTTGTAAAAACAAAATCTATGTATTCAAGAATAAAAAGAGTACAGAAAATTGGGAAAAACTTTCATAGATAATCTCTCAAATAGGACTTGGTTGAATTGGGATATTGTTGTGATATAAAAATGAACTGGTTGATTTAGAAAAGCATGGAAAGATCTGGACTTGTGAAGGAAGATGCTACACACTTTCAGAGAACCATATGAAAGTGAAAATAAGCATAATATGGCCTTACATGCATGTGTATGAATGTAGATGTGTATAAGTTTATGTGTTTATAGATATCTCTACATATGTATATATGTATATGTATATATAACCTCACTTCATTGTAGCCTTCCTTAAGATTGGGGCAGTTTGGGAATGGAAGAAGAAAATAAAGTAAAAAGTGCACAGAAGAGAACAAAAGAAAATTCATAAGAACACAAAGAAAAGCTGGATAACTTTGAAAACAATATATAATATTTAATAGGCTTTCTTGAAACGGAAATTTATTGCTTTATATTTTGAATCTTCTCTCATGTTCTACTGAGTACAAGGCAATTTTTTTTCCTTTGCATATTTTTATTTAAGTTTAAAATGAATTTGAAAAATTATAGAAAAAAACATGAGAAGGGAACAAGCAGGCTTTTGTAGATAATTTTCTATAACGGACAATAACTTTATGGGCTAGCAGTTGATTGTGGGGGTATAGAAAATATAAAATAATGGAAGAAAAATACTGTCTTTAAATTAGGATTTCAGTCAGGTGTGTGATGATTCATGTAATACAAAATGTCACAGATGCTGTCAGAAGCAACACAACAGAGGTGATATTAGAATAACAAAATGGCCTGACAGTCTGTAACCATGCATGGAAAGTAATTTCCCATTCCTCAGTTTTTGAAATAGAGGAGATTATGGACCTTACTATATCAAAGTTAATAAATAGCTTGGCTCTCTGGGAACTGTTCAGAGTTGAAGAGAAGAAGGTAGTAATTACAAATGGTGACCACATTGAAGACTTTAATTTAATTACACAACTGTATTCCCCTTTTTGCTGATTTATTCCCCCCAAAAGTATCAGAACTTCTGACAGAAATCAAGGACTGTATAAATCTCAGTTTCAAGTTTTGTCATAGACATCCTTGAGATCCTACATTTCAAGTTCTGGCATAAAGTACATGTGGCCAAGTGAAAAACACATTTTAGGAACTGGTTTAATCATGAGAGAAATAACAATTTCATTAGGTTGACACTTTTTCCTGGAAGTCTCTATTATTTAGTTTTTTTAATTAAATAAAAATTTTCATTTATCAAGCATTTGTTTTTTTTCCCTCCCATCTCCAACACAATTTAAAAGAAAAGCAAAACTTTTATAATTAACATATATAGCTAATAAAACAAATATCCCTTCTGACTGTATCCAAAAATTTATGTCTCGTATATTTAGAATCCCTTACCTCTCTGTCAGGAGGTGGGAAGCAAGCTTTGTCATTAGTCCTATGAAATCATGAATGATCATTGCACTTATTATTATTTTTAAATCTTTCAAAAGTTTTTGCCTTTATAATATTATTGATTCTGGTTCTGGTTCTGCTCAATTCATTCTATATCACTTCATATTTCTCTGAAATTACTCAATTTCTCTGAAACAACCTTTCATAATTTCTTTTTACAGAGTAATTATAATCCATTACATTCATATATTATAATTTGTGTAGCCATTACTTATTTAATAAGCATCATCTCCTACTTTTCATTTCTTTGCTACAACAAAAAAAATCTGCTATAGTTTTGTACATATAAATGCACTCATATTTCTTTAGGAGAATGAGACTGTCTTTTTCCCTCTGGACCATCCTAATTGCCTCTAAGAATTTTTGTCATTCATGAGCTAGTTATCATGAAACTATAGGACTCAACCAATTTTCCATGAGGTACAACTAAAGATTATTAATAACTTCTATAGAATTCATATGGCCATAGCAACAAATTACAAATCCAAAAGGGGACAGGAAAGAAAAGTAGTATCTGGATTGTTGGGAAAATCAGAAGTATTATGAATCAGATGAACAAATAGGAGCAAATATGGAATATCCACATTCAGTTTTATTGACTTCTCTGCTCCATACTTTGTTTTCACAGAAAAAGCAACAACAACAGTGGGTTGGTTTTATATTCACTAGTATTTTTGACAGCTAAGACATGTATTTTATACATTGTGGGTATTGGGTTCTTTCCCCCACAAAGGCAAACTTTACTGTTGCTAGCTATCTTGGTAACAAAGCTTGTGTATTGTTCTTTTACTGTCTATGTTGTCCTAAGAGTAAAATTGTTCTTTCCTTCATCTGCTCCTGAAAATTTATCTATATTCTTAACCTGATACTTAACTTAAGGTCCATGAACTTTTATAGAATCTGTGTACAAATTTAAGGGCTTGTGAATTTGGATGGGAAAAAATTACATCATTATTTTCATTAACCTCTAATTCAAATTTAGCATTTCTTTCAATTATGACTACAGACAATAAACCACAGTAGCATTAACAGTACTTGTAATATTCTCACCAACCGAAATCACAGATATTTTCATATCATATTACTGTTGCTGTAAATGTTTTCAAATATTATTTATACTCATCATTACTTTGAAATTACTGTTATTAAACTGACCTTTAGATCATGTGATTACAATCTTCCTATCTTCAGACTGCATTTCAATTTAATAGGTTTCCTTTGTAATCCTACATGGTTTATTTTATCCATTTATAATTGTTATTTTTGAATGTCTCCATGGGCTTCACCAGATTAACTATCAGAAGGGTCCAAGACAGACACAAAAAGATAAAAACATCTGATCTAAAGCAATGCTTCTTAAACTTTTTCCATTTGTGACTTCTTTTCTTTTTTTTTCATGATCCCTTTGCACTTGAGAAATTTTTACATGATCCAGAGGGTGTGGATATATAAAATAGATATACAAATCAAACATCATTGATAACACATTATAATTTTGCCACCCCCATTTGTAGTTATGTGACCCCATGTGGGATGGTGATTGCAGTTTTAAGAAACTTTGATCTAGAAGATGGTCTCCCAAATAGTATCATTATATTCTATTTCTCTCCCCATCAATTTATCCAGTACATAGATTTATCTTCCAAACGTCACATCATATCCATTGTCTCTGTTCCCCTTCTTTGTGTTTCACAGTCCAACACATACTATGTGCTAATTGTGCTTCTTGACTAATAATCCCAGCCAAAAGTAAAGGCTCCTTCCTCTAAACACTTAAAATACATTTTTTGGGTACTGCTCAAATAGAACTTAACACAGTTTACAGATTCCTTGAGGTCAGCTATATGATGCTATGGAGAGAGAACAGGGCCTGGAATAAGGAAGAATTGAGTTCAAATGTGGCTTCAGATACTTATTAGCTGTGTGACCCTAGAAAAATCACTTAATCTTGTTTATCTCGGCTTCTTCGTCTGTAAAATGAGCTGGAGAAGTAAATGACCAATTAATCCAGTATCTTTGCCAAGAAAACCCCAAATAAAGTCACAAAGACTCACACAGCTGAAATGACTAAACAACAGGTTTCATGTGGTAGAACCATGATGTACAGTGCAAAGAGTCTGGACTTTGGAGTCAGCAGATCTGGGTGCAAATCTTGTCTATGTGTGTCACCCAATTTCTCAGAGCCTCAGTTTCCTCACTGATAAAATGGAGGTAATAAGACCTGAAGGACTGACTTTACAGATTTGTTGGGAGACACAAATGAGATAATCTATGTATAGTATTATCTAAAGGTCAGCTTTTATTATCATAGGATCAGATATTCAAGAAGTGAAAAAATTTAGAAAAGAGGCAGGTCAGTGGTGGTCTCTGGCCTTGGCCGTGAGGGAAAGCTCTCAGGCACTTGTTATTTCTGGCACACTGAGAAAAGCAGGGCTCTCTGTACTCTTTCCATGACTTCTTAACTTCTACAAATGTTATCTTGGACTGGCCATCCCTGTGTGGTCCACCCTACTCTCCGTTAATAGGCATCTCTCAGTCAACACTCAGAAAGACTCAAAATTAAGAGCTTTGAAGTTGGCAGGAACTTGAGATGTCCCTCTCATGTTACAGAAGATTAAATGAAAGTCCAGATTTGTGCAATGACTAACTGGAGGATTTGAATCCAGGTCTTCTGACTTCAAATCCAGCTTTCTTTCTGCTAATAGCATCAAGGCTGGGATAGACAAATCCAGATAGAGAGTATGGAAGACTACAAGCCTTTCTATGGGGAGTGGGGTGCTTGTAGGCGGGTGCTTGTATGGCTTGTTATTTGACAGAAGATTCAGGACAATGGCGTATCATAAAGGCAAAGGAGAGTTGTCAGGAGGGCAGGGGCAGTCAATCAAAGGGATCCTCAAACTTTTTAAACAGGGGGCCAGTTCACTGTCTCTCAGACTGTTGGAGGGCCGGACTACAGTAAAAACAAAAACTTTGTTTTGTGGGCCTTTAAATAAAGAAACTTCATAGCCCTGGGTGAGGGGGATAAATGTCCTCAGCTGCTGCATGTGGCCCACGGGCCGTAGTTTGAGGACCCCTGAAAGTGTTACAAGCATAACAGAGAAAAGTCCATGAGAGTGAGGACCGAAAAAAAAAA
This sequence comes from Antechinus stuartii, assembly GCA_016696395.1. Lineage (NCBI taxonomy): Eukaryota > Metazoa > Chordata > Mammalia > Dasyuromorphia > Dasyuridae > Antechinus > Antechinus stuartii. The sequence continues at coordinate 3,251,902 of MU174454.1, read as the reverse complement.
AAGGTGGTTTGATTCGATCATTGGAAACTATAGGGAAAGCATAAATCACAGTACTGTGCAGTTCAGTAGAAAGAGGGATAACTTCAGAGTAAAATAACCTGAGTTCAAATCCTGTCATTATTCCTTACTATATATGTGACAACTTGGCCAAATCAGTTGACTTTACTTTGCCTCAGTTGCCTCATCTGTCAAAATCTGGGCATTGTCCTGGAGACATCTAAGGTCTCTATCAGCTACGTGGCTCTGTGGATAGTCTGATTTTGAGTTGGAAGAGCTGAGTTCAAATGTGACTTCAGACACCTTTGACACTCTGGGCAAGTAACTTTGCCTGTTTTGTTTTTTGTTTTGTTCTGTTTTGTTTACTGTAAAGTGGGAATAATAATAGCATCTATCTCACAAGGTTATTGTGGGAATCAAATGAGATATTTGCAAAGTGTTTAACACAGTGCTGCCTGACATAAAGTAGGGAGTTAATAAATGTTTCACCCATTAAGAAATAATGCTATTTCTTGAATACCTCTTCTTCTTTTGTAAAGTGTGTTTCTATGTAAAATATAACACTAATTAGACAGACATTGACCTTTCATGTTACAAAATTATAAAACTATCACTGCAGACAAAAAAATTAGGTATAACTTGTCCTTGCAATTCCTGCTTAAGCAATTTCACAGCGGGGGCCATGGGCCATCCTGCTTTTTTTTCTCTTTGGTTAGCTACTGTATATGTCTAATTTCTCCCTGAAAGCTAAGCATTATCTGTATCTGTAGAGGATTATAATGACTTATGGTAAGCTAATAGCTATCCGCTAAGACACGGTGAATACTGTAGTGCATTTCAGATGGAAGAGGGGGAAGGGAGATGGCACAAAGTACTCCTTGAAAGTCAATCTTGTATCTTTGCAGTAGTTTGATTTTTTTTTCCTCCCAGAAGGGACCAGATTCTACGTTCTTCAAATGTGAGTATCAAGATCGATCTACAATATTCCTGTAATTGCAATGCACATTGTTTAGGACATAAACTTGCTTTCTAAAACATTTCTTTTAAGGCTGGCTTCCTTTTTATTTTCAAGTGGCAACTCTTAATTCTTTTGGGCTGAATACTTTTCTTGAAATCAGAGATGCACTATTTCCAGCTAGTGTGAATTTCACACATAAGACAAGCAAATAGTTGTTTCCAGCTAATCTCACTTGCCACAGATTCATGGTGTATAATCTCTGCTAGACCTCCTACCATGCTTCAAAGCCCTTCTCTTTCCCCCTTCCATTCACATAATAACTATCTTAAATGTTTTCTTCTTTCATCTCAAAGCCTATTGGGGGGGAGGGTTTGGTCTCTCTGGGTCTGGTTTCTCTCCATTTCAGTCCATCCTCCATCCACTTGTCAGACTGATCTTTGCTAAGCACAGTCTAACAATGTCACTTCTCTAGCCAGGGAACACAGTGGCTCCTTTTTACCTCCAAGATCAAATAGAAAATCCTCTGGTTTTTAAAAGCTGACCTCGCTTGGACCCTTTCTTCTTACCTTTCCTACCAGTCTTTTTACTCTTTTCTCATATCTACATAATCTATGATCCAGTGACCTTGACCTCCTTGCTGTTCCTTACCCAATATTTCCTGACTCCATTCCTTTTCTCACACTGTCCCTATTCTTGAAACACTCTTCCTTTTCCTCTTTGTTTCCTGGCTTTCCCGACTTTCTTCACATATCAGCTAAAATACCATCTTCTGCAAGAAACCTTTTCCAGCCCTTAATTTTACTGCCTTCCCTCTGAGATTATACCTAATTTTTCTTGTGTATGTCTTCCTTATACATAATTGTTTACATGCAGTCTCTATTAGATTGGGTTCTTTGGCAACACAAACTCCTTTTTTCTTTCTTTGGATCTTCAGTGTTTAGCACAGGACTTGGCACATATTAGTCACTTGTTGCTTGTTGACTTGCTGACTGAATCCTACTTAAGGATGACCCAGAATCCTACTTAATTTAGAAGGCTGAGTAAAAACAATGTGAATCCTCATAGTTACGCTCAATCCATTCCACAGAGCCTTTCCCCCCGTATTAATATTCTCTACTTTTTTCTTCTGGTCAGTAAGGTAAATAGCAGAATCTCTCTGCTATTCCCTTTTATTCTATCCTCTGCAGTACCTTGCTCCCATGGTCATTTCCTTTAAATCGCAAAATCAAAGTATCTCTTGATTGGAAGGAGTTTTGGGGACCATGTAATCCAATCTATACCTGAACAAGAATCCTCTCTATAATATACTTAGCTTTTTAAACATAGACTTCTAGGGAGGGGGAATTCATTACCTTCCAAAAAATTAATGGAATCTTTTGGATTCTTAGGAAGCTTTTTCTTATATTAAAGCTAAATCTGCCTCTGCAATTTTCATTCATTCTTTTAGTTCTATTTTATGGGATCAAGTCTGATGCCTCTTCCATGTCATAAGCCCCTCAAATACTTAAAAGACATCTATCAAGCCCTTTCCTTTCCATCCCTTGCCTCATTTTCTCTTGTCCAGGGTAAACATTATCTGTTCTTTTGACAAATCTTCAACCATTATCTTGAGCTCCTTCACTGTCACCTTTAAGGACACTCTCCAGTTTATCATAATATATTCTAAAATATGGCACATGGAACCAAACTCCAGAATCGGGGTGTGGTCTGACCAGGATAGAGCACTGATGAACTGTCCCCTTCCAGTTCTGATCCCTATGTCTCTCTAGGTACCTAGAAAAAATATCCCACTGTTGATTCAAATTGAGCTGCAATTTATCAAAATTTGGGCTCTGTTATCTAGTCATTTCTCCCTCATCTTATATGTCTGGCAAAAAAATAATTTAAACTCAAGTATAAGATTTACATTTATTTCAATTAAATTTCATCTTATTAGATTTGGCACAATCTAGCTTGTTGGAATTTTTATGGATCATAACTCAGCTTTGCGTGATAAATTAAACAAACATACCATCTTGGCTTTCATCCAAGTCATCTATAGACATGTTAAAGAACTAAGGGCCAAGTACAGAGCCCTGGGAGACTACTACAGAGATCTCAGTTGACACTGGACCATTAAGGACCATATTTTGAAATCTAGTCAGCTAATCAGGCCTAAATTCACTAAACGAGTGGTCTCAAACACCAATAGAAATGAATACCTGGGAGTCACATTTTGATTTTAAAAAGCCACAAATTGGCATTATTTATGTTTTTTTTATATTTTCATTTACTTTGTTAAACACTTCCTAAATACAGTTTAACTTGGTTATGTTATTTGTTGTTTCTTTAGGTCCAAGGTCTTCAAGTCTTTGCACTAAATCATACTATTGTATAACCTGTATCTCGATCTTTTCCAAAAAACAGTAAGATTCTTTGCTAAATTCTTTGTCCTTCTCTAATCTCAGATTACAAAATGAAGTGGTCACTTCCACTTAAGAGGAAAGCTTCCATCATTTCTATCTTAACAACTGGTTGTCAGGAAGTGGAATCAAGATATTTATATCCACTTCTTCATGAAAAACCACACTTCTCACATTAGGAATGAATTCTATCATGGTGGGGGTGTGGTCAGGAAGGAAAGAAATTGTAATAATACTTAACATAATTATCCTGGAAGCATATGTAAGTATAATATAAAAATATATTATAGACTTAAGTGTAGGACAAAGTAGGACAGGTAAAAATATTTATTGTGACTTAAATGAAAGCATAATTGATATACTTTAAAAACTTGCAGATAGCACAGAGCAATAGGAATAGTTATGAGATAATTCACTTGGATAACCTACATTTATCTACATTTACATATATTTGTATATGGTTGTATATATATACATGTATATGTTTATATACTTATACATATGCATACTGGTTTTGAAATATCTTTCCATTATTTCCTTCCTAACATTGAGCTATGAATGAAACAGAAATTTGATCAAAATAGAGAATAATTCCTATACTTTTGGTTGTGTAAACTACTTATAATTCTTTTGCACTTAGTTTCCAAGGTGTGGTGAGAAGCCAAACTTAAGCCTATAAGCAGAGATAATTACCCTGTCTGGAATTCAGGGAACACTACCCAATATTTTATTACTAATAGCAATAAAGAGTCACTCACAACAACAAATAATAACACACCATGGAGAATACAAGAGAGGCACATGGCAGAAAATCATCTCTCAAGAAGCTTTCATTGGAAAATGAAGAGGTACACTCATAAAATGAAAAGACAATGACAGAGCAATATTGTTTGGGACAGAATAGGGGATTGAATATTTATCAAATTTGTTGAATTAAATGATAAAATGCATATTGAACATAACAGGTACTTGGATGTCTGAATGAACAAACCAATGTATAAAATTGTATGTGTGACACACAAAAAGAAGGAAACAAGTACTTTATTAAATTCCTACTATATGTCAGGCACTGTGCTAAGTGCTATTTGAATATTACCTCTGTCCTAGGCTGTCCCAGGATATAAGGTCTATAAAATTTGGGGAGAAAAGGTAAAACATTGTAAAGTTACAAGAATTTCAGAAGCCTTCCTTAATAGAGTAATCTTTGTACTGGCCCTTGAATAATGAGCTGAGCTTTGAAAGGAAAATATTCTAGGTTTCCAATCAGAAAGGTTAAATCATAGGAATGAGAATGTCAGAAGGTTGGGAAGGGAGAAGAGGAGGATATCAGAGTGATGGAAGAAGAGAAAGATTCTATTGTGGAGAAGGAGCTAAGGCAGAAACCTCCATTTATTTAGCCAAGCACAAAGCTCAGTATAAATACACACTTTAAAATGCTTCTCTTAGTGTTGTTGGAAAAATAGGGTGGTGTCAGATCATGGAGCTTGAGGCAGAGGAATTAGACTCATTTAGTGGCTGAGGTATTATTTATGCTCACCTTGTTATGGAGAAATAGATTATTAAAAAGTGACTGTCTTATAGTCATACTGACATACTGGCCCCAGAATATTGCTCACAAATCCTCTCAAATACCTCTCAAGATAGTTTAGAGGGAAAGTGAGGTCCTGACTTAGAGTAGGACGAAGTAGGACAGGTAAATTTTTTTATTGTGACTTAGATAAAGGCATAATTGATATACTTAAAAAACTTGCAAATAGCACAGAGCAATAGGAATAGTTGTGAGATAATTCACTTGGATAAACATTTACTAAGTGCCTGTGCTAGACACTGTGCCAAGTGCTGGGGATACAAAGAAGAAAAAAGAGCTAGACTTTAGCCTCAAGGAGTTTACAATCTAATCATCATACCAAGAAAGCTGAAAAAAGTTTGGGGATGGGAGGACTCCCAGGGGAACTGGAGCAGAGATATGGTGTTCTGTGCAATAAAAGCAGAACTGCTGATGGAAGATGGAAGAAGGGTGTGAGCCCTCTATAAAGGAAGGCTTTAGGAGGAATTGAATGAGCCACCCTCTCTGCCCTCCAATCACAGGGGAGAGGCAACTAAGTTGAGGTAGATGTTAAATATCAAAACCTCAGTAGAGATTCCAAAATTGGGATCCACATATAGAGAACTGACATTGAATAAGAATAAATGTAGTAATAATGGTAATAATAAATATAAAATGGGTAATATTGTATACAATAAGAATAAATGTAATAATAATGGTCATATATGAGTACTATTGTATATAATAAAAATAAAAATGATAGTAAATAATATATAATAGGTAATATCTATTATAAAACAAATGCAATAATAATGGCAATAAGTAACATATAATAAGTGTGAAGTTATTATTACTGTATTAAGAGACTGGTTTGGAAGCACAGACCTTAGTTATATTGTCGCTGCCTCTTAGCAGTTCTGTGATTTGGAGCAAATCCCTTTCTGAATCAGCTTTCTCATCTAAAAAATTAGAGGACTAGATTATGTGATATCCAAGGCTCCTTCCAGCTCTAAATCTGATCAACCAATAGCAAACCTAAAGGGCCTCAAAATTTGGCATCTCCTATATCCCAGATCCTACCATCCTAAGATTATGGACAAAGAAGTAAATTCAGCTCATGTGAAGAGGGGTTTTAGTGGATGGAAAATGTTAATTAAAAAAAAAAAAAAACCTCCCTAATAATTATAACAATCCCAACTAGAATGGACTTCCTTGAGAGATCCTGATGAGTTCCTTATCATGAAAGGTCATCAGAATGACCATCCAGAAGTTGGATGAATATTTGTAGGGATGTTGTGGAGGCAATTCCTGCTCAGGTATATATGGACAACTTAATCCTTGAGGTACCTTCTGGTGTTTAGAGTTTATGAAATCAAGATTTAGTTGTACTTCCTGATTCTGTTTTTTTAGTGATTAAGAATGGAAGATTTCCTAGGAGATCTCTGACTCACATTTCAAAATACCATAGATCCATTCATCCAGAGAAAAATTGTTAAGTTAACTTTATTAGCAAATGTAAGAATTTCAAAAAGGCAGCTGATATTTTAATTTTCAATAATACTTCTGTCAGATGATTCACAGGGTTTTGTGTCTCTAAATAGAAATGGGAAGGGGAGAGAAACTTAAATTTTATTTTGTTTGTAAAATAAAATTTATTTTATTTAAAATTCTTATTCTTAAAATCATCTTGTATTAGACTAATTTGAAGTTCCCCTTTATCATAAGAAATTGGGTGCTTGGACTCATCAAATAAATTCTAGTCTTTTCTATAAGAGGGCTTGCTAGTTGTAAGATTTTGCCATATTTTTCCCCTATGAAATGCATCCTTATTTAAGCGTGTTGGGTTTCCATATTGATCATTCACTAAAAACCTGTTGTGATGCCCCACTATGGTAGTAAGGTGATTATAAACCTTTGTTATTATTCCAAAAGATCACAAGCTCTGATTACAAGCTGGACAAATTTTGAGCATGATCCAGTGGTAAACTATTTATCTATTGTCTGAGGACCAACTTAGCTAAGTTTCAGGGAGGCCATCATTACCTACTGGGTGGCAGCTCGTAATCAATTATTTGGTCCATGTTGTATCTCTTCCCTAAAATGCTACAATAATTCCATTCTCCATTAAATATTAAGTTTCATTTGATCATAATTCATCCATTCAAACAACTACAGCAGCTCATGAACCATCAATTAAGACTTGGAAGAATAGTATGCAATCTGAGTCAAAGGGAAAAAAGTACCCCTTTAGAATCACAGATCTTCTAAAGTACTATGGAAATATTATTTTGGTAGGAAATAAATTTTGTCTCTTGATCTTCAGAACAGATTAATTGAAATATTTTTCTTCATTTTTACAGATTTGCATAATCATTCTGATTAATGATTGCTTTGGCTTCATAGGATCATAAATACAGAACTAGAAACAAACTTAGAAGCCATTGAGTCCAATCTCCTTCTTCCCCAAAGAAAGAACCTAAAGCCTAGAAAAACTACATGATACATCAAGAGAGTACTAGATTGGGAGTTGAGAAGACCTCGATTTGTATCTCATTCTTGATATTTACTAGCTTTGTGACAGTGGGCAAGTCATTGAACCTCTCTGGATCTTAGTTTCCTCATCTATTCATCTTTTAATAATAGTATTAACTTCTTATGGTTATCTTGAGATTCAAATGAAAAAATGTATATAAAGTGCTTTGAAAGCTTTTGAATACTGTATGAACGTGAATTACTAACTTGCTCAAAGTCATAATGGACTAGAATTGAGCCTATGGCCTCTGATTCCAAGTCAAATGCTGTTTTCACAGTACCCCACTGCTTCACATACTAATATAATCTATTCTCAATCAGTTTGGAAATACAGTGTATTTTAGCCTACCAAATTTAGAAAGACTTTGTCATTGCTTATATCACATGTCACAAGAGAAAATACAAAAGCTTGATCTAGAAATGGGTCTTAGGATTTTTGACTTTATTTTATTTTAGTATTTTTATTATTAAAAGTTCCTATATATTTAAAGAATATGAAGATTTATTTCTTGATATACTTATAATTGGTAAATTCAGTATTAATATAGGGACTTTTAAATAATAATATTAATGATCATGTGTTTTCCTGTCTCCTTCCCCTCTTCTTCCACTCCTAGGTCTCCTTTATTGAGATTCATTAGGCTAAACATGGTCTAATCCCTTCAAACAGTTCTTAAACCTTCTAGCTTCAGGTGTCCTCAGCATTCTGATGTCTGCTTCTGTAGGAGATCCACCTTTGTGAATGTGGTACCCAGGCTTAGAGATGGATACTGAGGAAAGCTCCAGGATGAGGAAGCAGCTCAAGCATGATGTGAATACGAGAAAATTAGAATCAGAGGCAGGAAGGGAATGATAGATGATTTCATGATCTCAATCAATAGAGAGATTGTGAAAGAGAGCTGAGAAAAAACTGTAGCAGGAGGTGATTAGTGACCACAACAAAGGCAATTTAAAATGGAATAATAGCATGGAAATAAAATTTCATAAAAACAAGGAAGTGAGTGATAAGGAAGTAGAAGTAATACTGGTTTGACTGCAAAATGAAAGTGAATTAAAAATTGTTGAAATGTGGGATGCAGGTAAGGTTTGATTTTTTTGTTTTGTTTTGTTTTTTAAATACATGAGACCTAAATATCTTTGGAGGGAAGAAAATTTGTTATCATATAAGAAGGGATTTAAAATATTAGTAATGTGTGAAAATAAGATCTATGAGGAGACAGGGGGAAATGCAATCTCTAGCTTAGATAGAGAGTTAATTTTCTAGAGGAGTCTTTTTTTTTTTTTTTTTTTTTGGAACTATGCATGAGTGACACAAGTAAAAGAGACAGAAAAGAACACTTCATACTCATATCTGAACAAAAATCCCTTCTAAAATGTTCAAAAAGTGGTTATCCAGCTGCTTGAACTTACTACATTTTAAGAGAGATCATTCTATTATTGGACAGATCTTAAGATTTTCCTTCTCTTGGGTCAAAATCTGATTCTCTACACAATATTCTAGATATGGTCTGGTCAGGGCACAATGCAGCAAGACTAATACCAGGCACTATTAGCCTCCTAATGTAATCGAAATATTCTAGACATTATGCTACTCTTAATGGAGCCCAAAATTGCATTAGTATTTTGTTGGCTGACATTCAGACTGAGTACAGACACGAGAGATGGAGTAAACAAATCTACGTGAACTTGGCTAAAACCACACCCATCATGTCTCCAGCAACAGAAATCTGCTGTCAAATGCAGGCCTAAGGGGAGTGGAAAAGTTAGCCATGGAACAGTCATCACTCAGGCAATACAGATGAGACTCCTTTTCAAAAACTGATGCCCCTAGTGCAGGCAGCTGACAATTAGCCTTTGAAAGCAAGAGATCTGAGAAGAGTAATCCCATTCTAGCTGTGAGAGGTTATTATAGCATGAGAAGCTATACAGAATCACAGTTGGAAAACTGGTGAAGGGCAGTGCATGAGGAGTTTGTGTCTTTTCTTTGACTAATTCCACTAAAGAAGGGGTTATTATAAATTTGGGGAGGTTCATGAACTTGGATGGGAAAAAATGATTATCTTTACTTTTTTCCTCTGACATTTAGCATTTCCTAAAATTATGAATATAGGCAACAAATCATATTCTAAGACTGGGTCTGTCTGCTTCAAGGCTTTCTCCCAACTCTAAAATGGGGTCTAAGACCTCATTCTAAGGAGGGGTGTATGGCTTCACAGATTGCCAAAGGAGTTCATGACACAAAAGGTTAAGGCCTGGGCTGGGCCTCCAACATACGTCATTTCTTTCTGATGAGATGACGAACCCAGGCTATGCCTTTGAATCCCTTCAGTTCTCTTTCTCTGTCTCTGTCTCTGTCTCTCTCTGTCTCTGTCTCTCTTTCTCTCTCTCTGTGTGTGTGTGTGTGTGTGTGTGTGTGTGTGTATATATATATATATATATAGTGTGTGTGTGTGTGTGTGTGTGTATATATATATATATATATATATAGTGTGTGTGTGTGTGTGTGTGTGTGTGTGTGTGTGTGTGAAAAACAGAGATCTATAAAAGAGCTCTGCTCTTCTAGAATTTAAAAAAAATGTCCAAGCCATTTTCCCTTGACTCTAATTCTAAGATATGGTCCAGGAAGAAATATTCTTCCAATCAGAGAAATTAGGGATCTGGCTACAAGATGATGTAGAGAAGATTTTCATGATAAACAGTTTTAAATATGTGTTCTCTTAGCGTGTCTCCTTAAATATTACCAACACAAATGAAATAGGTTATTATTGAGCCAGAAGAAATGACAAATAGTAATTAAGAGAATACGGGAAGACTTACATGAACCAATATAGAGCAAAACAGGGAGACCCAGGAGAACAATAAACATGATTACAATAATATAAATGAAAACAACAATGAAAAATTGCTGAACTCAGACTTACAATGACTATCTTGACCTCAGAGAACAGATGAATATGTACAAAAATATATAATGTACAAGAAAACAAGAAATAGAGAAATAAAATAAGCAAATATCAGAAAAATGAATTCATTAAACCATAAATGAGCTCATTTAAAAAAAAAAAAGAAAGAAAAAAAGAATGACAGCCAAGATGGTGGAAAAAAGACAGCAACTCAGCAGAACTCTCCCAAATCCTCTCAACAGTTTTAGATAATCCCTGGAGCCATAAAACATTTTCTGGAGTGGTAGAAAGTACAAAAAGATTTTGTGAAATAATTTTCTAGGCAAAGAAAACTTAGAAGGTCGGCAGGAAAGATCTGTTATATCTGGGTAAGAGTGGAGCACAGTCCAGTGTAGGCTACACCAGCAAAGCCCCAACCCCAGCAAACCATGAGTAGGCCTTGGTAGGCAAGCAGCAACTGTTTCCTGAGCTCTGAGCTTACAGACAGTCCACAGGGCTCAAACAAATGGTCAGAAGGAGACTACAGGGTTTTTTGCTAGCTCTGGGGCAGGTCTCTGTTGATTTGCCCTACTTGGATCAGGTTGCAGACCTTGGTGGCAATTCCAGGGCAAGAGGAACCTAGCACAGCAGAGCCTGCAGCCACAGTGTAGCAGAGACCCTCATCATAGTTCCAAGGCAGAAAAAGAGTATTTGTGGTTACTCACAGAACAAAGCACAGGCCAAGAGAGTAGTAAACACACTTCTCCTTGGATCATACCATTCTGGAAGAACTGCAAAACAAATAAAGTTGGGATAGGCCCTCCTCCACTTGGGAAGCAAAATTTTATTTTAACAAAGAATTAAAAGTTAAGAAATAAGCCGGGGAGATGATCAAACAACAGGGGGGGAAATCCTAAACACAGAAAGTTACTATAGTGACAAGAAAGATCGAAACACATGCTCAGTAGAAGTAAAAGTTAAAATTTTTACATCCAAAGCCTCCAAGAAATATATGAATTCCACTCAGGCCATGGAAGAGCTCAAAAAAGATTTTGAAAATCAAGTAAGAGGAAAAGAGGAAAAATTGGGAAGAGAAATGAGAGTGATGCAAGAAAATCATCAAAATGAGTCAACAGTTTGGTAAAGGAGACACATACACAAAAAATATTGAAGAAAATAGCACCTTAAAAAAACAGACTAGACCAAATGATAAAAGATACATAAAACCAATGAGGAGAATAATTTAAAAAGTCAAACTGGCTGGAATGGAAAAGGAGATACAAAAGCTCACTAAAGAAAATAATTCCTTAAAAATTAGAATAGACAGGGGCAGCTAGGTGGTGCAGTGGATAAAGTACTAGTCCTGAAGTCAGGAGGATCTGAGTTCAAATTTGGCCTCTTAACACTTAACATATTCTAGCTGTATGATCCTGGGCAAGTCATTTAACCCTAATTGCCTCAGGAAAAAAAAATTAGAATAAACCAAATGGAAAGTAATGATTATATGAGAACCAAAAGACAATAAAACAAAACCAAAAGAATGAAAAAATAGAAGACAATGTGAAATAACTCATTTGAAAAATAACTGACCTGGAATATAGATCCAGGAGAGATAATTTTTAAAATTTTAGAATACGTGAAAGCCATGATCAAAAAAAGAGCCTAGAAATCATCTTTCAAGAAATTATCGAGAAAAACTGCCCTGATATTCTAGAATCAGAAGGTAAAATGGAAAATGAAAGAATTCACCAACTACTTCCCATAAAAGATCCCCAAATGAAAACTTCCAGGAATATTATGGCCCAATTTCAGAGTTCCTAGATCAAGAGAAAATATTGCAAACATCCAGGAAAAAACAATTCAAGAATAAGTGGAACCATATAGTTAGGATAATACAAGCGTTAGCAAGTTATACATATTCTGAAGGGCAAAGTAGTTAGGATTACAACCAAGAATCACTACTCAGTCACAATGAGTATACTCTTCAGGGGGGAAAATGGATATTTAATGAAATAGAGGATTTTTAAGCATTCTTGATGAAAGACCAGAGCTGAAAAAAATTTTGACTTTCATATACAAAAATCAAAAGAAGCATAAAAAGGTAAAGTGAGGAATGAAAATCATAAGGGACTTAATAATTAAACTGTTTACATTCCTATATGGGAAGATGATACTTATAAGAACTTTTTCATTATTAGGGCAGTAGAGTATAGATAGATAGATAGATAGATAGATAGATAGATAGATAGACATATAGACAGAGAGAAAAAATGTGAATTGAATATGAAGGGATGATATCTAAAAAAATAAAATTATGGGGTAAAAAAGGAATGAACAGGAAGAAAGAGAAAAGCAAGACATAGAATGGAATAAATTATTTCATGTAAAAGAGTCAAAAAAGAAAACTTTTACATTGAAGGGAAAAAAGGGGACAGGGTTAAGTGAGGGTGAGAGAATGAATCTTATTCTCATCAGAAATGGTTCAAAGAAAGAATTACATATATATTCAATTGGGTATAGAAATCCATCTTACCCTATAGGAAAGTAAAAGGGGGAAGGGACAAAAAAGGGGGTAGTGGTAATAGAAGGGAGGGCAGATTGGGGAGATGATAGTCAGAAGCAAAACACTTTTGAGAAGGGACAGAGTGAAAGGATTGAGAGAATAGAATAAATGGGGGTGGGGGAAGAAAATATAGTTAACAGTAGTAACTGTGAAAAAAAATTGATGTCAGTTTCTCTACTAATAAAGGTCTCATTTCTCAAACATATAGGGAACTGAGTCAAGTAATAAAAATAAGATCCATTCCTCAATTGATAAATGATCAAAAGATGTGAACAATTTTCAGAAGTAATCAAAGCTATCTATAGACATATGAAAAAATGCTCTAACTCACTATGAAAAGAAATGCAAATTAAGACAATTCTGAGGTACTATCTCATATCTATTAGATTAGTTAATAGAACAGAAAAGGAAAATGATAACTGTTGGAAGAGATGTGGGAAAAACAAAACATTGAGTTATGTATGAAATGATTCAACCATTTTTTAGAGCAATTTAGAACTATCCCCAAAGGCTATAAAACTATGGATATTCTTTGAACCTAGCAATACCACTATAAGGTCTGTATCCCAAATGAGATAACAAAAAGGAAAAAAAAAAGGTTTATGTGTACAAAAATATTTAGAACAGTTCTTTTCTAGGGGCAAAGAACTGGAAATTGAGGGGATGTCCATCAATTGGGGAATGGCTGAACAAATTGTGGTATGTAATTGTGATGGAATATTATTGTGCTATACGAAATTATGAGCAAGATGCTCTCACAAAAACCTGGAAAGGCTTCCAATCGTAAGCAAAGTGAACTGTACTCTATACAAAGTAACAGCAATATTGTAAAATGATCAGCTGTGAATGGCATAACTATTCTCAGCAATACAATGATCCAAGACAATTTTGAAGGACTTATGATGAAATATGTTATCCATATTCAGAGAAAGAACTGATGGTATCAGAATACAGACTGAAGCATAAACAAACATAAACAATCCCAGGATCAGATCAAAAATTCAAAGCATAATTGATTCCAGTATTACAGAAACTCTTTATAAATATAGGGGAAAAGAGGATCCTACCAAACTCCTGTGATACAAATGTGGTCTTGATATCCAAACCAGAAAGAGTCAAAACAGGAAAAAAAAAAAAAACCCACAAAATTATAAATCAATATTCCTAATGACTATTGGTACAAAAATAATAAAATATTCACAAAGAGGTTACAGAGGTAGTGTCAAACTCACATAAAAATGAGTCAGTAAATCATACATAAGGATTCTTGTAGATGGCATAATGACTTAGAAAATTACAAATAAACATTTTCTACATTCTATAGTATTTTATACTTATTTCATTAGTGTTACTGCCAATTATATATTTGATACCTCTGGGCTACAGTAACATATCAGAAGGATGATACACTACGACCAGGCTGGATTTATAGGATCCATGAATGTAAGATTAGTATGATATTAGTAAAACTATCAATAAAATAGACCACATTAATAATAACAACAGTTATATAATTGTATCACTAAATGCTGAAAAGCTTTTGACAAGCTATATTACTCATTTCTGTTTAAAACTGGAATAAACAGAACTTTCCTTGATATGTGAAGTACCTAAAACCAAATTTGTTAAAAATATAAAATCAGGAGACAACATTATATATGGTAAGGAAAAAATAGAAGCCTTTTCCAATAAGATCAATGGGAAAGCAAGGATATACATGATCAATGCTACTATTTAATATCGTGCTAGAAATAGCACCTATTTAGGGAACAAAAACAGGCAAAATACATAAAATTTTTGCTTTTTGCAACCCAAAAAGTATAATTAAAATTAGTTGGAATAATAACAAATTAGTGGAATATAAAATAAATCTACACAAATCACCAGTATTTCTGTATATCAGCAACAAAACTGTGGAGAAGAAAGAAAAATTCTACTTAAAATAGTTATAGAATATATAAAATGCTTAGAAAACTGTCTAATAGGATACACACAGGAATGATATGAACAAAGTTACAAAATATTTTATAGAAATGAAGACAGACATAAATAATTGGAGAAATATTGCTTATGGGAAGGCTAAGTCAATAGAATCAAAATGACAATACTACCTAATTTAATTTACTTATTTCAATACCATAACAATCAAACGACCAAATCAGTTTTCCATAGAGCTGGAAATAATATTAATGACATACATCTGGAGGGATGATGGAAGGAAAGAAAGAGTTCAAGAATCTTGGTAGAAAATAAAAAATCATGGCATAGAAGTATCAGTTTTTCAGCTATATTATAAAATTATCAATATAAAATGGTTTTTGTATTGGTCAAAAAACACAGAGATCAATTAATGAATTGAACTAGACATATAACACAGAGATGTAAACAAATCTAGTAATCTAGTGTTAAATAAATCCAAAGACACATGTTACTGGGGGGTAGATTCATTATTTGTCAAATCTGCTGGGAAAACTGGAATGCATACTAGCAAAATTAGGTTTAGATCAAAATCTCATATAATTTACCATATAAATTTCAAATGATACATGACTTAAACATTAAAGTTGACATTATAAACACATTAGAGGCAGAAGGAAGAAATTACTATAGGATCTATGGACAGAGGAAGAGTTTTGACCAAATAGGGAAAGGAGACTGCAGAAGATAAAGTAGAAAATTCTGATTATAAAAAATTAAAAGATTTCTGCAGAAATACAACCAATGCAGCTAAAATTAGAAGGAAAGTGGGAAAATGAAAAAAAAAAAATCTTTGTGGTAAATTTCTCCTATGTCTCATTTCCAAGATATATAAAGAACCAATTCAAATTTGTAATAAGAGTCATCCCCCAAAAATAAATGGTCAAAGAATATGCAGAATCATTTTCAAAAGATATCTAAATTATCCCTAGCCATATGAAAAAAAAAAAATGTTCCAAATCACTAATGATTAGAGAAAAGCAAATTAAAGTAACTGAGATACTTGCACATACCCATTAGACCAGCAAAGTTAACAAAAAGGGAATATGACAATTACTGGAGGGATTTTGGAAAGTCAGACGCAAAAATGCATTATTGATAGAGCTGTGAACTATTATAGCTACTCTAGAAAAAC
The DNA here is from genome assembly GCA_016696395.1 of Antechinus stuartii. NCBI lineage: Eukaryota > Metazoa > Chordata > Mammalia > Dasyuromorphia > Dasyuridae > Antechinus > Antechinus stuartii. Next base: position 3,235,910 of record MU174454.1, on the reverse strand, counting down.
AATTTGAACTGTGTCCCTCCAAAGCAAGAGGAAAAGGTCACTTATGTATAAAAATCTTCATATTGACTCTATCTGTAGCGGCAAAGAACTGGAAACTAAAGGGTTGCCCATTCATTAGGGGAGGTCTGAGCTAATTTGGACATGTGAATGCAATACAATACTACTGTGCTTTAAGAAATGACAAAAGGCACAATTTCAGAGAAACCTGGAAGATGTGTATAAACTAAAGCAGAATGAAAAAGAACAATTTATACAATAACATTGTAAAGACAACTTTGAAAAACTTAAAAAATTCTGATCAACGCAATGACCAATCAGGATTCCAGAAGACTGATAATGAAACATGTTACCCAAATCCTGACAAAGAAGTCATAGATTCAAGATACAGAATGAGACACATTTTTGGAGCTAGTATTAATCTTGATTAGCAATAATAGTGAGTATAATAACTAACACTTATATAGGACCTATAATGCTCTAGGTACTGTGTTAAGCACTTTAACAAATATTATCTTATTTGGTTATTTTATTTGAAATGGCCAATGTAGGTAATTTATTTTGTTTTGACTATGCAAATTGTTACAATGGATTTGTTTTTTTTTTGTTTGTTTGTTTGTTTTGTTTTGTTTTTAATGGGGAAAAGTGGAGTTTGAAAAGAAATGGTAATTGGTCAAGGAAAATAAAAATAACCCATGTGAGTGAAACCTTAAATACCTAAATCAAACTAGCTTTATAGATATATTCAAGAGGGAAAACCTAACTAGGGTTGGATAATTGAGACATTTTGTCAGGCTTTTGAAATTTAGAGGGCACACACAAACAAATTCATATATAGATTACTTCAGCCATCTCCCTTTGACTTAAGTAATTCTATCTTAATTACTTCTCATATTATTTTCACATCAAGAATTATTTTATATTAGAATATACTTTATCCTCAAAAAAGCTTCTTGTCCCTTTTTCCAGGTGCCAAATTTGATAGTTATATCTCTGTCCCACAGCATGATCTAAAAACTTAAGGTGGAAGGGGAAAGGACAAGATGAAAGGGAAAGAAGGGAGTATAGAGGGAATGTATGAGAGAGTGGGGGAGAGGGAAGGAGAGCAGAGGAGGGCAGGAAGATTGGAAATCTTAAAATTCAACCAAGATTTACCTACACATTTGGCATTCTCTTTGCTTTTAGAAAGAATCCACATGAACAAACATTCTAAACCTGTTATTAGTTCACAGCTTTTTCCAAATATGAAAACTTTTTCTAGCAAAATTCTCATTTTCCCTTATGATAATAGTTTTAATATTAGTACTCATGAAGTAAGGAAATATTTGGTAATATCACTACCACCTCCACAAAACTCCATTCTAAGCTTAAATCCAATGGCATTTAGAGTAAATGTTTTATTTATCAAAATGCATCTATACCTATTTTTCTAATATTCGGAATAAATAGTAGTCTGGGACCCAAAGACCCCAATAACAACTTCCTGTCTCCATAGCCTCTAACAATGATGAAATTAATTAATGAGGATTTGTTAAAGGTGTTCTGCTGGACACTGTTCTTAGCACTAGAATACGAAGTCAAAAATGAAATAACCCTTGCCTTCAAGAAGTTTGCATTTTATTTGGGAAGCCAATATACATATACGAGTACATAAAAAAAAAAAAAAAATAAAGTAAATACAAAATAACTGAAGTGGGGTCAAGTAGGGAGGTATTAAGAATTGGTGGAGAGGCATAAGGAAAGGCCTTATAGAGGAGTCAACAGGGGCCTATTATGTGCCAGGACCTTTGAAGGAAAGCAAAGGTGAGAAGGAAGACAATAAGGTAGGGGAGGTGTGGCAAAAGCACAAAACACCAAAAATGTTATGCCAATTTAGCTGTATTATATAGATAATGATAAAGTGAAACAATGTCAAATAAAGCTAGAAAGATAGGTTAGAGCCAGTTTAAAAACAATATTAAATGTTAAATAAACAAGCTTGCATTTGAACCTAGAGGTATCAAGGAGACGGAGTTACTGAGCAGGGCAGTGATACAGCTGGAGAGTGACCAATGTTTTAAACATTGTCAGTTTGTCAGTCATGTGGGATATGAAATCAAAGGGGAGAGAATTGAATCAATGAGGTCAACTAGGAAGCTACTGATATAGTCCAAGGGTGAAGTGGTAAACAAGAGTGTGGCACTTATGAGTGGATTTCAATCATCCATTACAAATTTAAAAAAAATATCGATCTGAGATATTTTTGTTGGCTTTTGCTTTTATTCAATTGATGGATTGAACCATAAATCAAACAAAGGTCTGATAGTTTTTAATAATCAATCATTCTCTCTACCCAAGTCATTTAACTTTAATATTTATTCTACAGCTAATAAGTCAAATGACATAAATGTAAAATGCCCCCGAGTCAAGTTAAAACAGATTGGTTAATTATAAAGACAAAATAAGATAATTTACCAGCATGTACAAGATGACAGGGAAGAATCAGAGGCAATATGATATAGTGGAAAAGAGCAGTATATTTGGAGGCAAATAATCTGAATTCCAATGCTAATCCTATCTGTGTGACTTTTGAAAAGAATCTTCATTTTTCTGGACTTCACTTGCCTCATATGTAAACTTTATTTTTCAACATTGAAAAACCTCTCTCCCCAAGAGTCATCTAGCCTTTGCTTGAAGTTCTTCAGAGATAGGAAACTTACTACCTCCTGAAGCTGCTCATTCCATATGAAGAAGAAACTGAATGGGTCCATGGAGGTCATTCCATGGATTATGCTTTCCGTCTAGATTCCAATTAACCATGTTGATGTTTCACCACACTTGTGACTCAAGGTTATGTGGCACTGAGATAACAAAGAACCATCTTACTGGCTGCTGAGACAGGAGCTCATGATTCACGGGACCTTTTAAAAGAGGAAATGGTTTCAAGCTGGAGACTCCTGACTATTCCTCTTTAGGTAGTTTGATATGGCAATATAAATTATTGGCGATTGCTCTATGTGCCCAAGGAAGATCAGATGACCAGGAACCCATTCCTTGTTTGTAAACAATAATAACAGCTAACATTTATGAGATGCTTACTAAATGACAAGCACTTTTCTAAACTTTATAAAGATGAGCCCATTTGATCTTTTTGACAATTTTAGGACGCCCATTAGGTAGATTTACACGCTTTTGGGGACCTATCTAGCATGATGGTTAATATAAGTTTATAGTTTTACCTTCAAATACCAAGGGAAACTTGGGGAAATATTAGAAACCTTTCACCTGGAACAAATGGCCTTTTGCTAACTTAAAAGAAAAATCATTTTCCTCCCTTCCCTAGTCAGTTTTCTTCTTCCTCTAAAAAACACCATGAAACTTGTTTTTAGTACATTCTCTTAGTCCAGTCATGTGGCCTAGGTCTTAAAACACTGAAAAGAGACTAACTACTTACTAAACTACTTCCTTCTCCCTCAAGCCCTCAAGTTGCTATTTTCTGGGCCGACTTCATCTTGGCCTAGCACTGGCCAGGTGGCACCACAGTGTAGGTGCTTTTTGAACAGAGTGCTCTGTATACCTAGAATTCAGACCCATTCTTGGGCTCCTCCAGGCCCTTACTTGCATCTCCCGATTCCCCCACCAGCCTGGACCCTGAGGATTGTGAAACAGAAAAGAGAGATTAAGGCTTAAGCCGAGTCACAGGGTGCCGGGGCAAAATTTAGGTTTTAGTCTTTGCAAGCTCATTAAAGGTAAGAGCCCAGGCTTGCAGCTCAGCTGCCGCCCATCGGTCGCCGCGGAAGGAATCCTTGCTGCCGGCCGGCCGGACCACGGAGTGATTGACGGTTAGTCTGCTCTTAAGAAGGAGAAGGCCGGGAAAGCTCGCTTTGTGGTAGTGCTGGTCAGGGTCCGAGGACCGCCAGGGGTTTTCGGGGATCGCCCCAGCCCCACACTCCAGTGACTGGGGAAGGCTGAGGGCCAGGCTGGGCACGTGGGGATCGGTCACCAGCCCAGGACGCCCGGGGGAGAACACTCGTGGCCGCGCCCCGCCCAAAAGCAGGGGCCGCAAAGAACAAATAAACCCACGAACTGCCCGAAACGTTCCGGGGACGGACGGAGCCAAGGTCAAGGTCAAACAGCCCAGTAGGCCCGCAGCGCCGGGAGATCTCGGCCGACGGGTGGGGGAAGGGCGGATAGGGACGATCCGTGAGACCCGCTCCGCTCCCAAAGTGTGGAAGGGTAGAGCGAGGTCCGCAGAGAAGCAGCACATAAGAGGTCGGCTCGCAGGCCGGCGTGGGGGCGGAGTAGCCGGGAAGGGGGAGGGGCCTGGCCTCTAACAGGCAGCAATGGGGCGGGGCCCGGAGGGCTGTCAAGATGGACGGGTTTTGGAGAATTGTCAGGGAAGGGGCCGGGAGGGCCTAGGCTGGAAGAAGGCGGGGCCTAAAATCTATCAGGTAGGCTAGAGGTGGGATCGGGGCGGGGCGGGGAGTTTGTCGGTCTGGAGGGGAGCTGGACGCGGAAGACTCTTCCGACTCAGTCCAGCGAGTTAGGTAGAGGAGGTGGGCCCGGCAAGCGGAAGGCGGGGTCAGCCTCGTGTCTGGCTGCCCATGCGCAGCCTGGATTCGGAGGGGGCGGAGCTATTGACGGCTGCGCGTGCGTGCCCGCGGGGCTCCTGGGGTGGGGCGGGGCCGGGGCTCTGGCCGGGGAGGGAGGGAGGGAGGGGTGGGAAGGAGTCGAGGAAGGGGCGGCGGCGGCCAAGGAAGCTGAGGAGGTTCAGGGAGCGCCCGCGGTGGCGGTGGCTGTGGCGGTGACGGCGGCGGCTGCGACGGCTGCAACGGCGAGCCCGGGGTCCAGGCAGCCGCGGCGCGCCCAGCCGGGCCCGAGGGCATGTGACTGCCGGGCGTCGCGGGGTCCTTCCATCCTTCCCACCATCCCTCCTTCACCCGCTGGGCTCCTCCCCCGCTGACCGGGCACTCGCTGTGCCGGGCCCGGGGGCGGTGGCGGCCGGGGCTGGACAGACAACCGCGACCTCCCCCCCGCCCCGGGTGAGTGACGGAGGGAGCGAGGAGGGTGGGGTGCCCCCGCCGGGGAGTCGAGGGTTCCCTTTGGCGGCTCGGGGTGCAGACGCTGCGTCCGGACGGCCGGGTGGGTGTGTGCGTGCCGAGGGCGCGGCTCGGCCCCGCTGGCCCCCTCCTCCGGCTGTCCCCCGATGACGGCTCGAGGTCGAGCCCCTATCCTAGCACCCCTGGGTGGGCACGGCAGGATGTCAGGGGGGCCGGGCTCTCGTGATGGGCTGCGCTGCGGCTTGGGAAGCATCTCTTCCATTTTGCTTGGGTGCCAGAATGCTATTTATAAAGCCGAAGCATCCGGCAATTCTTCAGAAAAGGGCCGGGGGCAGGCCTCCAGAGCACCTTAAAACCCCCTCGGAAACGGAGCAGGAAATTTACTTTTATGGGTCCCTGTGCCCGGGATGTCAGTGTTTGAATGGGGTGCGGCGGATCTTTATCTCCTTCCCGTCTGACACTTTTCTTGGCCGGTGGGAGGGAAGGTTGGGTCCTTTGTAGTGGTGATTGGGGACTGCACTTGATTTTGAATTTCATACTTGCAAATTCATCTTTGTAGACTAACCGGTCAGTTAGGCTTGCTTTTTCAAGATCAGGCCCTAGCGCTTCTGAAACCTGAATTTTTAAGCACCCCTTTTGCTTTGATCAGAGGTGTCTATCATTAGGAAAACGCAGCTCTATTGCTCATCCCTCAGGTTAGGGCAATGGCACATTTATAAATTCATATGTGCGCATCCGGATATAGATGCTCTGTATAGATCATAGAGTGATTGAGAGTTGGGAGGGACATTGGAGATCAAGTCCAATCGTGTAGTTTTACACGAGGGGAACTGAGATTAGTACAAGGTCACAGAGCCAGCAACACCACTGCAAAACCGATTCCAATATCCATCTATTATAGGACACTATCGTCTGTCAAAACAACAACAAAACTCTCCTAGCTCCCTTTCTTTCCTTTTTTCTTTTCTATCTTCAGCATGCCCCATTATCAAATACCACCTCTGCTTCTCCCTTTAAACTTAAGGGAAGATTGCCAAATGGCAAATAGAAGTTGTAAAAATTGAAATCTTTAGTCATATATAATAGAAGTTAATATGCTGACTAACGGTAAATCATGATAATTTATATGACTTGATGGAAGCTGACCCTTGCCAGTTTCCTCTGTGCATTAAAATGTTACACAAGCAATTTTTCTTTTGGCAAGAGTATCCAATAACCAGATTTCTAAGACCACAGTTTTGTGGTAGATGCTGTTATCTTCTTGGCTGCATTATTTCTTTGATGCTGTGCTATGTACAATGAACTTTGTAATTAAGCTGTGTAATGGCAAACAATGTTATGTCTAGCTGTACCATTTTAATGAAATAAGATTCCTGATTAAGACATCACTCCCAATTGATAACATTTACATTTCATGGCTATGATTACTACACCATAAAAATTATAAGAATAATGCCCCTAAAGTTAGTTTCTTTTCTTTTCTTATATGTTATTGTTGAAAGACAGGTTGTGAATAGAATGTCTCTTCAAAGGAGTCAAGAAGACGGGATACAAACTGTTGGTGTGACTAGGCAAATTAATTTAACCTCTATTGTGCTCTACAACCATAGATTAAACTTTTTTTTTAATTGATATCTTTTGTTTTTATTGCATTTTCATTTCCAAATATATCTGTCCCCAAAGAACTCTCCCTTGTAACAAAGAATAAAAAAAAATGAAGAAAAAAAGGCAGCACAGCAAAACTAAGAAACATATCAATGAAGTCCCAAGCAAGCTCTTAATATTCTTTTAAGTTACAGATGATTTACTGATTTGCATTGGTGGAGGGAATGTTCACATTGGGAGTTCTGCACAGCTATGAAATTGCAGGCCTTCCTGACTCTGCATTTCCCAGAGTTACTGCTATTGCCTTCCAATTTTTAATCCCCAAACTACTTGACCATCTGTCATTCCTTTATCACTTTCTTCATAGTTATTACCTTTTTTCTTCCGTGTTTTCTTCACTGTTTTTTCTTCAACCATAGAATTCGTATTTGGAAATAGTTTTTTTAAATCCTAGAATTTTCAAATTTTAATTAATACTCTTTTTATATAAATAGTTAATGTAGGTATTAAAATAATGTACTTTTATGATTTATTTAAAAGTCTATAATTTTATCCATGTGTGTTCACTTTGTTCACTGGTATGGTGTTCAAGGACCACAAGATATTTCCCAGTTAGGATGTAGTATCAAAATAGGACTTCACTGGAGCTATGCCACACTAGGATTCCTTATTTTCCTTGAGATATAGTACTATCCCCTACCAAGAACCATCCTGAACATAAGACATATATCCAAATCCATGAATTTATATTAAGAACATATTTGTAGTGAATTGTGCTAGATGCTGAGTTTGGGAATGACAGGATGAATGCCGGGTTTAAAAGGTTCTTCTGATAGGCTTTATATACCCATATTAATAACTGTAAACTGTTATATGGTTAAGTACCTTAGAGAACATTTATTGCTACTTCTCTAGTGATGAACCTATCATTAAATGGTCTCATATAGAACTGCATTTTTTAGTCTGCCTGAAAATGCCTTTAAAGTTTGCTAAGGTACTAGCCTGTCATCTAGTGGTAATTAATTAGAATTGCAGGCTATTTTTGAAAAGTGCTTTCCAGTTCTTACTATAGCTCTAAAAATGATTTAAAGTCCTTTTGCTTTGGTATAAGAATATAAGAGAAAAAGAAAACAGTTGTCTATAATTTCCCATACAAATTTATTAAAATGCTCACGACAACCACTTTAAGAAAGTAAGGGAAATTATTGTTATTTTAGAATACTTTTTTTTCTATGGCTAGCATTATTCATTTTAGGTCATATTGATGATATAGTGAAATTGTGTTTTTAAGGTGCCAAATATATAATTTATAGTAAGTTCATTTTGTGGAAATTAGTTTAAGTTATTAATAGAAGTTTATAGACATTTTTCCTCTGCTTTTATGGCATATTGTTTTGTATGCTTTAATACTTTGATACATGGGCTGTCATGCATGCTTAGAATGCTTTCACGCCTCTGCTTCCTGGATTCTGTCTTCCTTCAAGTCTTGGCTAAAATCTCATTTTCTGCAAGAAATTTTGCCCTTGTCTTCCTTTTAACATTATCCCAAGTTTTGCCGTTTTCCCCATTAGATTGAGCTCTTTGAGGGCTCCTTGAGGGTGTTTTTTGCCACTTAGCCAAATGTCTGATATAAAGTAGGTGCTTAATAAATAATAGTTAAATGACTGACTTTGAAGATTTGGAAGTAACATTAGTGCTGGTACTTACTTCAACTAGGCAAATATAATTCCTCCTGATACAATTTAATTGATTGTATTTAGGTACTGAGACTGAAAAATTAATTTCTTTCTAGCCAACGTGGTGAGAAGTCATCCTCACGTGACAAGGCAAATAATACATTAGCAGGGTCCTATCAAAGTGCTACTAGTTTCCCAAGACCTGCTAGAATTTATATTCTGCTGGCATAACCTTTAAGATACAAGGATGTGTTTAGAATTCTGGTCACATCTGCAATTTATTTGATAAACCTTTGAATGAAAACACCCCCCCCCCCCCATTATAACATTGTTTCAATGGGAAAATATTTTATGTCAAACTGCTGTATGATGCAGTTTCCTATATAGACCAGTGTGTGATCAAAAAGTGGGGTTGCTGTCTAATCCTTTAAGAGATTGTTAACTACTACATCAAACTTTTTAAAAATTTATTAAAGCTTTTTATTTTTCAAAACATGCATGGACAATTCTTTAACATTAAGCCCTTGCAAAACCTTGTGTTCCAATTTTCCCTCCCTTCCCCCATGTCCTCCCCTAGATGGCAAATAGTCCAATGTATGTTAAACTCTACATCACATCTTTTTAAAAAATAATTTTAAAATGCATTACAGTAGAGTGATTTATTATTTGATGTCTTCAAATAATGGGTTGTCCTGGGTTCACATTCTAGTCTTTATATTTTTAGTTTAAAAAAAATTGGAGATAGTTTTGTAATGTACTTTATATTTCATTGGTTTAAGTTATTGTATTATGCTGTACAGATGCTGATATAGATAAGTTGTGGGACTTAGGAGTAAATGGCTTACCCTTTCATCACACTAGTAATGTACAATAATGAACTTTAATAATGTGGGCTCATCCCCAATTCTAAACTTTATTGGTAGGAAAGATTGAGTGTTGGCTATGTCTTGATTGTTTATTGGATGCAAGTGGTCATCTACATCTTCCTAGAATACAAATGTGTTTTACCTTTTTTCTTTATCAGTAGCTCTTTTCTTCCTTGTCTGAATAGCTGCAACTCACTGATTTCTCAATTTCTTTTAATTAAATTGTATAGTCCATCCTAAATAGGAATTTTCTTATGAAATATGGAATATTTTTTCTTAGTGTTTTGTGAACCTAAAGAGGTCCACTGGCATATTTTCAGTTGAGAAACAGGATGGGAGACAAGTAATAAGTAGGCTTTTTGCTTCTGGTTTGTATTCCACCTGTTGACAGCAGTAAAAATCCTTACAATATTTGAGATAGTTGTGGGCTTATTTCAGGCTATGACACTCTAGATAAAGATAACATTCTGTTCAGCTGTGGACTGGCAGGAATAGGAAGGAAAGAGAGAAGCCATGGGTTAGAACTAATATGTAATGAAAAAATAAGTAGGTCTTTGGAAAAGCTAACCCTGACACTTCTGAAGAGAAGGCAAAGCCTGCATCGGTTAAATACATATAAGCATATAGGCACATCCTGAGTAATGTAAGCCTATTTCATGAAAATGTTGCGAATCCCCTTTCCCCCATTTGAGTTACTTCCTCAATTTTTACTCAAGCTCAGGTTGGATTCCCACAAGTAAATCTGTGCTAATCCTATTGCTTTAGTAAGGTTCCTGTGCCTCACCCAACTCTCCTCCCCCACAATGTAGTCTTAATTAGCTTCTTTGGAGTAAGAAGGGACCTTAGAAAGTCATTTTGTAAATGAAGAAAAGAAAACTGAAGCCCAGTGAGATGAACAGCCTTGCCCGTGATTATAGAAGTAGTTACACACTGGGATTATAACTAGGCTTCTGCAATTCTAATTTCAGATCTGAACTGATATTTATTATGTCATACTTTTAAAAGTCTGTCTTCAACAGCTACCTTGTCCAAAATGAATTCATTAAAAAAGTTGGTATTAGGACACAAAGTTCATTTTCTAATAATGTACTTTACATTCTATACAATACTTTGTCATTAAATGATATCAAATTAAATGTTAGAAACTAGGCCCTTAAAAACCAGAAAGGAAGCTCCTAACAATCATACTCATTTAGTCACAGGAAATGAATTTTACCACAGAGCACACAGAATGTAGAGATTTACAAGATATTCTACCAGAGATCACAGACTGAAAATACTTTATCTTTTCACTTCCTGTCTTGCTGTCTTTGAAAATTTATGTCGGTAAATTGTTATGCCCTACTCTCCTTGGAGAGAATTGAGATTATTTATGTTGAGAGATATCTGATGGCTCAAATGTTTTAATACAAAACCAAGAATTGAGATAAATTGGCACAAAGGGAGATGTTTGATATGATTTAGACTGTTCCAGAATGATGAGACTTTACTTTGAGTCTTTGTAGAACAGGAGTTCTTCACATTAAATCCACAGGTTTCCTTGGGTCTGTGGATAGCTTTCAAGGGGTCTTTGAAGTTAAACAGGAACTAAATTTCATCTTTATTTTCACTGACCTCTAATTGAAATTTAAGCATTTCCTTCAATTATTTAAAATTTTTTAAAATGCTGTTTTGAATAGGCTCTATAAGCTTCAATTTGCTAGAGGGGCCCATAACCTAAAAAAAGTTAAGAACTCCCCCCCATTCCCCACTTTAGGGAAAAGAGGATAGGATGATTTTTAAAGTTTTAAAACATCCTGGCATATAAATTATTCCTTGGCAACAATTTATCACTGGGGAAGATGACCATGTGGGTCATTAGAATGTCATTTAGTAAACTACAAGATGTTATTTATTTTCAAAGGAATAAAGCTTCAGTATTCCTTCTGCCAGTGCAGATTACCATTCATCCCACAACCTTTCATCTTGTGGGATTTTTGTCTGTATTTTTGTATATTTTCCACAGAGAAGTGATCCAGTGTCAGAGGCCTTTTTCATACTTAGTGGTTCTCAAACTTTTTAGTTTTATGATCTTTTAGTACTCTTTAAAATTATTGAGGACCCCCTCAAAAGCATCATTAATTTGAATTGTATCTACCTATATTTACCATATTAAAAATTAAAACATTTTAGTATTACTATGAAAATATTTTTTTCTTTGTGGGTGCCCTGAAAGGGTCTTTTCCGGAAATTCCTGGATTGCACTTTGAGAACTGTGACTACAGGGCTTTAGAGGGAGCATGTTGAGTCAGGAAAATTTAAGGTTTTAGTTCACTTCAGTTACTTCATTTCTCTGGCCATCAGTTTCCTCATTTATAAAATGAGATATTTGTATTCAATAGATTCTAAGGTTAGTTCCTTCCAAGTCTAATTTTATGGTCTTAGAAAATTACATGTATACCAGCACTTAATTTGTTAATATCCCTGATTGTCTTTTCACCCATGGGAGAAAAATAATAGAAAAATAAATTCTTCCTGGTTACAGGGGTTGATCTATCGATTAGAGAATATTTATTAAGCACCTACTATGTGCCTGGCAGACAATGTGCTAAAGACTGGAGATACCAAAACAAAAGATAAAAAAGCCAGTTCCTGTTCTTAGAAAGTTCATTCTAATGGGGGAAGTCAAAATATATTCAGCATAAATTGAAGTTTAACAGAGAGAAGACACTTGAATTAAAGAAAAAAAGGAATGTTTGTTTTAATTCAGGACTGATTTAGTGGTAAGTTTGGTTAACCTTGAGAAAGCTTTATTTTTTAAAAAAGTCTTACTGAATACATTATGAATAGTGTATTTTATTTTTAAAAGAAACAAGTTTTTTTCTAATGGAAGTTTTTCTCCCCCTCCCCACCCCAGAAGAAATGAATTCTAGGAAGTCTAACTTGTATTCTAAAAGGTTGCATTCCAAAACTTTGCAGGTTGTTTTGTATTCAGAATATGTTTTCCCATGGAAACAATACTAGTGATAATGATTAGATGTATGGTCTTGCTTAAAAGAACCCATTTAGTTAAAATAACATAAATTGATGAATAAAAACCTGTTAACAAGTAATTTCATTAATTAGGCATGGACCCACACTTAACACCATATACCAAGATAAGATCAAAATAGATCCATGACCTAGGCATAAAGAACGAGATTATAAATAAATTAGAGGAACATAGGATAGTTTACCTCTCAGACTTGTGGAGGAGAAAGAAATTTGTGACCAAAGATGAACTAGAAACCATTACTGATCACAAAATAGAAAATTTTGATTATATCAAATTAAAAAGCCTTTGTACAAACAAAACTAATGCAAACAAGATTAGAAGGGAACCTTTACAGTTAAAGGTTCTGATAAAGGCCTCATTTCCAAAATATATAGATAACTGACTCTAATTTATAAAAAATCAAGCCATTCTCCAATTGATAAATGGTCAAAGGATATGAACAGACAATTTTCAGATGATGAAATTGAAACTATTACCACTCATATGAAAGAGTGTTTCAAATCACTATTGATCAGAGAAATGCAAATTAAGACAACTCTGAGATACCACTACACACCTGTCAGATTGGCTAAGATGACAGGAAAAAATAATGAT
>MU174454.1:3196600-3222999 GCA_016696395.1 Antechinus stuartii | reverse complement strand
AAGGAGAAAGAAATTTGTGACCAAAGATGAACTAGAGACCATTACTGATCACAAAATAGAAAATTTTGATTATATCAAATTAAAAAGCCTTTGTACAAACAAAACTAATGCAAACAAGATTAGAAGGGAAGCAACAACCTGGGAAAACATCTTTACAGTTAAAGGTTCTGATAAAGGCCTCATTTCCAAAATATATAGAGAACTGACTCTAATTTATAAAAAATCAAGCCATTCTCCAATTGATAAATGGTCAAAGGATATGAACAGACAATTTTCAGATGATGAAATTGAAACTATTACCACTCAAATGAAAGAGTGTTTCAAATCACTATTGATCAGAGAAATGCAAATTAAGACAACTCTGAGATACCACTACACACCTGTCAGATTGGCTAAGATGACAAGAAAAAATAATGATGAATGTTGGAGGGGATGCGGGAAAACTGGGACACTGATGCATTGTTGGTGGAGTTGTGACCGAATCCAACCATTCTGGAGAGCAATCTGGAATTATGCCCAAAAAGTTATCAAACTGTGCATACCTTTTGATCCAGCAGTGCTACTACTGGGCTTATACCCTAAAGAGATACTAAAGAAGGGAAAGGGACCTGTATGTGCCAGAATGTCTGTGGCAGCCCTGTTTGTAGTGGCTAGAAACTGGAAATTGAATGGGGCCCATCAATTGGAGAATGGTTGGGTAAATTGTGGTATATGAATGTTATGGAATATTATTGTTCTGTAAGGAATGACCAGCAGGATGAATACAGAGAGGCTTGGAGAGACTTACATGAACTGATGCTAAGTGAAATGAGCAGAACCAGGAGACCATTATACACTTCGACAACGATATTGTATGAGGATGTATTCTGATGGAAGTGGATTTCTTTGACAAAGAGATCTAACTGAGTTTCAATGGATAAATGATGGACAGAAGCAGCTACACCCAAAGAAAGAACACTGGGAAACGAATGCGAACTATTTGCATTTTTGTTTTTCTTCCCGCGTTATTTTTACCTTTTGAATCCAATTCTCCCTGTGCAGCAAGAGAACTGTTTGGTTCTGCAAACATATACTGTATCTAGGATATACTGCAACATATCTAACATATATAGGACTGCTTGCCATCTAGGGGAGGGGGTGGAGGGAGGGAGGGGAAAAATCGGAACAGAAACGAGTGCAAGGGATAATGTTGTAAAAAAATTAACCTGGCATGGATTCTGTCAATATAAAGTTATTACAAAATAAAATAAAATATTAAAAAAAACAAACCAAAACCCAAAAAATACCCCAAGTAATTTCATTATTGTCAAGTAAAGCAAAATCAAATAATAATTATACATTTTCCTAGCAATTTGTTCTTTGAGAGGGAAAGAAAGGATCTTAAATGGAGGAAGTGGTGGCTAATCTGACATTTCGGGTACTTAAGTATGGTAGAAAACATTTTAATCCTGTCTTTCCCAAATTGTTTTTGTGACCACAGGGATATCAGTTTACCCATTTGGGTCTTAGTTTCTTCATTCTATAAAATAGGGTCAGACATGGTTTAAGCACAGTTCAGGCTTGGTTTCAGAGTCATGAAGCACTTGTAGACCATCTATTATTTAAAAGAAGCATAGGAAAAAGATATTCTGCAAGGATCCACACTACTACATTTAGATAGCTAACTCCCCTTGCCTCTGTGAAAAGAGCAGGATAGAGGTGTTGATTCTCCTGACAGTGCCTCATATGTTAAATAAGTCTAAGGAGTTCCGTGTCCTTTTGGGTTTTTAAGGTCTAGATGATAAGGGAGACAGAATTAACGGCTTAAGCTGTAGTCTTCTGTGTTGATCACATCTCTGAATGATTTCCTTTTTAAAGGAGAAAATCATTGCATCTACATGGAATAGACCCTAGTAGATGGTGCTGTACCACTGAGAAGCTGTGTGTAGTTTAGGGGTCAGAGTGCTGTGGAAATGTAGTTAAAGAAAATGTTAAGAAATACTATTTTTCCAGGCAGTTAGGTGATGCAGAAGATGGAGCACTGGATTTTAGAACCGGAAGAGTTCATTTAAAAGCTGTTTGACCTTGGGCAAGTCACTTACCTTCAGTTTATCTCAGTTTCTTCAATTGTAAAATGAAAATAATAATATCAGCTATCTTTCTAGGGTTGTTTTGAGAACCACATGAAATAAAATTTGTACTTAGCACAGGATCTGGCACATAGTTGGTGTTATATGGATGCTATTTATTTGAAGTCTTCTCCAGATTTACCTGAATGAAGAAAATTTTAGCAGTATTTGACCAAACATTTGGTAAATAGTAAAGGCAGAGCATAATATTAAAATATTAAATTATTTTTCTCCTTCCCAAAGGCCTTTCTGTAGAGAAACTGGATTAAAGTTTGAGGAGTTCTAAGCCCCAAGAAGGTGGTACCCAAATTTAGATGGGGAAAACACCTTAATCTGATTAAGATTATCGGATTAAGATTAATGTAAGACCTATCTCAGGCTTATTGAATGATTTAGGAAAAAAAAGATTCTCCAAGATGTTTGCATTTTAAATGATTATTTTGATGCTGATTTATTTTGGTTTTCTATCAACTTAGTTTCTGAATACACTATCTCTTCAATACTACCCAGTGAGCTATTCCTTCCTTGTGTTAAAAAAAATTAAAAAGGAGAAAAAAGAAAAGTTGAGTAAAACTAATCAATACATCAGCTGAGTCTTATAGTATTTGAAATGTACCATAGCCACTGCAAAGAAATGGCTTTTACTCTTATGCAAGTACAAATTTTGTTGGTTTATAATGACCAAATTAATCACAATGAATTAAAATAGGATTCATTTTAAAAATTTTTTTTCCCTTTCATTGGGGTAGCTAGCGTGTATATTGTTTTTCTGGTTCTGCCTATTTCACACTATTTCTCACGATCTTTCAAAGACAAGTAACAGTGACCATAGTCCTAGCTGGCAGATCTATCAGTATCCTGAAATTTAAATTGTCAGGATATAGTGACTTCAGTTCATTAAGAGTAGCTGGATTAAAAAAAAAAAATTTCCTTAATTATATTGGGCTTAATTTCTTGATCTTTATTCCCATGTTTCCTGTCTTTACAAATGGGGAATTAAAAAAAAAAATTCTTCCTGTTAATGAAAGCAGAAGCAAGATTAGATAGAGTTCAGTAGTTGTCTTCTTTTTGTTGTCTGAAATGAATTTCTAACATAATTTAGCTTGGCTGATCTTTAGGCTGTGGTTGCATATTCTGCCATCCTGTCCATTTTGTTGCTGTGAATAAGAAAAGGCTATTACCATTGCTTTGCTTTTGATACATATTAATGTGCAGTATATTATTTGAGGAACAGTACACTTTAGTGAAAAGAATACTTGGCAGCTTAATGATCATGGTTGTATTTTAACATTCACACTAACTGGCAATTCACAACCAATTCACAACTTCTATGAGGCTTATCCTTTATTGGAGGCAACGCAATCTCAGTAACTGATTGTCTTTTGCACTTTTCCATAATGGTTTGTTTAGCAGTCTCTTACATCACCATTGCCTCCCTCTCTTATGGGTAAGGATCTTACCTACTACTTGATTGAGAAAATAGAGGCCACTTTTCCAATGCTCATAAATCTCATCCTCTCCTGTCCTCTAATCTCTTAGGATTGTTTGGATCAAGTGAGATAATGTTTTTAAGACAATATTTCTTTTAGTACCTGGCATCTAGTAGCATTTGATAAATACTTGTTTCACTTATGATGTGTCAAACTCCTCAAAATAGAGACATCCAGTCTTAAAAAAGGAAAGAAAAGAAAAAGAATGCAGGTCATGTCAGACTATTGAATAGAGTTACTAAACTAGCAGATCAAGGAAATGTATCTAGATTTTAGTAAAGCATTTGACAAAGTCCCTCATTATTGTTCTTGTGGACTGGATGGAAAGAGATGAACTAGACAATAGTAGAATTATGTAGATCCATACTAAATTGTACTTATTTTAATTGCAATTCTGTCCTATGGAGCCTTTATTTCATATATATATATATATATATATATATATATATTTTTTTTTTTTTTGCTTCATTTCTTCTAGAGATTCATTGTAGACCCTGTGGAAAATTATTTTTTTCATTGAGTCTTTATTTGCACTTTTGCACTTGTTAAGGAGTTACTTGTTCCTTATTTTGGAAGATTTTTAGGACCGCAGTAGTTTTGATACAAGTTGATTTTTACTTTATTTCTTTCTCTAGATTTAATTTCCACATTGTAGCTTTGTGCCAGGACCAGACAATATCCCCTCCTATACTTTTGGGTTGGATAGTCATCCCTGCTTGGTCTTGTCCTCTGTCACTTGGTATCTGTGTTGATCTCCTTTCCTAGAGTTAGATTCAGAGCGCTTTATCTTCAGATTCTTTTTTGGAATCTTCAGACAGAAGGCTTGATATCTTAGAGTCCCAGGACATGAAGTGTCCCTTTTTTTTTTTTTTTTTGTTACTGTCCTATTAAAAGCTCCTTGATGATCACTGCTTGCTACTTCTCAAACTTCCAAAGTCTTACTTTGAAAAATTCTCATTAAGACTTTCTGACTACTCCAGGGATTTGTTGAGAAATTTATTTATTCTTGCTTTCCTCCATATACAGAGCCTCGCATGCTACAAATACCTCTGATCTATCCCTGGTTATACTGGAGGACTACCTTTCTCTGATCCTGGTCTTGCCAGTGGCTTTCTTTTTTATTAATGATTGAGCAGCAGTTCCTCTACTGGACAGCTTTAATTTTAGAGGGCAGTTAGATGATACAATGGATAGAATGCCAAGCTGGAGTCAGGAATACTTATCTTCCTGAGTTCTAATCTGGCCTCAGACACTTACTAGGTGTGTGACCCTAGGCAGATCCCTTACCCTGGTTTGCCTCAGTTTCTTCATCTGTAAAATGTGCTGGTGAAGGAAATGACTTATAGCTCTAGTATCTCTGCCAAAAAGTGGCAGACTCCAAATGGGATCATGGAGTCAGATATGACTGAGAAATGACTGAACAGCAGCAAGACCTCTCTCCTCTTGCCCATGGGCTTTGAGCTGACATATTGCACAGGTCTGGAGTGGAAAAAGTCATTTACTGTAGTTTCTAGAGCAGGTATATGAAAGCTGAGTGGTCTACCTCCTATTTTTGCTCCTGTCCTGGCCAGAGATTTGAGATTTTTTTTTTTTTTTTTGCTTTTTTTATTGAGGCAATTGAGGTTAAGTGATTTGCCCAGGGTCACACAGCTAGGAAATATTAAGTGTCTGAGAACAGATTTGAATTCTTGTCCTCTTGACTTCAGGGCTGGTGCTCGAGATTTGAGATTTTTTCCCCCATGTTATTACCATCTTGTCTGTTTCATATATCTTGAGAATTGTTCCACCTGTGATCTCATAATTGTTATATCTTGCCTTGACCTCTGTAGTTGGCCTAGTTCATCTTTGTTTTTTTTTTTTTGTTTTTTTTTTTTAAGTGTCATTTCCACTTTATCTGGCAGCCTACTCAGGGCTGAGATGTAAGAGTCCAAATATGGTGGCTTCATTGCCTTGAGGAAAAGAATTTGTGATAAAAATTTCTAAAAATCTTTTTCAAGTTAAATAATTTTCTTGTTGGTTTTATTTTTGTATTTGTTTTTGCATGAATGCTTCAAATGTTTCTGTTTCTTTCTTGTGGTATATCAAATTGTGGATCATATAATTTTAGGTTGCTGCCTAAGAATGCCTTTGATTTTGGCATATATTGCTCCATTCTTTTATGAATTTTTTAAATGAAGAAAAATCCTTATTCAAAATGCTTTTCCTTCATCTTTAAAGGTCTGGCTACTTAAAAAAATTTTTTTCGTTACTGAAATTGTTAAATGTTTCTACTTGTACCATTTGTAAATTCCCTAACTTAGTGCTTTTTTGTCTATATTCAGAAGTTACAGGCAGTTTTCTTATTTAATGCCTTGCCTTTTATTCTACTCAGGTTTTTTGATTTGTTATATTCTTCTGGGAGAGTTACAATCCCTAAGTTATCTCTATGCATGTTGTTTTCAAGCTCACACTTTAGTTTGTATAGTATTCCTCTGTGTGTGTGTGTGTGTGTTTGTGTATGTGTGTGTGTGTGTGTGTGTGTGTGTGTATGTGTGTATTTGTGTTTGACATTGTTGCCTTTTGATTCTTTTCTGCCATGTTTTTCTTATTTCAATATTTTTTTATTCCAAATCTATTATTCTTTCTCTTAGAACTTCAGTTTCTGTCAGAAATTTCATGTATTTTATTTAGAATCAAATGAACTTTTGAATTTCTTTTGCAATTGTCATTTCTTAGTATTTTGGGTACTGAGAAGCAGAAACAAAATACAGCTATTTTTTTAATAAACACCTATGAAAATAGATCATTTTGAAAATTCTAGTGTATTTATCATATTTTTCACTTGTAGCCTGTGGGTCTTCTCTGCTACCTGCCTTCAGGGAATAGTATTGGGAATTTTGATGGTAATTTGACCTGTTTCCTCCATCTCTTTTGCAAACTGGGAAATAATAAAAATTATTCAAATTCAAAATTTTATTCAATTTATTCAAGTTTAGGTTCAGTTGCTAATTATTTAAAGAGAAGTAGACCAAGGAGAATATTGAAACATCGATCCTTCTTAGTTGAAGTAAAGCTACAGAAACATTCAGAATTCATATGTTGTTCTTCTTCTGTTTCCTTAGGGGATGATGGGTGATAGATGCCTTTCCCAGTGACATCATAGAAGAAAATATTCTTGTCTTGTATATACAATGACTGTTCCTACTCCCCAGAAAGAACAGGGTGTGGGAGCTATCCATAGGCCTACCCTCATTCCAAGGAATCACCAATTACATATCTGTTGGTTGGCTTCCTCCATTTTGTTACAAGTATTATCAAAATAATCTGGTTTTGCTGAATCTCAGAGCAAGTTTTCTGCAGTTTTTTTTATCTTTAGCTACTTTTCATTGTATTGTAATACTTTCAAATCAGCTTGTGCTTCAAACTGCGGGTATTGTCTTTGCCCTAATCTCTGTTCAGCGAGGAAGTTTTGTTTGCCAACTTGGTAGTTTTAATGACTGTTGTATATCCATTAACCTTCTCTAAGAAATAGGATAAAGCCTATGTGTTTGCTTATATGCATGTCGATGCATGTGTTTTGATCCAGTAGTGTCTCCTCTGAGTCTATCCCAAGGAGATTACATAAAAAAGGGAAAAGAACGGACATGTACAAAAAAATGTTTGTAGCAGCCCTTTTTGTAGTGTTAAGGAGCTGGAAACTGGAAACTGAGTGGATGCCCATCAGTTGGAGAATGGCTGAATAAGTTATGATATATGCATGTTATTGAATATTATGTTCTATAAGAAACGATCAGCAGGATGATTTCAGAGAGGCCTGGAGAGACTTACATAAACTGATGCTAATTGAACAGAGTAGAACCAAAAGAACATCATACACAGAACAATAAGATTATGTGATCAACTATGATGGACTTGGCTCTTTTCAACAATGAGGCAAATAGGGTTAAGTCCAGGGTCATAGACTTATTGTCTGAGGCTACTTTTGAACTTTGGAAGATGAGTTTTCCTGATGCTAGACCCTGAACTGTATCTACTATGCCACCTAATATTTATATAGTACCTTTTAGACATTGTGCTAAGTGCTTTACAAATATAATCTCATTTGATCCTTACAACAACCTGGGGAGATAGATGCTATTATAATCCCCATTTTACTCTTGAAATTGAAAAAGACAAATCAAGTGCCCAAAGTCACATAGCTAGTGTTGTAAGTTGAATTTGAACTCACATCTTTTTAACTCAAAGCCTAATTTTATCAACTCTGCTATGGCTCTATCAATTATATCCACAGCACTAAATGCCCCTGCTCTACCTGCCACTTTTTTATTGATTCAGTACTTGCTACATCTAACCCCTTTTGAATTTCTTCTTGAAGCAACACCAGCACAGGGATTATTCTCAATGTGAGGTCTTCCAGCTGTTCCTATTTCAGAATGACATTGTGATCCTTGATGCTTTGACCATAATGTCATCTTTAGTTCTGGATATACTTCATCAGTGATAAATATCTATGGCAGGCATTTATCTCCTCTGCTTTATTATTATTAATAGCATTTGATATTAATAAATTAAAGGTTCATAGGACAAAGAAAGCTAACTCTTACATCTTTCAGAATATCTTGAATATGGCATATGCACAGGAGATGTGCTGTTGGAGAAGCTTCTATAAAATGGTATTTTGTTTTAATGAATCAAATACTTTTTTCATAACAACAAGAATTAGACTATATGCCTTTAGGTCAGTTTTGGGAATTGAAAGATGTGGAATATTGTTTTAAAGAGCCTTCTTATTCTCTTAAATGTCCATTAATTATTTCCTTGATATGATTGTGGTTTTATTTTCATAAAAATTTTAGAAAGTCAGCATACAGTTTGATAATTATTCTGGTCTTTGATTTGCTTTTTAAAAATTATTATTTTGAATGGTAATAAGGCCCAAGATTTTTGCATGCTTCCTTTCTCTTTTCTGGAAGCAAAGCTAATACTTACCTTACTCCTCATGATATTATTAACCTTCAAAAGGCCAAACATGTGACAATGGGGGAATTAATATTTTGGATTATAGATTTAGAGCTGAAAAGGATCACAGAATAAATATAAAATAACTCATTTTAGATATTGAACTAGTTATTACAAAAGAAATGAAAGGAATTGAGAGGGAAAATAATTTCAGTATTAGACTTTGATTATGCAAAAATCTCTCAAATTATCCTTGAGGCAAAATGGGGAGATGAAGATAGATGATAGAATACTTAAAGGAATTCAGAACTGATTGAATCCAGTGAGCCAGATTTGGCTCTTCAGAGCCAAAGAAGAATAATCCGTGACTAAATATAACTTACAATGCAACATAGATGGTATATTTTTCCTATTTGAAGATGACACAGCTAGGGCACAGGAGTTGGAGGTCTAACACGTTGGATGAGGGGATTCAAAAAGAACTTTATAGTCTAGAATCTTAAGCTAATTCAAATCAAATGACATTTAATAGGGATATATGTAAAGTCTCACACTTGGATTCCCAAAGTCAATCTCATAAGTCCAGGATGGGAGCCTGACTAGATAGTTTTCATGCTGTAAGAGATTTGGGTTTTGTTTTTTTTTTTTTTAAGTAGATTGCCAACTCAGTATGAATCAGTGTAGTGAGATGGTAGCTCCTGGAATGCGTTAAAATAAGCATAATATCCAGAATGAGGGAGATGGTAGTCCATGTTTGAATTTTGCCTGTGTTACCCCACATCAGTTAACTTATGTTTAGTTTTGGGTACTACAGCCAAAGATATTGGAAAGATATTGACAAACTGTAACATGGTAAGGGATTGGAAACTAGACCAGATAAGGATCAAGTGAAAGGACAAAAGGTACTCAGCTTAGAGGAGAAAAGATGTTTTGGAATGGAAGGGAAGGGGTGTGGAGAAGCAAGGCAGTTGTCTTCCAGAGTTTCATGAATTTACATGCAGGATAGGAATTATATTTGTTCTGACTGGTCCAATAGAAGTAAAAGGTTTACATTTCAGAGAGATATATTTTTATTCTGTATAAGGAAAAGCACTATCTAAAAGATGACTCTGCAGAAGGAAATGGCAAACTTCTCTAGTATTTGCTCCAGAAAATCCCAAAAGGGGTCTTGAAAAGTTGAACGTGACATAAAAAGTGACAGAACAACAAAAAGTTTCCTTTAAAAGTCAGAAAGCTCTACAGTTAAGGCTGGCTGTAAGCTGAAGGATGCTGGAGAGATGATTCCTTTTATGTGCTGGTTAAGCTAAGTTATCTCACTGATATGATACTTTCCAAATCTAAAAGTTTATGATTGTCAAAAAACATTGTCTAGTTTCCCAAGTAAAAGATAGAGTATTAAGACAAAGAAGTCTGGATCACTTCTTTATGTTAGAACAATATTTTTAGGGAATATACTGGGAATGAAACAATGTACAAGCCACATTTCAGAAACTCTTTTTCTTCCTTAAAGTTTATAGGTGCAATTGGTCTCACAAGTTAGTTTCTTAGAACCAAAAGTCTCCAAGTGCTGGCTGTATGACTCATTGGCACTTTGGTAGAGGAGGATCTTGTTCAGGTACCAATTGGACTAAAATTCTGAGGTTCCATCAAATTCTGAGATTCTATAAATCTGTGAAGTACCAGTGGTTTTCTCATGGATATCTGAGGATTTCTAATGCATAGGTCTGCATATTGGTTTGTCTTTATTAAACATATTTCCGATAAAACCAGAAGCACCCATAGTATAAAATCTTGGTCATCTGGTAGTAGTTTCTCTTTTCCATTGAGGCATTTACCTCAAGAAAATATAAATTGCTGTGCCAAGTCTAAGTGTCAGAAGAAATCTTCTAATGCTACTAATCTTTTTATATTTCTGCCTATTCCTATAAAAGTTAATTTTTGTTAATATTTTAAAGTTTACATTCTTACTATATTTTAATGTAACATCTGAACATTATTTCTCATTCTAAATCTTTTTACAAAAGTCTATTGGAATTGCTTTGAATCACTGCATTGTTGAGAAGAGCCAAGTCCATCACAATTGATCACCTCATAATCTTGTTGTTATTGTGTATAATGTTCTCTTGGTTGTGATCGCTTCACTCAGCATTAGTTCTGTAAGTGTTTTCAGGCTTTTCTGAAATCAGCCTTTATCATCATTATATTTGAACATTTTAAAACTTGATAATTGGCCTAGGCCTTTTCCTAATATAAACCAGTATTTAGATCCCCCTTTTTACCTAGACTATTAGAATTATAAAAATGTAGAATTTGTAAGATCTGCAACTTTTTTGAAGAAGGAATATCATATAATTATGGATAAATGTTGAAGGAAAGACTTTTTGATGGAATATGAAAAACTTTGCAACTGTATTATTTTTTTTAAGTAAAAATTTAATGTTATCTGTGCTAAATTTCTCTATAACTTTTCCTTGTAGCACAGGGATTTGCTTAGCTATGGCTAATGGCAGGATTTGTCCCATGTTTGCTAACATAATTTGTGGTTCTATTTCCTTTTGGTGTATGACTTTGGATTTTTATTCTATATATGAAGAGAAGAGGATATTGGTGTTAATTTGTCTCTGGATTATCAGTCAGATTTTTAAATTTGAATACGTCAGGAAGTACATTAACCATGACAGTTTATAAAAAGTTCTTATCCTAAATGCACAGCATCTATAAAAGGACAGTGGTAATCATGACTAATTTCTGGACTTGCTTTATATTAGATTCCTCAATGTTATACAAAAGTTAAGCTGAAATATCTTATTTAGTACATTGCAGTATTTGACTTTATGTATACATAATGACGCTGTCTTTTTCTTTATTTTTTAGATTCTATCAACTTTCAAGAACAAATGTGCCCTATAACTCATGGAAGAAAAACTACAAGTCAAGACATCTTTGGGTTCCAAGTTGCCGAAGTATGGAACAAAATCTATAGGCAGCACCCTGCAGTCAGTATCGAATGGGACAGTTGTTAATTTATCAGGGAATTCTACGAGTAGCAGTGGCAAAAATTTCATCAAGCACAATGGCTCTATTAATATGTCTTCCTATTCTTTTAACTGGAGAAAGTCAAATAAATACCAACTCAATGAGCAGAGTACTAGAGATTCTCATTCTACCCAGAATTCATGTGGCAAACTAGTTGACCCTGAAAAACATGTTAATGCTCAAGAAACATTTGGTAAAGGTGGATTAAAGAGGGATTTGAAGAGTGTTTCTTTACTTACATCAAAGATAGCAAAGCCATCCAATATGTTTGTTTCATCTTCAGAGGAGTTAAACCAAAAGACTTTGTGTGGACTCTCTAGTTCAGGTAAATTCACCAAAGCATCGTTGTTAGGAAGGACTTCATATTCTTCACTTAATGCTCCAAAATCACAGTTAAATGGATTTTATGGAAGTAGACCAACTATAAGTATGCAAAGGCCTAGAGCAAACTCCTGTACCACCAGGAACAGTTCTGGAGAAAGTTTAGCACAGAACCCAGACAACATGAAATCTTTTACCTGTGAAAAAATAGTACGGTCACAAAGTTTTTCACATTCCATTCAGAAGTCTTTCCTTCCACTTGCATCCATAACTAGATCACATTCCTTCAATAGGGCTGCAGATCTTGCAAGGCCTTATCAAAACCAACAGTTGTCCCTTCGAGTAGCTCCAAGGTCAACTATGCAGTCAAAAAATGTAAGATCAGAGGTTCTCAATAGAAATGAACATTTAGCATTTGGATTTAATAGATCTTATGCTACTTTTTCAAGTTCTGGTTTAAAGAAATCGGTGTTACCAAATGGCTCAGGAGTAACATCTTTTGATTATAGGTTGGGTCGAACCTCTTTACTGAGTCCAAACAGACCGCAATTTACTGAGAAGATTATAGAGGATGATAATAAAAATTCAGCTGGTGACAAATGTGTATTGGAGGATTCCTCAGTTTTGGGTAATGATGGAGCTATGGAGAAGGAAGACGACTCAGTAGAAAATTATAGTTCTAGAACAGAAAGTAGCCAAGGCATAAATGATAACATGCTGGAAGATGATGTAAAAGTCAGATACCTGAGTGATGATGTGGATGAAATATCCCTTTCATCTTTGTCTTCTTCTGATAAGAATGATTTGAGTGAAGACTTTAGTGATGATTTTGTAGATATAGAAGACTCAAACAGAACTCGGGTAACCCCAGAGGAAGTACCACTCAAAGAGGAAAATCTTGGAAGTGTTCCATTAGTGGATCCATTTGATTCTTTGAAAGAAAATGAAAAACCCTTCAATAAAACTGATGAATGGATAGATATCAATGTACCAGGTAAGTATTTTTATTTTGTTCCCTCTAGAAAGTTTTATCATAGATGTTTTAGTAGCCAGGTTGTTTAAAAGGAATAGTCCTTAGGAATTTCAAGTAAATATTCTTTACCATGGCTGATCTGAATGAATTTTAGAGGCAAGGCTGAATGGGGAAAGTAATTAAGCTCCTTTTGGCAGCTAGGTATCACAGTTGATAGGATCCTGGACATAGTCAGAAAGACCTGATTTCAGATTTTGTTTAAGACACTGTCTTACTGTACACTTACTGTATATAGACTCTTTATTTGCTTCAATTTTCTCTTCTGTAAAATGAGAATAATAATGCTAGGTTATTCCCAGAGGTGTGAAGTACATGAGAATTAATAGCTATAAGCATTTTGCAAACCTTAAAACCTATAGAAATACTAGCTACCTAGTGCTTTCCTTGTAGTATTTACATAGCTATCTATCTAGTCAGGTAGGCAAGATCATTATTTTTATCTTTTCTCTTTTAGAATCTGTGGCAATGATGGGATTATACTTTTGCTTAACTTCCTGTTAAGTTGTGTGAGTTAGCAATTTCTAGGCCAGGGTAGGAAAGCAATAACTCATAAGTATTTTTCTTTACATGTAAAATACCCAATGAAAGGTATAGTTTTAAGCTTTACAGGTGGTATTACAGGATAGAAACTAATAATTACTGACTTTTATATATTACTTTAAACTTTGTGAAGCTCTTTAATTTGAGATTCATAACAAACTAGTAGGTATCCCAAGTATTTTTAATTCTTATTTTACAGTTGGAAAATTGAAGTTAGGTTAAGTGCCTTGTTCACATGCTACACATTTGAAATTTAAACCCAGATATTTCTGACTACAAGTTTTATCCTACTGTTCATTTTGTTATTCTGCCTCTAAATAAAATTGTTGGAGCTTGCATCTTCTTTTTATTTTCTTTATGCTAACATTTAGTATAGTGACTGGCATACAGTAGATGCTTATTAAATATTTACTAATTGATTTATATTATAAGCTGCTTAGGCAAAATTAACACCTTATTTATAAATATATTGTTTCCACTGTAGCCATATTAATATTCTATTAAATAGTAAGTATTTTCTAGGTTGTTCCCCAGTATAGTCTTATAATCTTTATAGAATTTAAAAGCCTATAACTACTTTATTCAGTACTTTATTACTATTATTCTTGAACTGTTACTGATATTCTATTTGATTTATTCCCCCTTATTTACCATATTAGGCATCTAGGTGGAGCAGTGGATAGAATATGCTGCATTTAGAGTTAGGAAGACTCATCTTCCTAAGTTAACATTCAACTTTAGACACTTACTAGCTTTGTAACTCTAGGCAAGTCACACAGAACCTTGTTTACTTCAGTTTCCACATCTGTAAAGTGAGCTGGAGAAGGAAATGACATACTATGTCAGTATCTTTGCCTAGAAAAATTCAAATAGGTTCATACAGAGTTAAACATGATTGAACAATTTGCCACATATACTTCTCGTTTAAAAATATCATTCATTTATTTTTAGGGTTCTTAAATTTTTGAGTTCCAAATTTTGTCTTTTTAGTCCCTCTTCCACCTATTAACAAGGCAAGCAATATATATATGAAATCATGCAACACATTTCCATATTAGCCATTTTGCCCCAAAACAAATAAAAAAAGAGCAAGAAAAAATAAAGTGAAAAAATAATACAGTTTGCATCCAGTTTTCATCATCAGTTCTCTTTCTGTAGGTGGATGACTTTTTTTTTTTAATCATGAGTTCTTATTATATTTGATCAGAGAAACTTGTCTTTCACAGTTGATCATTGATCATTGTCAGAAGGTTACACTTTGTGAAAAGATGTAAGAATGTAATGGGGTATATAAGCCAAAGGAAAATTTGGGTGGGAGTAAGAAGAAATGCTTGAGATGCCCTTGCTTGACAAATAGTTAATATTGCAGAACTAGAGTTGAGGAGGGAGACAGAGGCTGAACATATGGACCTGTGAGTTGAATGTGTAGAGGCCCTGATTAGATTAATGGCAACTGGTGAGCTTATCTAGACCACCATTCTTAATCTTTTTTGTTTGTTTGTTTGTTTTGTTTTATACATCCCTTTGGCAGTCTAATGAAGCCTCAGGACTCCTCAAAATAATGTTTTTAAATAATAGGAGAAAATGATGAATTTCACGTAGAGGATAGTAAATAAAGATAAAATTTTTGCATCCAAGGAATTCCTGAATTCTATGTCCAGATTAAGAATCTTTGAATTAGAGAGAAATTAGCAAGAAAAAGAGCCCTTAAGTACATCGGTAGTCATATGCCTGATTTAATCAAAACCAATCAATGGTTTTGGGAAAAAAAATTCTTTTTGATCAAGAGTGACATATGAAATACTAGGTGGTTGCTTTAAAATGAAGCATATCTTGTTTTGTCTCTTAGATTGGCATTTTATCTTTTTTTTTTTTTTTCTCCTGAGGCAATTAGGGTTAAGTGACTTGCCCAGTGTCGCGCAGCTAGGTAGTGTTAAGTGTCTGAAACCAGATTTGAACTCAGGTCCTTCTGACTTGGTGCTCTATCCACTGCGCCACCTAACTGCCTCTAGATTGGCATTTTAAAAGAGAAGTTTTATTTGTAATGCTTAAATATTCAGAGTAGACAGTGAAAAGTTTTTCTTAAGACAGAAACTCTTTTCAATGTAAACTAGTACTTATTCTGCCAGTAATTTGTTTTTGTCCCAAGCTTTTTTAATTTCTTAGGGTACAGTATGAACCTTTATACTAGCAAATGAATATAGAGACATAAGAGAATAAGAATTTCATATTATCAGGTATGGTGTTAGTGATCATTGAAGATTACCTCTCCTTTTTAAGTGTACTAGAATGTACTAATTTGATATTATTGGAACCCAGATTTGACAATACCCATATACAAGAGAATTCTTGCCTTGAAGTCATTATTTTTGTGCTTTGGTGATAGAATTGGAGACTTATGACTGATTCTGATCTTAAGAGCTCTTAAATTGACTGAAGATGCTGTTAAAATTCATGACAATTTGAGGACCTTCCAACAATGATAGTAGTCATAATGCATTCGTTCATAGATATTTAGACAGTAAAGTGCTTCTAATGTTTGGATGATTTTCTAGCCTAGGGTCTCTAGCCATTAGTGGAAGGTTAATGCTTTTAGAAAAAATACTGTTAGGAGAATTTTAGATTTTTGTATATATTATTAAATAAGTGAATAGAACTAAGTGGTGTTTTTTTTTTTTTTTTGGTAGGACAGAAAAGAACTAGGTATTTTTAAAAATCTGGCAAGAGACTATTGCTTATTATTATTATTATTATTATTATTAATGCTCAGAATTGAAAAATGCTGCAGTCAGAAATTGAATTTTAAAACCTGAGAAAATAATTATTGCATTGTGTTATGAAGTAAATATCTTTTTTTTTTCTTTTTTAATTAGTAGAAGACAAGAATGAATGTACCAAGCATACCACGGGGAATAATCTAATTTCTCCAGATATGGATTACAGAGCTGGTTCTTCATTTGAGCTCTCCCCATCTGATAGCTCTGATGGAACATACATGTGGGATGAAGAGGGTTTGGAGCCCATTGGAAGTGTCCATCCATGTGGAAGCTATGAGTCTTCAGAAATGAACAGCATAGTATGTATGAATTTTTGCAAGTTTTTGGGTGCATTTCATTTTTCTGATTCTAGAAAAATAAGAAATAATTAGTTATGTATGGAACTTAGAGGTTAAAGGACTTCCAAAGTTCTGAAATTAAACAGTGAAATAGAGGTAGAGTAGTAGTAAAGAGACAAAGACATGCATGTTTGAGTATTTGTTTTATTTTTTGTACCTTCTTGGTAGCTTATTTTTATAAGCTTGCTACTTCAGTGTTTTGATAGCTTCTTATCCTATGTGGTTCTTGTCCAGGTCCTTGCATAAATCCTTCAAGAAACTGTAGACCTTATAGGTTTTTTAATAATTCTTGTTTTTCAATACTAGGTCATTTTTTCCATTCATACATGGCCTTGATGATGTCATTATATTTTTGTTAATAAAATAATATTGATTGCTTGTATTTTTACCAACATGTTTGGTAGGAGTCAGAGTTTTTCATTGTTAGGTAACATGACATTGCAGAAATACTAAGCAATATAATACTCTCTGTAAATTGTTATAATTTAAATAACTCAATATATTTAGATTTGTAGTGATTATCTTGAAAGATGACCCTCATTTAAAAATCATGTTTGTTATGCTGGGGGATATTTAGTATTCCAACAGTTTCTTCAAATGCTAAATTAAATTCAATTATAATTTTTTTGTTACTATTCTCTGGGTACTAGAAATTTTAAAAAAAAACAACATATTTTGCTACTTTAGTCTACTCTCTAGCAGAGAGTTTATTCTGGATGCACAGTGTCTGTTGTCCACATTATGACACGTAGTCATATAGAAAACTTAGCAGGCCTGTCATTTGTAAATGGGCTCAGAACCAAGCAGGAAGAGGAGAATGGGTTGGCTTATATTCAAGAAATTGAAAATCTTTTTTTTTTAATGCTTCCAGACTTCTCCCAGAAACAAATTCCTTTGTTCTTAATATCAACATTTTACCAAATACAGTCTTTGTGAAATTAAAAATGAGTATCACACAGGGTAATGGACAGGTATATGGTGGGTATGAGTAGACTGCAACATAACATATGAGGAACTTTGAAGAGGAATTAGAGTAATAGATATCATTAAGGAAATATAATGAGGCAACAGAAAGATGAATTGGTCATGTAGGAAAAGAGGATAGCCTGAAAGCTACACTAATATCTTTGTAATAACAGGAAAAATGAGGAAAGTCCCCAGCATTTTGGAACATTCCTTGTGATGAATTTCTGGGAAGGCAAAGACAAGAATGGAGGGAAAAACTAAATCAGTTGGAATGTAGGTGTATTTGTTTATGATGTCTTGCAGTGACTATCATTGCCTGAAGAAGATTGAGGATCTGTGGCATTCTTTTTAGTACTTTGAGCCTAAATAGTCAGGGTGCTATAAACCCTATGGACCATGCAGGTAGATCAGTTGTAGATAGAAGCTGTAGAGGTTGAGGGTGGAATGAAGGTATTATATAAAACTGTGAGATCATATGATAATGTTCAGTGAAGGAAGTAATTGCTCTAGTAGCAATTGGAGTGCTCTCTCTGATCCTCAGTTTGTTTCATTAACACCCCCAGCTCTGTATATTGGATATTAGAAATGTTGCTAGGATTCCTGACTCAGGTCATATTATTCTGCATTTTCTACCTCAAGATGATTGACCTACAGATGAAAGTTGTGTTTCTGAGGCCAGGTGACATACTAAACTTCAATGTATAAAAGAGAAGGCAGTCCTCTATTAAAGAAATCTTAGAGAATTTTCACTAACTTCTTCCCCACTGGGACTATTCCCTGACTGCTTCCGTTAGGTGAGGGGGGGGGTGAAGGAGGGAGATGGGGTATGTGGGAGTGAGGGTGGTGGGGAGGAGAGAGAGATATAGACTTTTATCAGTTACCTTTTGGGACCTCAGAATAGACCTGGCCTGGAATTAAATCACACTGCTGGATCTCTCCCTTCTGCAGCACACTAGAGGGAAATTTTCATGGTTAATTACCTAAAAACCATCTTAGAAGTTTAAGAAGTGAGATATCTATTGATGGAATTGATTCTGTGGCCTTATAATAATATAGACATTTCTGGAATTGGTTCTATAGCCCCATAATAATATCAGACATTTCAGTCATATTTTGAGCTTTATAAAACATTCTTATTGTGCTGTATCTAGAACAGGAGGAGACCTCAAAGGCCATTGATTAGTATTCCCTATTCTCTCCCATCTTGTATACTACATAAAATTATGGTCCTCACAACAACCCTTCAAGGCAGGTATGACAGGTATGATTACCATTTTACAGATGATAAAATAGATACTGAGGTACTTCAGACCTCCCCCAAAAAATTCCTTTCCATTATGTAGTATATAGTTTGATGTATCAAATGAAGCCAAATGAAATTCCTCAGTGGACCAATTGGTAGGAAAATCCTGGAATAAAAAAGTTCAGAATAACATGACTTACATCATTGAAAACTTCTTTTGATTAGGAAGTTTTTCCTTAATATGATGCCAAAAGGTTGGTTTTTAGCTAGTAATTCTCACGAACTTCTCACTTTTCTCTATAAGCAAAAGATGTATGTTGAGGCACTTAATGACATAAACTGATAATAGGAAAGCACATTCTAATTCCTGCTAGAGCCTTTGCTTTATTACTTTAAATGGGGCAGCTAGGTGGCGCAGTGGATAGAGCACCAGCCCTGAAGTCAAGAGGACCCGAGTTCAAATCTGGTCTCAGACACTGTCTAGCTGTGTGACCTTGGGCAAGTCACTTAACCCCAATTGCCTCAGCAAAAAAAAAAAAAAATAATAATAAAAACATAAATTTACTACATGATCTTAAAAGGTTCAGTGAATTGGAGAATTACATGTTGCAATACGGGAGCCACCTGCCAGTGGCTGCTGGAGGTAACTTAGACCTGTAGAATGGATCGATCTCTTCACGTGAGAGGAGGGTCGTGATTCAAGGAGATTGAGAGGCAGTTGCATTGTCTGACCTCTCTCCTCTTCCTTCTTGTCTCCGATTTATTTCATTCCCAATCCACAAGGAACATCTGTGTAAGTAAAGGCTGCTTTGCAACTCCTTCAAGTTTATGATTCACAGCTGTGGAGGCTCTTGGAGAATTGATCTGCCCCTTCACCTAGGCATGGTCCTTAACAATTACATATAGAAAAAAAGTATTTAACCTAAGCAAAATTCATCCCTTATTTTTATGATATAGAATAAAAGCATATATATACACATGTATGCATGTATGTATGTGTATATGTGTGTGTGTGTGTGTGTATCTTGATTTTTTTTTTAACAACAAATTGTGAAATTTAAGGTTTGGCTACATCTAAATTCCTTTCATCATCATAGTGTATTTTCTTTTTTAAATAGAAACTTCTTTAGTGAGATGGAATTTCATTCTGATTTAGTCTATTTTTAAGGTGACAACTGATTATAAAAGAGTTACATCATTCATGACATTGATTTACATCTTTAATCATGCTCATATTATTCCAGATGTGACATAACTAATCCAGAGTAAAGGGAAAGATTTGGAATATAAATTAATTTCTTCTAATATAAATTCCATTACACTCATTCTTTTTTTAAAAAAAGTCACAATCTGACTCATGCCAAATTAAGTAAACTAAAATCTTTTTTCACATGAATTTTTAGTAAGCCAATTCTACATCATTCTTCATATACAACTTTTAAATGTCAGAAGAAGGATTTGAAACCAGTTCTCTTTTAACTCTTAAGTATAAACTTTTTCCACTTTAGCATGTTGCCGCCTATGGTATAATTCAGGTGTGATTCATATAATCTCAATTGAAAGGGACCCCCAGAAGATTTCCATAGGAATCTTAATCCACTCCAGCACAAGAAATACATTTCTACAAAGCCTCTGAAAAATGATACCACTTTTTCTTGAAAACCTTTAGTTATAAATAACTTATTACTTCCCAGAACAGGCCATTTCATTTTTGAAAAGTTCTTTTGGCTAGGAAGTTTTTCCTTACATGATGCCAATAGGTTGTCTCCTCCCCTCTCCTCCTCCCCCCCACTCCCTCCCTGGTTCCAGGAAGAGGTGAAAAGGCTCAATGAATGCCTCTCTGCTTTCCAGGGAACAAAATCATCCTTGATAGAGTATAAGTTGCTTTGAGAAAAATAAAGAAAAAGAATTTTAGGAGGTAAAGGGAAACCTAGCCTGTGTTAGTTTGATGGATAGAAGAATATGACTCAGGAACACTCAACCATTTGAGCCATTTAATCAATTTGAGATTTTTCCAAAAGAGAAATGAAGTTGGACCCTCTGTAGAGGTTATTCTTTCCTGTGCTCCAGAAAATAATGGTGAGCAATCTCAGGTACTATCAGCAAAGATTTCCAATAATCAGAGGAAGAAAAAAAATTATTCGGTAATGAGAAAAACAAAGTGGATCATGTCAAGCAGACATGAACATTTATATAGTGAGATATTTTCCCAAAATATGATAAAAGACTTGCATGGCATCAGTAAAAAGGTTTGGTGGACTAATACTATATCAAGACTTTGTCCTATAGAGAAATCTATGAGATGAATGGCACATATATGATGAAGAGTACCTGGGTGAAAAACATTAGGAGAAAGTGAAAATGAAACGGATAATGAGTTATAAAAGTAGAACACAAAACTAGTGTGGAAACTAATAGTTTGAATAATGAGTATAAATTGAAGAAGACAGATTTTCTATTCGAGAAGAAAAATTCCCTTTTTCTTAGAGCTATTCAGGACTGGAATTAGTTGTTTTGAGAAATAAGAGGTTTTCAGGCAGAAGTTGGATGACATTTTATCAGGCATCTGTTTATTGAAGGCATTCTTCCTCAGGTATGGGTGGTATAGATTATCCTTAAGGTTCCTTTTAACTCTGAGATCCTATAACTCCATTTGTTAAACTTTAATCCTCAAAAAAAAAAAAAAAGATAAAAAATGGTTCGATATAATTTTTAAAGTATGTTTAAATACAAGTTTTGATGGAAATATGTATGTGATTGAGCTTTTAAATTATACTTAATGTAACTTTTATAAGAAATTTTTGCCTTGTCCCTATAGAGATATGTACCAAGCCCCTGCCTTTCAGCCCTACAGCCTCAGAGTCTCTTTTGGATTTTTATCTAGCCTGTATTCCCAAGAAATGGGTGGTCTGATCTCTTGCTCTTTCCAAGAAGCACATTTTGTCAGGAAACCTTTTTCTTCAAGGCTTAGAGCAAATATGCAAATCTGTCCTGTGCTTTTTTTATGTGCAGGGCCTAGGAGATGTACTGACAGGGGTCCAGAAGAACACCACCTGGTGGGAAACCTGATATGAAATTCCCTCACTGGGTTATTAAATCATGACACAATGTCTTCCTTTAAGTCTTAGGAATTGGGCTTGATTTCCAAAAGCATCTGGCCTGCTCATAGTAGTGTGCAGGTATCACACGTATAGAGGTCACATGTTGGGGCTCATTGCACCAAGGATGATTGGGAAGCTGGTGATGCCTTTAGAAGTAACAGGAAAATTGAAAATAAGAGGAGGTTAGAGATAGAGATAATGACTTCTATTTGAACATACTGAATTTGAGGTGTGCTTATGGGATATTTAATTTGAGATATTTAAAAAGCAGTTGGTGATATGGGCCTGGAGCTTGGAAGAAGACTGGGAAGCTAGGCAAGTAGATTTGGGAATCACCTGCATAGAGAAGATAATTATATTTATAGGAATTGATGAGATCTCCAATATGAGATAGTGAGATATGATAAGGGAAAAGAGAAGAGGGCCCAGGTCAGAGCTCTGGGCTTACTCATGATTAGTTGGAATGACTAAATGAAGATAGAGCAAAGGAGAATAAAAAAGAGTGGTTAATGTAGGAGAACCATTATATTGTCACAAAAATCTAGAGCATAAAAAGATCTAGGAGGAAATGATCAACTATCAAAGGCTGCAAAGAAATTAAAAAGAGTATTGAGAAAAAGGCATTAGATTTGGCAATTAAGAAATCATTAGTAACTTTGGAAAGAGCATTGCAGAGGGTTTGGAAGTGGATAAGAGGAGAGGAAGTAGGGGTACTTAAGTGTAGGTCAATTTCTTAAGGGATTTCATTTTAAAAGAGACAATAGATATAGGGTGATAGGTAGTGATGTAGTCAGGCAGCAGGATTCATTAGATAAGGTGATGAAGATCAGACAGAGAATAGGAGGTTAGAGGGTGCAATCTACTGAAGATGGGGAGAGATATTGAGGTCAAGAGTTGTATGTCCAGGAATTTGCCCTGGCAAAGAGAAAGGCTTCCTTTTCATCAGAGATAAGAGCAAAGGAGGACATGGTGAAATGAGATATTAAAGTTGATGTCTGTATTGATATTGTGAGATGAGAATCGGGAAGAAGAGTTTACTTTTGACAAATGGCCTAATTTGGAGAGAGCAATTTTGGTTGAATGATAGTCAGACTATAGAGCAGGGGTCCTCAGACTTTTAAAATAGGGGGCTGGTTCACTGTCCCTCAGACTGTTGGCGGGCCAGACTATAGTAAAAACCAAAACGTGTTTTGTGGGCCCTTAAATAAAGAAACTTCATAGCCCTGGGTGAGAGGCATAATCGTCCTCAGCTGCTGCATCTGGCCTGTGGGCCGTAATTTGAGGACCCCTGCCATAGAGGTTAAAAAGAGAGAGGAAAGCAAGTGGAGGCATTGAATGTAGATAGTTTTCTCTCATAATTTTTTTTTTTAATAATTAGTTTAATTCCTTTAAATAGTCTATAAAGGCAAAAGAAATTATCTCACTGTCCCTGCAAATAGTTTCTGAAGAGAGTAGTTTATATTTCAGTCAAACTTCAAAAGGACATATACCTTCAAAAGGACCGACCAAGGGGACTCTGATGCTTGACTGGTTGGTCACAATATGCTTCTCTCAGCTGAATCAACTCAAGGTGTTCTCAGTGCCTATCCATGTTGAATAGGCTTCTACTGTAGTGAAGTAAATCTTTTGTATGTTTGTTAACTGTCAAATTTTGAAGAATCAAAGAAAGCCTTTTGCCGTCCCAATACATTCCACTCAGGGTGCTATGAGGGCATTTCTGAAAAAGTAATCCTCCTTTTTAGCCACTGTCAATCTATCTAATGGAGAAGGTTTGTACATAGGAAATACACATACTGGATTAAATTATAAAGCCAGAGCCTTTTCCTCCTTGTTCTATCTCCCTCCAAAAAAAAAAAAAAAAAAAAGATTAATGTGATTGAGAAGCAGAATTAAAGAATTTTATAGCTAGAACAAGCCTCTGATATTATCTAGTCAAATTTCTTAACAGGTAAGAAAACCATTGCTGTATTATTTGGTGACATGATCAAAGTTACAGAGCAATTAAATGGGAAAGGTAGGACTAGAACCCAGATTTTAAGACTGCCAGACTATTTTTCTTTAGATAACTATTATGTAAAATTAATTTTCTTTATAATTCCTTAGGCTCTGTTACTATACCTTAATTACTTGCAAGTCATCTAATGCCAATTAACTTGCTTTAAACATTCAAAATATCTGTTATATTAGTCTTTGCTTTAGGGAATCCAACTTAAAGTTTTCAATATAATTTATTTTTTAAATAAGACTGGTCTTAATTATGAGTTGTGCATAATTAATATTCCCATGGGAAAATGTATGAGGTTTGAATTCTGATTTAATTTCTCTTAGGCAAATATTAGGCAAAATAAAATCTAGATATAGATGAAGGAATGTAAATAAAACATGGAATGTGTTTATTTCAAATTTAGGCTTGCAAAGCCAGCCCATTTAACTACTAGAGTATATCGGAATCTGGTATTATTTGTTGGTTGAAATCCCCTACACTGACAAAATATTTCATACTATTTTTGTGGAAATGATGGAAATATGGATTAGTAATATTAGAACTCCTGAGATCAACTTACTCATTGAATAGTTGTCAGTGTTATTCATAGTTTCATGTCAACTTTCAAGGAGGGTTCTAGTGTGATAATGGATGCTTGGATCTGTGCTAAATTGAATAAAGTTATAGATGATATGTTATCTAGTAGAATTATCCCAAAGGGAATAGGTCTACTTGTGCCTTAAATGTGAGTTTCAAAGATAGGTCTATTTGTTGGCTATGTCTTAAAGAAGTTCCACTAGATTGGGAGTTCTTAACCTGGAGTCTGATCATTATTTTTTTTTAATCTTTTGATAACTTTCATTATTATTGGATTCCTTTGTGATCCTCTTTGTTTTTAATTACATAAATCAAAATTTTCTGGGCCAGGTCAATATTTTGCTAAAGGGAGTCATGATACATCAAAAATTAAGAAATCACGTACTAAGAGATCTTAAGATCCACCTCAGAAATTGTTATTTTGTAAGATAATATTTGTGCTACTTACCTTGACAGGAGAGTTTGGTATAAGCTTGTAGCCTGTAGACAAACTTATGTATTATCTAAGCAAAACTCATTTTGCTAGACATTTTATATTAGGTATAAATTTTATAACAGTGAAGAAATGAAATTCCATTTGATAATTGATCTTTATCTTGTTATGTAATATTAGAAGTTGTTTCTGGGTTACAACTAATGCTTACCATTGTATAGCTAAGTGGTAGGGTTGACTTGAACAATTTTCTAATATTTAACTCATGATAAAGAGGAACATTTAAACTTGGAATGCTTAGAATGTTATTCCCCTTTATTTCTGTACACATTTTCTTTCTATCTAAGCACTTAATAAATGTATGATTGTTGAATGAATTGTGACATAGTTCATCTACAAAATAAATTTCTAAGGCATCGCGTGTCATAATAGCAAGCTGTAGGTAACTAAAAATGTAAAGACATTACAAATGTTGTATTGGAGGCACAGCTCACAGAGCATTGAGAAGGGCTAAATGTAGGTAAATGAAAACCTCAGAATAAAACTATACTTAACAAATGTGATATGACTTCGCCAAAAGAAATGTGTGTGTTAATACTCACAGAACTGGAAGGGACCTTAGAGATCGCTTCGTCTAATCTCTTCATTTTGCAGATGAGGAAAGTGGAGACCCAGAGGTACTATTTTAGCCCTGTCATTCCTAATTCAGTTAAAGTAAAGCAGATTACTTAAGTAGACATGGGTATATGTTCATTATTTCGAATATATTGATATGGTTGTGTAAAGTTCCTGGTTTTCAAAAAGTTTAAATATGTTAATTTTTAATATATAGTAAATATAGTAATTTTGGATCTTTTCACACCATTTTATTTGTTTTGTGTGTTCTGTATTGTATAAGAAAAAAATATGCAGGAAACTTCAAAAAGGAGAATGTTAAAAATGAGTTAGATATTTGTTTTCTGTTTAGAAGTCAGAATTTTCATAGTGATATTGTTATTCTCTATTATAGTTAAAAATAGCCCATTATATATCCTGAGATCTTAAAAATAAGTCTTATTAAACTGCAGTGAATATTGTGTTCAGTGGAATATTGCAAAAAAAAAAAAAACAAATGACAAAAGTTAAAATCAACCTGGAAATGATATAAACCATGACTTTGATTTAAGTTCCATGGAAGAATAGATTATAGGTCAAAGAATTTAGTAGTCCAGCTATTTCATTTTACGGATGAAAATACTGAAGCAAGTGGCTTGATCAAATTTGCATGGATTATTAAATATCAGAACTAGGGCATCACTCTGCATCCTTTGTCTCTAAACTTCTAATGTTCTTTCTATTTCACCATCTTTTTCATTATTTATCTAAAAAATTAAGCCTATAGACATGCTGTACAGAAGTACTATAAGAACTTGGACAATACCTTTATTGTAAGGAATGGGACTTTAATAGATTAATTAATATATTACTAATAGATTAATTAATTTATCAGGTAAA